>JASDDO010000008.1:95242129-95691113 GCA_030015575.1 Agapanthus africanus
CCTCACGTGTTCCCACGTGACCCTCATTATATATGGAACAAAAGCAAAGGCAGAAACAATTCTGGGCGCTCTCACGTGTTAGCACGTGACCCCTAATAAGTGTTCTAATAAATCAGGGCATGATTATACATCACGTGCCCACACGTGATGGCTATGAAAATTAAAAGTGTTTAACACTTGTTTGCAGAACAAAATAAAGAGGATCTGGCCCCACTTTTTGATGCCATCACGTGCTCCCACGTGACTCCCAAAACCCAGAAAGAAAGATCAATGGAAATGAAGGCTTTGGGCGCTCTCACGTATTTACCACGTGACCCCTTAGCAAACGTTCTAACGATCAGCGCATAAATCCCCATCACGTGTCAACACGTGATGCTCGAAATAAAAAGGAAAAGTGTTTAACACTTATTCACAGATTTGAGGATAAAACAAAGGAGATCTGGCTCCGCATTTAGGACGCTCTGACATGTCCACACGTGACCCCTCTCTCCTTAGTGTTTAACACTAATCTGGAGACTTTGTTCCCAGTGTTTAACACTGATTTGCTTTAGTGTTTAGCACTAATTTGAAATCTCTGATTACCAGTGTTTAACACTGATTTGCTTTAGTGTTTAACACTAATTTGAAAGCCCCGTTGCTAGTGTTTAACACTGATTATCTTTTAGTGTTAAACACTAACTTGCTAATCTTAATTCCAGTGTTCAACACTGTTGGTCTTTAGTGTTTAACACTAGCTTTAGCCCAATTGGCTAAGTTTCTAGAGGCAAAGCCTCTCCTTCAATGGACAAACAGAGGGCCAATATTTCAAACATAATTGGACTTAGCCCAAACTGGCCATAAGTCCTCAAATCATCTTGAACTGAGCACATCTGCTCTTTCAACCAATTCATTGGTCCAAGGGTACATCTCGGAACTCCTCTGATATTTGTCATTGTAATCCTTCAACGTCTTCAGAGAGGTAACGGGTCTCGACAACCATACATCAACACGGACTGTGGGGTCCTTAAACTCATAGACTTATGCGTCATTAAACCAAGATACGGACTGTGGGGTCCTTAAACTCATGGACTTATGCGTCCTTAAACCAAGATACGGACTGTGGGGTCCTTAAACCCGCGGACTTATGCGTCCTTAAACTAACGGACTAATGCGTCCTTAAACACACCCATATGGACTGTGGGGTCCTTGAACCCATGGACTTATGCGTCCTTAAACTATCGATGGACCGCAATGTCCTTAAACTACCAATGGACCACTATGTCCCTAAACTGGAAATGGACCACCATGTCCCTAAACTGGCAATGGACCACCATGTCCCCAAACTGGAACAATAGAGCCTAAACGCTCTTTTGTCGGATCTAAACGATCCCGTTAAGTTGATCTTAGTCTCAAACTGGACTAACGTATTCTTAACAAACGTTTAAGTTGATCTTAGCCTCAAATATGGCTAACGTATCCTTAAACCTTCAAACAGATTTTAGTCCCAAATTGGACTATAGATCCCCCAATCGACTTTGGTTCAAGGGTACATCTCCGAACTCCTCTGACACCTGTCGTTGTAATCCTTCAACGTCGTTAGAGAGGTGACGGGTCCCGACGGCCATACATGCAATGGACCACTATGTCCCTAAACTGGAACAATAGAGCCCAAATGCTCTTTTGTCGGATCTAAACGATCCCGTTAAGTTGATCTTAGTCTCAAATTAGACTAACGTATCCTTAACAAACGTTTGAGTTGATCTTAGCCTTAAATATGGCTAACGTATCCTCAAACCAAAACCCCAAACCCAAATCTAAGAAGATACGGATTTGGACTAGTCCACGCCCTACGGGCGACGACATAACTCAGTCTCCGTAAACAATCCACGGGCAACAAAACACAAAACAAACACCCACGACACGAAGTGACCAACTGGAGAAGGAGAAAGTTGTTACCGCGATGCGGTAGCGTAATTAACTGCAGGGGCTTGCGCCTGCAGGGAAGAGCGTCCCCACAATCAAAAAACCCTCAAACGAGGGGGAATCTGACGAAGTCTGCTACATCGGACGCATCCGTTTAAACCTTCGATAAATGGTGCCATAAATCAACTTGGCATCTTCGGAGAGGTGAACGAATAGCACCAATTAGCATCTGCCCTGAATCTCAGTGCCAAGACATTGCAGTCTTGTGCGCCGTCTTTCGGAGGGGAACAATACCCAATTGAGCATTTGTCAGGGGCATCGTCGGAGCTTGCTCGAGACGCCCTGTTGCTTTGTTGGTGTTGATGGAGTTGCCCCCAGCTGGCGCCAAGAAGAGCCGTTCAAACACCGACTTGCGTTTGAGTTAGGACGCCTTCGAGACCACCACATTTGGACTCTTGCCTTTCGAGACCGGTCTGTCTGTTGCTGGAGCTTGAGGAGCGGGAATGGCGTTGACCGGAACGAACAAAATAAAGCCGAACTGCAGCAGCGGCTCCTCCCATTGTCGCCCGAGACTGGCCGGAAGGACCGTCCTGGAGTCTATCTTCATCGTGTAGGAGACGGGAGCCGTGTTGAGAGCTGAGATCGTCCTTGGAGACATTGTTGAAAGGTGATTGCTTGAAGACCTGCATGAAAAAGCATTATTTTAGTATAAATATAGATATGTATATTTATTGAGTTCGCATGAACGTTTAACCCGAAATATGGGAGGAGAGATGGTCCTACCGGGCGTGCCAGAATCTGTAGGGTGTTTTTCGTCACCCCATTGATATGGGAATACGCGCGCGCTTGTCAAGCGTACTACAGATTCCCCCTGCCTAGGATAGGCCGGGGTTTATTGATTGTCGGGATCCAAATCTCCGGCAGCCGCGGACTAAGCTGTCGTTAATTACCCCTCGCTTTTGGGGCGAGGGAATCTCTGATTGACGGGTTAAACTGGTCATGCGAACTCAATGTGCAGTGTTGTGTTTTGGAGGGGTTTTGGATATATCGGGAGCCACACAGAGTTTTTACGGGGGTCCCGCTACCCGGATAGCGGGCTGCGGGTCAAGGGGGCTAGCAGCCCCCTTGAAAGGGACAGTGTTGTAGAGTGTGTGTGTGTGTGTGTGTGTGTATAGACATGTATATATATAAAAAAAAGGGAAGAAAAAGCGCCCAAAGGACGCGTGGGGCCGGCGCCTTGAGCGCTGTGCGCTTAGGTGCTGAGCGCTGTGCACTTAGGTGTTGTGCGCTTAGGCGCTAGCGCACCACGTGTTCGACACGTGGGTGCTGAGCGCTTAAGCGCTAGGCGCTCGAGCGCTAGCGCACCTCGTGTCGACACGTGGGCGCTTGAGCGTCGGGCGCTCGAGCGCTACGTGTCGGAACGTGGGCGCTTGGCGCTTGAGCGCCACATGTCGGCACGTGGGCGCTAGGTGCTCGAGCGCTAGCGCACCACGTGTCGGAACGTGGGCGCTGGGCGCTTGAGCGCTAGGCGCTCGAGCGCTACGTGGGGCTTGAGCGCAAGGCACTTGGGCGCTGGCAAGAAAAATGGGCTTTTAGCCCCAGAAACTCCTGAAAGGGAAATTAGAGTGGAGTTAAACTCCTAAGCTGTTTTGAAGCTGATGAAGGGCTTCTCCCCTTGAGCCCTAGTTCTTCCCCAAAGTGGGGTTTCTGGAGATGGATCTCCTTCTTCCTCCTCTGTTGGCAGGATCTTGAAGATCAAGAGATGTGAGATTTTAAAAATCTCTTCTTTTTGAGATCTGATGGGATCTGAGTTCCCCTTTGTGGGTTTTGTGGTGGAAAACTATTTAGTTTTGTAAAAGGAAGAGTAAAACTCTTGATTTAATTCAAAAGAAAGAAGAAGGTTTTAGAACCTTGAGGAAGGAGAAAGATCTCAGATCTAGATTTGCTCTTTGGAGATAGAAAAAGTTGTTGGATATTTTCATTATCCTTGCCTTTATAGGCTATACACTTTACATATAGCCCCTTGGGCTTCACAAAATGGCATTTTGCCTATCCCATGGCTCATGTGCTATTTCTTTTTGCACATAAGCCATGGGCTTTACAAAATTTTGGTTTTATGCCCATTTTGCATACATTCATGCATAAAAAATTACATAAAAATTATTTGTTACATGATCTATATTTTGTCATGGAGGAGGCTGGCCGCGGGCTCAACTTGGGCATGGGCCCGCTTGACCTGGGCTTGGGCCCACCTGGCTTGGGATTGACCTTGACTTTGACTCGGTCAACCGGGGGTGCAAATTTTGAGCCCAACAGGGATAGCCGAGCGAGGGATCCTCGGACTTGACTGCTTCTGTGAGGGCTTTTTGACGGTGGGCAGTGGGGTGCATGGTCGCACCGTGTCGAGGGCCTTGGGTTGTAAAGGGGGAACTCTACTGGGAAAAAAGATTCGACGTTTCTTTATTCGTATGGACAGGAATTTCAGAGAACGCTTTACACAATCTTTGCGAAAGGGAAATTCGGGGGGGGTGGCAACACTCGTTGGCTTTGACCTCATTGGTATAGCTTGAGCTTCTCGGCGTTGTAAGGCCGCGGCATCTTTCGTTCATCCGCGTCTTGCAAGCGGTAGGCTCCGCCGGGGAGCACTTCAGAGACGAGGAAAGGACCCTCCCATTTTCGGGAGAACTTGTGAAGCCTGCCTTGGTCGATGAACTCGTTCCTCCGTAGGACCAGGTCCCCGGTCTTGAAGGAGTGGCGTTTAACCCGAGCGTTGTAGTATCGGGCCGTCTGTTGCTGATAGGCGGCGGCTCTGATCTGGGCCTGATCCCTTTTCTCCAACAATATGTCGAGGTTAGTCCGTAGCGCCATGGTGTTTGCGTCATCGTCGAAGTGCTCGACCCGGTGACTGGGTAGCCCGATCTCCGCTGGGACCATCGCTTCGGTCCCGTAGCAGAGGCTGAAGAGGGTCTCCCCGGTGGGAGTCTTTCTCGACGTCCGCAGGGCCCATAAGACCCGGGGCAGCTCTTCGACCCAACTGCCTTGTCTCCCTTCTACGCGGGTCCGGAGGACGTCTCGGTTAGCGACCTCGGCCTGTCCGTTGCATTGGTGGTGCGTGACCGCGGCGAACTTCATGAGGATATGGTACTCTTTGCAGAAGTCCTTTACTTTCTCGTTCTCGAAGTTCGTCCCGTGGTCGGTGATGATGCACCTCGGGATGCCAAACCGGAGTATCAGGTTGTTTTACAGGAACTTGATGGTTGTGGCGGCGTCCGGTTTCCTAATGGGGACGGCCTCGATCCATTTGGTGAAGTAGTCCACCGCAACGAGGACGTATTTGTGCCCGCCCGTTCCAGTAGGGAACTGGCCGATCATATCCAGTCCTCACTGGGCGAATGGCCATGGGGAAGTCAGGGCGGTTAGCTCGGTAGCCGGGAGGCGGGGAATGCTTCCGTGGAGCTGGCAGCTCTTGCACCTCCTGACCAGCTTCTGGGAGTCTTCATGCATGGTGGGCCAGTAGTACCCTTGGAGTGACGCCTTTTGGATCAAGGTTCGAGCCCCCTGGTGCACGCTGCCTACCCCTTCATGGATTTCCCGAAGGACGTAGTCGGCCTCTTGGGGATCAACAAATCGGAGCAAGGGCTGAGTGAAGGCCTTCTTGTAGAGGTTCCCGTTGCTCCAGACGAAGTGGCGGGCTTTGGCGTGGAGACGGCGGGCGGCCGCCCGGTTCTCCGGGAGCGCGCCGTCCTTCAGGAACTCCACAAGGGGCTTCCTCCAATCCTGTTCGCTCTCCTGCGCCGCCTATACATGGAGTGTCGTCGCTTCATCTCCCACGCTGGGTCGAGGCAAGGTTTCGAAGAGGATCGACCGCCTATTGTTGGACGAGTACGATGAACCTAGCTTGCTCAGGGCGTCTGCTTGGGCATTCATCTATCTGGGTATTTGTTCTACCTGGACCTCGTCGAAGTTTTTCTGGAGTTTCCTTACCTCGTCCAGGTACTTCATCATTAGAGGCTCTCGAGCTTCGAAGCGGCCGGTCACTTGACCGACAACGAGGGCTGAGTCGTTGCGGATTCTAATTACCTTCAGCCCCAGACCGACGGCCATGCGCAGTCCAGCCAGGAGGGCCTCGTATTCTACCGCGTTGTTCGACGCTTTGAAGTCGAGCCTCAAGGAGTACTCCATCTCAGCTCCGTTCGAGCCCCGGATGATGAGACCGGCACCGCAGCCTTCCTCGGTAGAAGACCCGTCGACGTAGATGACCTACTCCGGGACTGAGCTAGGGCCTTCCGGGACGGGACACCGGGTTGCGAGGGGCGGCGCGGACTCTGGTTTCCTGCTAGGGATGGTGCATTCGACGATGAAATCGTCCAGGGCCTGCGCCTTGATGGCTTGCCTCGGGCGATACCTTATGTCGAATTGAGATAGCTCCCATCTCCATTTTTCCAGGCGGCCTGAGGATTCCGATGATGCCAGGATAGCTCCCAACGGGCGCTCGGTGAGGACGATGATGGTGTGTGCCTGGAAGTAGTGCTGCAGCTTCCGTGAGGTTGCCACGAGAGCCAAGACAATCTTCTCTATGGCGGGGTACCTCGTCTCCGCGTCTTTAAACACGTGGCTCACATAGTATACCGGCTTCTGCACCCCTTCAGCCTCTTGGACGAGCACCGAGCCCACTGCTTGGTCGGATACCGCCAGATACAGTGACAACTCGTCCCCCTCCGCCGGTTGGGTGAGCAGCGGCGGTGTTGCGAGGTGCTTCTTCAATTGGTCGAAGGCGGCTTGGCATTCCTCCGACCACTCGAACCTCAGAATTTTCCTCAACGCCTTAAAGAACGGGAGGCACTTCTCCCCTGACCTGGACATAAAACGGCTCAGAGTGGCGACCCGCCCCGTAAGCCGCATGATCTCGACGTTGGTCTTGGGTGCGGCCATGCTAAGGATAGCGTTGATCTTCTCCGGGTTGGCTTCGATTCCGCGGTGAGTGACCATGAACACGAGGAACTTTCCACCGGTGACTCCGAACGCGCACTTGGCGGGGTTTAATTTCATGTTGAATTTGCGGAGCACTCCGAATGCCTCGTCCAAGTCCTTGGCATGGTCGGCCGAAGAGGTGGACTTGACGAGCATGTCTCCAATGTAGACTTCCATGTTCCTTCTGATCTGCGGCTTGAACATGCGATTAACTAGACTTTGGTACGTTGCCCCGGCGTTCTTGAGGCCGAAGGGCATCACCCTGTAGCAGTGCACCCCCCGGTCCGTTGTGAACGTGGTCAGGTCTTCGTCTTCAGGGTTCATGCGAATCTGGTTGTAGCCGGAGAAAGCGTCCATGAAGCTCAGTAGCTCGTGACCGGCCGAGTTGTCGACGAGCTGGTCTATGCGGGGGAGCGGGAAGTTGTCCTTGGGGCAGGGCTTATTAAGGTCGGTGAAATCGACGCACATACGCCATTTCCCGCTCGACTTCTTGACTAGGACTACGTTCGCCAGCCACTCTGAGTAGGGCACATTCCTGATGAAGTTGGCGGCGAGGAGCCGATCAACCTCCTTTTCAATCTCCTTCTGCTTGACCGGGGTGAAGATTCTTTTCTTCTGTCTGACGGGTCGGGCCACAGGATCAACTCCGAGCTTGTGGGAGATGATTTTGGGGTCGATCCCAGGCATGTCGGCAGGCGCCCAGGCGAAAACGTCGGAATTGCTTCTGAGGAACTTGATCAGGTCATCCCGCTGGGTCCCCGTTAGGAGAGACCCAATCTGGACGGTCTTTCCTTGGTCTCCTTCTGCTAGGGGCACCTCGGTAAGAGGTTCGACCGGCGCCCCACGGACCTCCTTCCGCTCGTCTCGGGTGTCCAGGGATCCTTTGATTTCGTTGCACGCATCGGCGGCGTCAGCATGCTGCTCGGGCGAAGACGCCTCTGCTAGGCCTATCCTCACGACCCGCTGGCTCCCGTATGCCCGACCTATCCCACCCTAATTGAGGGGGAATTTCATCGCCAGTTGGTATGTCGAGATTTAGGCCTGGAGTGAGTTCAGCGTCGGGCGGCCGAGGATGACGTTGTAGGCCGAAGGAACCTTCGCTACGATGAAGTCCACAGGCAGCGTGCGCGTGCGGCCGGGCTCCCCGATCGTGAACTGCAGGGTGACCATCCCTTATGCCGGGATGGAGTGGTTGGTGAACCCCGAGAGGACGTGGGAGGTCGGCCTCAGGTCTGCTGGGGAGAGCCCCCTACGCAGGAAGCAGTCGTGGAAGAGGATGTCCGCCGAGCTGCCCGAATCGATGAGTATTCTGTGGACCTCGTACCGGTGAATTTGGGCTATGATCACCAGCGGGTCACTATGGGGCACAGATATGCCGTGGAGATCCTCGTCGTCAAAGGTGATGGGCTCTCGGCCCCTAGCCCTTTTGCTCGGGCGGTCGCCGGGGCCTATGGGACGGCAGCCAGCGGGGAGGCCGACGACGTTGGGTGAGGGCCCGTCCACGTCTCCGTGGTGAGGGAGGCGACAGCGGGCGTTTGGATTTTCAGGGGAGTCGATGGCCATATGGGCGGAGATCGGAAGGCCAACTTTTGTTTTTGTGGAGTTTTTTATTTCCCACAGACGGCGCCAACTGATGGGGGCGCTTTTCGGGTCTCCGTCAGATGTTGTCTTCCGCTGATCTCCTGGTGGACTTAGACGGTTACCTTCTGTTGCGTGTGGGTCTCAATGGGTTTTTGGTGGAAGAGGTAGTATGAGGAGTTTGTTGCCGAGTACCTGTTCCCGCCAAAAAAAAAATTGTACAAAAGAGCCCAAGGTATCAAATGACAGCGATACGTTTAAGAAAATGTGAACCAGTATTTTCCGGGCTTTATTTTGACAAACTTCCGAATGTGAAACAGCTAAATTCTGATGGTATCGAAAGCGTCTCGAAAAAGCCTTCGATTTGATATATTATGGGCTTCATAATTCATCCGGGATCAAAAGTTATGAGCAAATATGCTATGCACATGTAATCTAAGGAAGAAAATGCGAATCGGTATTTTTCGGGCTGCATTTTGACAAACTCCCGAATGAGAAATAGCTAAATTATGATGGTATCGAAAGTGCCTCGGAAAATCCTTCAATTTGATATATTATGGGCCTCATAATTCATCCGGGATCAAAACTTATGAGATATTACATGCTCACACGTGACCGGGCATCACGTGCCCACACATGACCGGGCATCACGTGCCCACACGTGACCGGGCATCACGTGAAGACACATGACCATTTATAGGCAAAGGCTGTAAGCACTGAATAAAATAAATAATTGGAAATAATTAATCGGTGGGGTCACGTGCCAATACGTGATGGGCCTTTAAACTCACTGAAAAGAATTAAAGGTATAATAAAACATTAAGGAAAAACCCCAATGGGGCATCACGTGCTCACACGTGACCAAGGGTCATGTGCTGACACGTGATATTCCTTAGCTCTGTTAAAAGGCAGAATTAAATTCTGAATAAAATGTTTAATCAAGAGGGTTACATGTCAACACGTGACAAGTTCCTAAACTCTTTAATTGATAGAATTAAATTCTATTTAATAATCAGATAAAGGGACCACATGCCAACACGTGATAGACTTTTAAAAGTCTTCTGAAATAATAGAATTAAATTCTAATTAAGAAAAATCAAAGACCCTAACTGGAAAAGTATTTCTCCAAATCTTTCCAAAGGGGGACCGTTGGATTATAAATCCAAGGGTGATTAAAAATCACCGATTTATGGAAAGATTTTAGACAAGGAAAGAATTCCCTAAAATTCACCAAAAATAACAAACAGAATATCTTTTGGATTGAAATTCCAATGGTGAATAAAATTCACTGAATGATCTAAAAGATCATATTAGTTACGAAAAACAAACAAAATCTTTAAATGAACGATTTGCTAAACAAATTGATTCTTTTCCTTCTCCTATAAATAGGAGCTAAGAGAAGAGAGATAAAGAGAATTTTTGGGATCTTGAAATTTTCAAAAATGGGCAAATAGCAGAAAGAAAAGAAAGGAGAATTTAATTCTCAAGAAAGAAAACCCTAGATGAGAAAAGGAAAAGGGATCAAAACTTCATAAAGCAAAAAAGAGAATTTAATTCTCAAATCTAAGAGTTTAACTCTTATGCAAAAGAACTTAGTTCTTTCTCTGGTTGAAGATCTGCAGAAGCAAATCTCCCCATAGGTTGAGAATTTAATTCTCATCGGGTTGAGATTCTGCCATGCAGATCCAAAATTAGAGGGAGAATTGAGTCTAGAGAATTTAATTCTCCCAAATTCACAGGAATTTAATTCCTCCAAGATAAAATTAGGGTTTAACCCTATATGAGAATTTAATTCTCCCAAATTTACAGGAATTTAATTCCTCCAAGATAAAACTAGGGTTTAACCCTATATGAGAATTTAATTCTCCCAAATTTATAGGAATTCAATTCCTCCAAGACAGACAAAGCTAGGGTTTAACCCTATATGAGAATTCAATTCTCCTAAAATTCACAGGAATTTAATTCCTCCTAAATTGAAATTAGGGTTTCACCCTACATAAGAATTTAATTCTTTCACATACATGGGAACTTGATTCCTCTAAAACGAAATTGGGGTTTAAGCTTACAAAGAATTTAATTCTTAAGAGACTTGAAAGATCTCCATGCATGCAAAAAGCTAGGTCACGTGTCCCCACGTAACCCCTGAACAGATCCTCCAAAATAAGAAGGAATTAACTTCGAGGCAATGCCTCACGTGTTCCAACGTGACCTCCTAAACAATGAGAATAAAAGAAAAGACAGATTCTAACTTGGGCGCTCTCACGTGTTACCACGTGACCCCTTGATAAAAGCTTTAATAATCAGTGCACAAATCTCCATCACGTGCCAACACGTGATGACCAGAAAATCAAAAGTGTTTAACACTTATTTGCAAAACAAAGTAAAGGAGATCTGGCCCCACCTTTGGGCGTCCTCACGTGTCCTCACGTGACCCCTTCTTCTCTAGTGTTTAACACTAATTCGAGAGCTTTATTTCCAGTGTTTAACATTAATTGTCTTTCAGTGTTTAACACTAATTTGAAAATCTTATTTCCAGTGTTTAACACTGTTGTTTTCTAGTGTTTAAACACTAATTTGAGAGCTTTATTTCTAGCGCTTAACACCACTGTTCTCTAGTGTTTAACACTATTTCTAGCCAAATTGGCTAATTTTCCAGAGGCAAAAGCCTCCCCTTCAACTGAATCTCAAAATTGAGTAAAATTCAGAGCTATAATGGTTAATGCTCGGTCAAAGATAAAAATGTTACCCAAGCCCTCAAACTCTTGTTTAGCATTGCTAAGTGACGAGGGGCTGGACCCAGACAAATGTCTAATGGTCCAATAAAGGGCCAACACTTCAAATCTAATTGGACTTAGCCCAAACTGGCCACAAGTCCTCAATTCAGATTTAACTGAGCCAATGAGCTTATAATCTAATTAATTGATCTTGTTTCCAAATTGGGCTACAGATCCCTAATCAACCTTGGTTCAAGGGTACCTCTCTTCACTCCTTTGATATTTGTCGTTGTAATCCTTCAACGTCTTCAGAGAGGTGACGGGTCCCGATAACCACACACTTCACAGACTATGACGTCTCTAAACTGGACTGTGGGGTCCTTAAACTCATGGACTATGATGTCCTTAACCTTGACTGTGAGGTCTTTAAACTCACGGACTATGATGTCCTTAACCTTGACTGTGAGGTCTTTAAACTCACGGACTATGATGTCCTTAACCTCGACCGCGATGTCTTTAAACTAACATTGGACCACCATGTCCTTAAACTGGCAATTGACCGCAAAGTCCCTAAATTAGAATAATAGAGCCCAAATGCTCTTTTGTTGGATCTAAATGATCCTGTTAAGTAGATCTTAGTCTAAAATTAGACTAACGTATCTTTAACAAATGGTTAAGTTGACCTTAGTCTAAAATTAGACTAATGTGTCCTTAAACCCAAACCCCAAACCCAAATCTAAGAAGATACGGATTTGGACTAACTGTTAAGTTGATCTTAGTCTAAAATTAGACTAACGTATCCTTAACAAACGTTTAAGTTGATCTTAGTCTCAAATAAGACTAACGTATCCTTAAACCCAAACCCCAAACCCAAATCTAAGAAGATACGGATTTGGACTAATCCACGCCCTACGGGCGACAACATAAATTAGTCTCCGTATACAATCCATGGGCAACAAAAAACAAAACAAACACACACGACACGAAGTGGCCATCTGGAGAAGGAGAAAGTAGTTACCGCGATGCGGTAGCATAATTAACTGCAGCGGCTTGCGCCTGCAGGGAAGAGCGTCCCCAGAATCAAAAACCCCTCAAATGAGGGGGAATCTGACGAAGTCTGCTACATCGGCCGCATCCGTTTAAACCTTCGATACATGGTGTCATAAATCAACTTGGCATCTTCGGAGAGGTGGACGGATAGCACCAATTAGCATCTGCCCCCAAATTAAGGCAAGACGTTTGTCTTCCCCGTGTTTCGGCGGAGAACGGATTCTGGCACGCCCGGTGGGACCTTTTCCTCTTTCCACTCCACACTTCGTGTGTCGTGTTCGCGAACGAATCGCGGTTTGCTATGGTTGCCTGTGGATTCGAGGTACTAAGATTTGGTGTCTTACTCCGTGCAGAAAACATAAGATCAATGGCTTCAAACTGCACTGACTGCAACTGCAACTCCCGTTCCGCCTCATCTGGAGGTGTAACCTACGGGCCCCAAGCGGCCTCCATCTTCACTATACCGGTGGAACAGGTGCTCGGGCCACCATTGGGCTATTCTTCGGGACCATGATCCCACCAATGAGCTTCAATGCCCCATTACCGTCGCAAGAAGCTCCGAAGAAGTCGGTCTTTGATCGGCTTATAACTACCACGGCCCCTCTCAATGGGTCGCCCAAATCCAGTGTCTCAGTTTTCAACAGACTGGGCCAAAGCTCATGTGGGCCCGTGAAGAAGCCTGTGATACCAGAAAGGGTTATCCCGAAAAGGATAGCCATTCCTGCTCCTGAAGTCGTCAAGGAAGCTTCTCCTGCTAAAGGGTCGGTCTTCACAAGACTGGTCGTTTCAGCTACTACTCCACGCGAAGTCACGAAGGCTGCTTCCCCTATTCGAAAGTCGGCCTTCGTAAGACTGACTATCCCCTCTCAACAGACGTCGGTCTTCGACCGGCTAACGCCAATAACAGCCTCTCCTCAAAGCAGGGGGCATGAGGAAGCTCATCCAACAGCGGAGGTAATCTCGGCCGCATGACATGCTCGACATTGCCACTGGCGCCGAGTGAGGAAAGATGGGGGTAATTCCCCTTCCGGATTGACTCCGCCGGCTCCAATGTGGAAGTTGATGCTGTTGTTCCAACTGAGAACAGCTTTGAATTACTTAACAAGGTGCGCAGGAACTCTCCTACCGCCGTACTGAAAAGATCTCCTCCACCGGTGGAGAATGTTACAGAAACAAAGTCGGAGCATCCCCCTCAACGGCTGTCCTCCAAAGTTTACAAAGTCTGGCGACTGGTCCGGAAGTCAGTAATCGATCAAGACTATCTTCGCCGACAGAAGAAGCTGAAGGTTCAGTAGGAAGAGAGCCGTCCTGGCGAGCCACAAAGGACGACAACCACCTGGGTGCCCGCTGCAACGGCCCCCTCAACGTCAACTGCTCAAAAGAAAGCCCCTATGACTGCGGCAGATCGCAAAGATGCTAAGCCCAAACGCCCCAAGTCTGGGGGCATAGCGGTACATACTGTTTACATGGCTTCCGGAAAAGAAGAAAGCCGCACTTCGTCGGGCCACCGACCGCTCACCCGATCAATAACAAGGGCTCAGGAACAACAGCAGCAGAAGCTTCAGGAGATGCTGACTGCAATGGCCACACTCACCGGACCAAAAGAAAGCCCGGAGGCGTCATCGGAGCAGCGTCACGAACAAGAAACCGACGCTGACTTCCTACGCAGAGTTCTCGAAAAGAAGGACAGAGAAGCTGCAAAACAAGCTGCTAACATAAAACGAATGGCGCTTCTCTTCCAAGACATGGTCGGAATGATGATCCAGCCGGATCCCCTAGCCGAAGATCCTCCAGTAATAATTGAAGATAATAAAGGAGAGACATCAAATCCTCTGCCGGCTCTTTCAGCAGCCAAAGAGAAAACTATTTCCAAGGCCACTCCGGATGACTATATTGCTAAGCAAATACGAGCTCACCAGGAAAATGAAGCGGCTGGCCAAGTCGTTAAAACTGGGCGACCTTACCCGGGCTGGTATGACCAAATAAAGTACCCGCCGGGATACACGATCCCCAAGTTCCACGTATATAAGGGGACTGGAAATCCGCATCAGCATGTCGCTCAATTTAGGGCTCTGTGCGGCAACACCAGGGGTGACGATAAGCTACTGCTTCGCCAATTCGTTGGCAGTTTGGCGGAGACGGCCTTCGAATGGTATTCAGAACTTCCAAATGACTCCGTCAAAACATTCACGGAGATGGAGCTGTTATTCACCCAGCGTTTCGCAAGCGCCAGCGAACGCACCCCAATAACGGCGTTGATCAATGCCAGGGTGAAACCAGGCGAAACATAGGTGCAGTGCGTAATACGGTGGCGGAATCTATGGTCGAAGTGTGAACATCGCATCGAAGAAGCGCCTGCGGTAGGCATGTTCGTGGGGACCCTTGACCCTCAGGCGACCATTTCACAATTCATGATGTTTTTCAAGCCGACTACTTTCCAGGCCTTGATTAACAAGCTAGCCCAAATGGACCAAACGGGCCATAGGCCTTCCCCTTCAAAGTCGGAGCCTCGGAATGAAAAGGGCAAAGGGAAAGCAATCTTCTTCGCCAACGCTCAACAACAACCGAGTGGCCCGAGACCGGTTGTCCGCCAAAGCAACAAACGGCAATCCCTCGATGAGAAGTTGAGACGTCCTTACTCGTTTCCTCGGGATAAAATAAGGAAACTGTTTGAACTGGCAGTGCGCAATGGGCTCATTACTCTACCGGAGTTGAGACACCCACCGCAACCGAACGACGTCAACGATCCCAATTACTACCCCTACCACCGAGTATTGGGCCATCCGATCGAAGACTGCTACATCTTTAAAAATTGGGTCGAAGACCAGTATCAACAGGGCAAGTTCGCGCTGTCCGAAAATTGGAAGGTAAATCCGCCACAACAGCACACCTCTAAAAGAGTGGACACGCCGGGGGCATCATGCTCTTTTATAGAGGAAGCTCCACGGGAAGTCGTTCTTTCGGCAAAAACTAAAAGAATGCTGAAAGATCTTCAAACATGTCCGGCGAGCAGGTGGAAAATCCCGCCAGAGCCGGAGATCATCGAGGGGATGCTGAAACCACGCCCAACATTGGGAGTTAATAATGATGGTGGACAAAACATTCGGGCCCAGCCGTCAAAGTCTTCGAAGAAAAAGAAGAAGATAAAAAAGCCCGCGCAGTTTGATGACAAGCGTACGGATCTGCAAAAACATATTGACGCGCTGGAGAAATATAACTAGAAGACGTGGACCCCGGTCACACTCCAAGAATTTCTCAACAATATCCTTGAGAGCGGAGATAACGACAATAACGACGGGGATGACTCGTCAAAAGAATCTGAGGACTATGTGGCAAGTTGCCACATGGTCTCTCATTCGGCGTTAACTGGCGAAGAAGCTCACTCGGCGATAGAAGACGGCATAAAAGAGCTGGGGGCAGGATCGAAGCCAAAATCTTTGGAACCGTCTGACGAGATGATCGACTTGCTACTGAACGAAGCCCGTCAGAAAAGCAAACCCAATCGAGAGCGTGAACTGGCTATAATCGAAAAAGCCAAATACCGACGACAGAATGAAAAGGTCGAGGCACCCTGATCATTCGAAAATATTGCATTTTTAACACATCAATTTCCCTACCATTTGCACTCATCTAGAGGTGTTCGGTATTAATATAGCACATATTAGCAAAATAGCCGTAAAATACCAAATTACATGTGTTATACCTTAAAACCGACATTTTGAGGAAAATTGAGTGTTTATCATTGCATCGCATTATCTTTGTGTAGCGCAACACTTGTCTCGAGAATCTGTGCAGGAAATTGCAGGAAAAGAGCCGGAACTGTCAAAAGTGCTGACAAAAATACGCCAAGTCCAAGACTTGAGATCTGGCAGAAATTGAGAAAGCAAAATGAGATTCCACATATTATAACAGTGCCACAAAGTCAGCCCAATTAAAGCCCAGAAATTCCATGCAGAGAAGCCATCTTTGGACCGCGGATCCACGGCCAAAAGGCCATTCCCGCAGCGGATCCGCGGCATGATGACATCATCAGCGCAGCAAATTTTCCCATATGCTTGATTGTAACGGCAGTAGCTTCCAGAAGACTCCAGAAACGCCACGTGGCTTCATCCAGAAGGCTCGGCCTAACAAACTCAACCTAGAATATACCTTATTCTAGAATATTCCTTCCAACAAACTATTTCTAGAAGCCTCTCTCTAACAAACTTTTGGAGGGAAATTTGAAATTTGAATTCTAGATCTAGGGTTATTATGGCTATAAAAGGAAACCTAGATCTAGGGTTAAAAGGTTGTTCTTCATCTCTTCCACAAGTTGAGTGACACAACTTGTGCATTCAAAACCCTAACCCTAATCCATTCAAATCCAAGCCAATTTCAAGATCCCCAAGTACAATTCAAGCAAGAAGCCTTCAGCCTTTTAGGAGCGGAGCCGATCTTCATCCGAGCAAGTGATCCAAGACGATCCGCGACTCACGAAGACGAGCGAAACCAAATCGACGATCAAGTTCTTTCCTCATTGTAGATCTTGAGAAAATTGTAACGAAATTGTTGATAAATAAAATGTGAAATTCTTTTATCTTGCTTTCTTTACATTCTTGCATCATGATTCAATCTCAATTCTTGATTGTGTTTGTTGTTATTGTGTTTGAGTAAAACTCCGCTCGTGGAGGAATCGAGACGATCAATAGATGATGATGTTACAAATCTTGAAATGATTCTTAAGTCTTATGAGTTTTGTAAACCTTAGTAAATTGAAGAATCAACGACCTAGTTTCGAGCGATGCTTTCTTGATTGTGTTCGCTCTTAATTAGGGATCCACGATCGATTCTTGAATTTACTAGAGGCTAGAATGTGAATGAAATCAACGAAAGGACAAGGGATAGATGATGAAACCCTAGTTTCCGCAAGAAATCCCTAATTCTCGTTGATTGTCATCGATCTAGTATCAAATCATTAATGGATAAGAAAACGTAATCAATAGTTTTCATCACGTCTATAGATTCGATCGATTCCTACGAGCCTCACTTCGATTCTTGATTATTGGATTGGATATCATCAATTTTTGATTCTTGATTTTAATGTTTTCTTGTTAATTAGATTTAGATCTAGATGATTCTTGAATTCATTTTATAAATCTTGAATTGAATTGTCTTTTCTTTCTTTTCTTTAATTTTCAATTCATCTAATTCAAATTCGAACGAATCTCACTTTCCCTGTGGACGATCCGCACTCGCCAACGCGCTACATCCGACGCCGTTATTGATTGCGGTCAAAATATTTTTGGTTGTGATTTCTATACATTTTCTACATACACAACGGAAAATCATTCAATCAAATGGCGCCGTTGCCGGGGATAGTGCGCTAATTCGTTCGTTTTTGAAATTTGAGTTGAAAAGTTTATTCCATTATATTTTTAGATCTAAATTCGCGCAAACACTAAACGATTTGTTGTGATTTGTTGCGAGGAAATATGGAATCTATGGAGCTTGAAGAAAAATATTTTGAATATTCCAGAGAGCTAAGGAGGTGAACAGTAACAGTTACTGAGAAATTTGTGCTGAGATCACACAAGACGACCGCGTTTCCGCGGCATTAGGTAGCATCCGTGGCGGATCCGCCGCGTGTTAGTAGCTACAGTGCACTAAAACTCTCTGGTATAATTTTGACTTTCTTATCTCTTCCCTCAGCTGCTCCAATAACAAATTTCTGCAGGTTTTCTTTGCAAATAATTCGCAGCGCCGCAAAAATAAAATTGTGCGTGTTTTGATTCTTGGTTGTTTGCATATTAATACGGAATTTAAGGGGCACGGCCAAATTCAGATTAGGTGGGGAGTTCATTACCCTTCCTAAGCCCCGAAAATCACAAAACTGCATCCGCATTACCCTCATTAACTAAAAAATATCTAGACATGACTCTAAGGACCGTCGCACTCACTTAGGACAGGAGAAGGTCGTGGGTAATCTATTGCTTATCCGCGTTTCTTTTGTGGTGTCTAAGGCAAGTGTGTCTAAGGCAAGTGGTTACTTAATTAGGCCCACTACTTACGTAGTAGAGAACCTCCCACTTACCTGGTCACAGGAGGGACAAAGAGGCAGAAGAGGATTGATCCTGCGATTTGTCTTCTGGCAGTTAGAAGCGGTCTAGAGACTTGACCTAGGTGACCATTAGACTTAGGGTTGTGTGTGCATTTTTGTAATTTGCATTTTTTTTCAAAAATTCGTATCTTTTTCAAAACAAACACCAACCAATCTTTCCCCTAATTATACCAACGCTGCCACTTGTGCTACAACCATTTAGCAAAATGTTAGGCTGGACACGGGATTCCATTTCCCGTCTTGTCCGCGTTTCTTTTATCGACCCTAGAGTCGGTAATTCTTCGTCTTCTTCCCCACCACCCACCACGACCTCGATGGACCCAAATCCATCAAACTTTAACACCACTCTGCCACCGCCCGCAGGTGCGCAGAATCCTCCACGCATTTCTCTCCAAGAGAGATGCTATCCTACACGTGTTCCCCTTCCCACCTGTCTTTCTATACCACCTGCCAACGGGGAAAATTTTGAGATCAACCCCCAATTCATCAAACTGTTACCCAAATTTCACGGTCTTGATTCTGAAAACGCATACATGTTTATTTCCAAATTCGAAAACGTATGTGCTTTGATGGGAAATTTACAACTGTCTTTGGATGCTCTACGTTTACGTCTTCTCCCATTCACTTTGTGCGACTTAGCCGAGAAGTGGCTTTACAACACACCCGCACATTCTATTTCAACATGGGACGAATTCGTTGCAGCATTCCTTAAGAAATTTTATCCCAATCACAAGACCAGCCGTGTTCGGAGCGAAATCTTCAAATTTACCCAACTTCCCAATGAACCATTTTGGAAATGCTTTGAACGGTTCAAGGATCTTCTTATCCAATGTCCTCATCACGGAATCTCCAGATGGGATTTGTGTCGAATTATCTATGAGGGTATTGATCTCACTACTAGACAGATGCTTGAAACCATGTGTCATTGCCAATTCCTATCTAAAGATGATGGTGAAGCTTGGAAATACCTAGAAGATTTAGCTCAAAACACATCACAATGGGAAAGTGTTAGACCACCACCGCCTAGGGAAGATGTCAATCAGCTCGATGTTTCCGTCATAATGAAAGCCGAAATGGCCGCAATACAAAGGAAACTCGACGCTATAGAAAACAAAATCTCTTCAGCCTCCCTAAACTAATACACACTTCCCAAAACCGTGTGTGGCTGCTGTTCAAACCCTTCACATTTGACGGAAGAATGTCCTTTGAATGTACCGTTTCAAGGGTACACTAATGCTGCATCTCAACAAAGACCTGGAAACGATCCTTCTTCTTCCTCATGTAATCAAGATTGGAGGAATCACCCTGATTTTTCTTGGATCCAACACCAACCTCAATACACAGATCTAAACCAGAACACTTTCCAAAGGGTCCCTCCACAGCAACAGCAACCACCACAACCGAGTCAGCACCCCTTCCAACCACAAAATTTTCAAAATCCGGCCAACACTTTTGCACCACATGAAAACTCTTTGCAATTGGCCGGTACTGATAATACCTCTACACTAGTACAAACCTTGGTTACTTTCATGAAACAATCCATCCAAGGGTCGGCAAGTTTTCAATCTTCCATCAATAATATGATAAAGATCATTCTCACTCAAAATGAGAATATTAAATCGATGGAAGCACAAATTGCACGAATAACAGCCGAAATAAGTGCTAGAGAAAAAGGGAATCTTCCATCTCAACCCCTACCTGATCCTGGACCTTCACATTGCACTAATGTGGATTCACTTACCACGTTGAGATCTAGGAGAGTGCTAGACAATCATGTGGGTGAACAAATTGATGATGATGAATTGATCATTAACACCCCGGCTTCCACTTCCACTTCCATTCCCACTTCTACTTCTTACCCATTTCGTCCAATTTACCTTCTTCTTCTTCCGAGCATATTCTCCGTTTTCCCAAAGGCTCGAACCCTCCACCCACCTCATCTTTCCCACCCCCACAAACTTCTCCACAAATGTTGGACCCAACACTTATTGATAGATCTCCATTTCCTGGAAGGTTGAGGCCCAACAAACATGATGCACAAAGGGAGAAGCTTGTGGACATGTTTAAGGAAGTTAACATCAACATCCCTCTCCTAGATGCTATACAACAAGTTCCGTCCTATGCGAAAATTCTTAAGAACTTGTGCACTAGGAAGAGGAAGACTCAAGTGCCGAAAAAAGTGTTCATGTCAAGCACTGTAGACACAGCTTTTCCCCAACAATTACCAAGGAAACGTAAGGACCCTGGATGTCCTACTATTTCTATTTCTATTGGGGATAAACACATTAACCCTGCTTTACTTGACCTTGGCGCTAGTGTTAACTTGCTTCCTTACTCAGTCTACGAGCAACTAGGTATCGGAGTGTTAAAGCCCTCGAGCATAACTCTACAGATGGCCGACCGATCGATCACCAAACCTAGGGGTGAACTGGAGGATGTGTTGATAAAAATCGGGAAATTTGTATTACCTGTGGACTTTATTGTTCTTGATACACAGCCTGTAGCGAACCCACGGAACCAAATTCCGGTGATTCTAGGTCGTCCTTTTTTGGCTACTTCCAACCCTGTAATCAATTGTAGAAATGGCTCTATGAACCTATCTTTTGGGAATAGGTCAATTGAGCTCAACATTTACAAGTTGGGAAGTCAACCCTCCGACCCTCATGCTCGAGTCTGTTCTGTCGAATTAATGGATGTCGACAGCAGCGAATTTGATCAGCTTCACGATACAGATCCAGACTTCCTTTATACGTTGTTGTTTGACCCAGATATGTATCATATACATACGGACCCTTCTTTTGAGTTGTCCGGGTCAACATCTAACGTCGATGATGAACCTTTTCTGGAGTCTGAGTATCAACCCGCACTTTTTGATGACATTATTCTTCGGGATATCGATGAAAGCTTCGCTGACAGACTTGCATTCTTAGAAAACACGGGTGTTGAGATGAACCATCTCCAAAACAAAGAATTGAACCTCCACCTCTTCTTCTTGACAGTCATGAGAATGCAAGTAATCCATCACATTCACTGCATCGTCTCTCCAAAATGAGACGCAAACACATTCTATTCCACCACTTACCCTTTCCCCACTTCTTCTTACACCAACCAGAGCACTACATTGATAAAATTTTCGAATGGTTGGTGTTGATTTTCGGTCTTTGCAAAGCTTGGCATCGACCAATAATTTTTGACTCCCTCATGTAATTTTCAAAGATTAACATGGCTTAACTTAAGTTTGGGGGGGTGGATAATCTGGCTCCTGAAAAAAAAATTTACACAAAATTGTGAGCCAAATATAAGTTTAGGGGAGGATCTTCACTTAAATATTTTGCCCCCATTAATAAATTTCCTCCCAGACTTAAAGGTTTTTGTAAGATAGCGGAAGGCAACAGTGAGGACACTGTTGAAAACAAGTTTGGGGGAGGTTTGTGCTTATTTTCGCATCATTTGCATCATACTTTGCATAAGCACAAAACATTTTCAAAACCTATAAAAAAATTTAAAAAATAAAAAAAATAAAAAATTTTGTACATAAATAAGATAATAAAAGATTAGATAGTGAAAAATTACATCCAAAAGATTGGAAAAATTTAAGAAAACCAAGAAAATTAGAAGTTTTCTTATACGAACTAGTAATAAGTAGTTATGAGCCGTTGTCCCAAGGGTTAGTAAGATGAAGGAAGTCACTAATCTGAGGATAAAAATAAGTCTGAAAAATAGCTTCTATTGTGGAAGCCAAGCATTTTGAACGTTGATGCCCTACTATACGCACTTACACACGTTTTGAAGCTCGGGATAGTAGAGGATACCTTGAAATGCTCTTGTCTAAAAGCCAAAAGTATGAAGGAAATAAAAATTAAAATGAATAAAAAAAATATAAAATGGTGAAAAAAAATGAACACTGGTTTTGTTATCGCCAAGGCAGCAATAAAAAAATATAGCGAGGGTGCTTTATCACCTAGTGCCTTAGACCAACTGGTCTGGGAGCCACTGCTAAGCCTTAGGTGGTGCAAGACGAGGAAAAACACCTAATAAGCAAGCGCATGAGTAATCGGTCGGTTAGTACCTCAAGAAGTATTAACGGTCGCATGAAAGTGTGTGAGCAAATTCATCTAAATATTCATTAATTAAAAAGTACTGAGGCAGATGGACAAGAGTATGATAGCTTGAATTGAATTCTCCGGGTGTAGGGATTTTCTTCACACACACGTAGGGTTATATGATCGATATTTGGAAGAAAGATAGGAATGAAGAATAAAGATGATGTTTTATTGAAGGATGATGTGATTTCTGACATCTTTTCATGACTATTAAGATAGGGCTCATGACAACCGAAAAGCTAGCATAGTTGGAAACTCTAATTTTCAAAGTCTTTCTTTTATAATTCTTATCTTTATATGTAACTTTCACGGTCTTCCTTTTATTATTGGATTTTGTGGGTGCAATCCGCTGAAAACCCTCAGGAGACAAAACTCCTCCTACTAGGGACACCTAGAAGTTTAAAGGCTTGTTGCACGTGCTCAGTGCAATCGTGTTGCCTACGAAAGTGTGCTAGTTAGTTTTTCTTTTTCTTTATTTTCTCCTTCTCTTTTTAATAAAACAGTTCGCTCGAGACGACCGAAAATAAGTTTGGGGGAATTTGATCAGTCGAAAATATTGCATTTTTAACACATCAATTTCCCTACCATTTGCACTCATCTAGAGGTGTTCGGTATTAATATAGCACATATTAGCAAAACAGTCGTAAATACCAAATTACATGTGTTATACCTTAAAACCGACATTTTGAGGGAAATTGAGTGTTTATCATTGCATCGCATTATCTTTGTGTAGCGCAACACTTGTCTCGAGAATCTGTGCAGGAAATTGCAGGAAAAGAGCCGGAACTGTCAAAAGTGCTGACAAAAATACGCCAAGTCCAAGACTTGAGATCTGGCAGAAATTGAGAAAGCAAAATGAGATTCCACATATTATAACAGTGCCACAAAGTCAGCCCAATTAAAGCCCAGAAATTCCATGCAGAGAAGCCATCTTTGGACCGCGGATCCATAGCCAAAAGGCCATTCTCGCCGTGGATCCGCGGCATGATGACGTCATCAGCGCAGCAAATTTTCCCATGTGCTTGATTGTAACGGCCGTAGCTTCCAGAAGACTCCAGAAACGCCACGTGGCTTCATCCAGAAGGCTCGGCCTAACAAACTCAACCTAGAATATACCTTATTCTAGAATATTCCTTCCAACAAACTATTTCTAGAAGCCTCTCTCTAACAAACTTTTGGAGGGAAATTTGAAATTTGAATTCTAGATCTAGGGTTATTATGGCTATAAAAGGAAACCTAGATCTAGGGTTAAAAGGTTGTTCTTCATCTCTTCCACAAGTTGAGTGACACAACTTGTGCATTCAAAACCCTAACCCTAATCCATTCAAATCCAAGCCAATTTCAAGATCACCGAGTACAATTCAAGCAAGAAGCCTTCAACCTTTTAGGAGCGGAGCCGATCTTCATCCGAGCAAGTGATCCAAGAGGATACGCGACTCACGAAGACGAGCGAAGCCAAATCGACGATCAAGTTCTTTCCTCGTTGTAGATCTTGAGAGAATTGTAACGAAATTGTTGATAAATAAAAGGTGAAATTCTTTTATCTTGCTTTCTTTACATTCTTGCATCATGATTCAATCTCAATTCTTGATTGTGTTTGTTGTTATGATGTTTGAGTAAAACTCCGCTCGTGGAGGAATCGAGACGATCAATAGATGATGATGTTACAAATCTTGAAACGATTCTTAAGTCTTATGAGTTTTGTAAACCTTAGTAAATTGAAGAATCGACGACCTAGTTCGAGCGATGCTTTCTTGATTGTGTTCGCTCTTAATTAGGGATCCACGATCGATTCTTGAATTTACTAGAGGCTAGAATGTGAATGAAATCAACGAAAGGACAAGGGATAGATGATGAAACCCTAGTTTCCGCAAGAAATCCCTAATTCTCGTTGATTGTCATCGATCTAGTATCAAATCATTAATGGATAAGAAAACGTAATCAATAGTTTTCATCGCGTCTATAGATTCGATCGATTCGTACGAGCCTCACTTCGATTCTTGATTATTGAATTGGATGTCATCAATTCTTGATTCTTGATTTTAATGTTTTCTTGTTAATTAGATTTAGATCTAGATGATTCTTGAATTCATTTTATAAATCTTGAATTGAATTGTCTTTTCTTTCTTTTCTTTAATTTTCAATTCATCTAATTCAAATTCGAACGAATCTCACTTTCCCTGTGGACGATCCGCACTCGCTAACGCGCTACATCCGACACCGTTAGTGATTGCGGTCAAAATATTTTTGGTTGTGATTTCTATACATTTTCTACATACACAACGGAAAATCATTCAATCACACCCCAACCGGATCGAAGCATCCCTATCGTCAGCAAAAGCAAGCTTAAAGTAAGGAAACGATTCGCTGGAGTCCTGTCAATAGGAATGAAGTTGCCTTCTTTCAGAGGAAATCCTCCTGGCAGTATACATCTTGATGAAGCGGACATACATCCTAACTTCTGCTCATACCATCAGAGGATTGCACACCATACCTAGGAATGCATAGCTTTTAAAAACTGGTGGCAGGGATATGTTGCCCACCGACAACACGTTCAACGAGTGAAGCGCAAGGCTCGTCGGGAACAGAAAAGCACGACAGATTAGCGCAAAAGAACCGCTGGCAACTGTCACATAGTCGACACCAAAGGATCGCAAGTTCTCACCTTTGGAAGCGACTCTGACGAAGAAATCGCCCTCCGCCCTCTCTTCAAGGAATCCACCTCCGGCACAAAAGATGCGAAGATTTGCGAGAAAATCTAGCTGCGTAATCGTACGTTGCCCGAAAAATCTCGGACCTACGAACAAAGTACCGAAATGTCCCTAAACTAACAATAGACCGCAATGTCCTAAAACTTTCAACTGACCGAGACGTCTATAAACTATTACGGGCCGCGGCATCCCCAGGCTGACGTGGTGTAAAAAAAAAGGTATGTCCATAAGCAAAATGGGGACGGATGAAAACCCGAAAGGGCTCTGTGAGTAAAAACAGCAGGACTACCGGCGATGTTTGTGAAAATCCGAAAGGGCGCAGACTCGTAAAAAAGAAGAAAAAAAAGAACGGTACGTCCGTAAGCAAAATGGGCACGGATGAAAACCCGAAAGGGCTCCGTGAGTAAAAACAGCAGGACTACCGGCGAGTTTTGTGAAAACCCGAAAGGGCGCAATTTCGTTAAAAGGCACTTGCAAGGTCCTCTCGACCCTGTAAAGAGAAACCACCTGCGTGAGATCCTTACGACTCACAAAGGAGAAATACACTTAGGAATCCTCACGATTCTTAAGGATAAAAACACACTTACAAGATCCTCACGACTCGTAAGGAGAATTCCCTTTTGAGACCCTCACGGCTCACAGGGTTCAAAAGCCTTAAGCTACAGGGATCTGAACCTGTTCTTAAGCTATCACAATCCCCAGATTGCCCTACAAGCGGTTCAATATTGACCCTTGTATACAATCCACGGGCATGAATGAACATTTCTCTAACAGAGTCCCACCAGCGACTAGGGATATGCTCACACGGTGAACAAACACTTATAGGTCCTCTCGACTTGCAAGGAGAAAACACACTTGTAAGATCCTTACGACTTATAAGAGAACACACACTTAGGAATCCTCACGATTCCTAAGGAGAAAACGCACCTACGAGATCCTCACGACTCGTAGGGAGAAACACCTTTATAAGACCCTTACGGCTCATGAAATCAAAAGCCTTAGTCGACGGGATCCTAACCCTGTTTGCTAAGCCACCTTTGTTCGACATCGATAGAGGCAAATGATGATTCGCTCCCGGCAATATCCCAGTTGTAGCGATGCTGATACCTAAATCGGTATCAAATTCCAGGTCCTTTCATGGCAAATGATGATTCGCTCCTGGCAATATTCCACTCGCAGCGATACTGATGCTAAGATTGGCACTAGATTCCAAGTTCCATACTCGTGGCGAAAAGTCAACGAGCCAAAAATGCATATGAAATAGCCGAAATGATAGAGCAACTTGCAACAAAATCAACAAGTAAAAATATATGCATACAAAATAGCCGAAATGGTTGGGCAACTCGCAATAAAAAAAGCGAGTAAAAAGAAAAAAATGGCCGAAATGATTGAGCACCACGAAAAATAGCCGAAATGATTGGGCAATCGCAACTTTCGCGATATAAAAAGCTGAAATGATAGAGCATCGCGGAAAGAAATAAAAAATGAAAGAATGAAACTTTTTGCCCCACATGTGAGATCACATCGATCTCTGTATACAATTCAGGGGCACAAACAAGAAGGGAACTATATCGTCCCACCAGGCTTCGTCGAAGAAAATCCAAATCTCGATGGTTCATAGACAACCTAGAGACAATCATGACATTCGTCGCAACATTGCAGACACAATGTCAACAAATGAAGCGAAGGAAGATCCCTAGCTTCAGGGTCTCGACGTCTACATCGACAACTTAGAGATCAACACCGGCATTCTTTCTCCCTCCAATCGGATGCAGACGCAACATCAAAAAACGGAGCCACGGCAAAGCCCCCTAGTTCCAAATCTCGACGGTTCACAGACAGCCTAGAGACCACTCCGGAACCATGGCAAAGTCCCCTAGTTCCAAATCTCGACGGTTCATAGACAGCCTAGGGATCACCAACGACGTTTCTCCTCACTCCAACCTGATGCAGACGTGACGTCAACAACCGATCTCAGGGTTGCAACGAAACGGAGCCATGGCAAAGTCCCCTAGTTCCAAATCTCGATGGTTCACAGACAGCCTAGAGATCACCAACGGCGTTTCTCCTTACTCTAGTAGGATGCAGATACGACGTCAACAAACGACCCTAGGGTCAAAACAACGGAACCATGGCAAAGTCCCCTAGTTCCAAATCTCGACGGTTCACAGATAGCCTAAAGATCACCAACGGCGTTTCTTCTTACTCCAGTAGGATGCAGATGCGACGTCAACAAACGACCCCAGGATCAAAACAACGGAACCATGGCAAAGCCCCCTAGTTCCAAATCTCGACAGTTCACAGACAGCCTAGAGATCACCAACGGTGTTTCTCCTTACTCCAGCAGGATGCAGATGCAACGTCAATAAACGACCCCAGGGTCAAAACAACGGAACCATGGCAAAGTCCCCTAGTTCCAAATCTCGACGGTTCACAGACAGCCTAGAGATCACCAACGGCGTTTCTCCTCACTCCAACCAGATGCAGACGTGACGTCAACAACCGACCTCAGAGTCGCAACGAAACGGAGCCATGGCAAAGCCCCTAGTTCCAAATCTCAATGGCCACATCTACAGCTTGGAGACCAACAACGATGTGCCTCCTCATTCCAGCAGGACACAGATGTTACACCATCAATCGGAACCACGACAAAGTCCTAGTTCCAAGACTCTACGGTCCACAGACAACTTAGAGTCAACCAATGACTTCCCCGCCGGATCAACGCTCCGTCTCGGAAACAAGTCAACCAACCCCAAGGAAATCAGTGTCCTTGGCAAAACCTCGATTCAGGGAAATCAGTGTCATTGACGAGAGCACCTTGATTCGCGTCGGCCCGCAGAGAAATCAGCGTCTTTGCAAGAATACCTCGATTCGTTTCAACCCCAAGGAAATCAGTGTCCTTGGCAAAACCTCGATTCAGGGAAATCAGTGTCCTTGACGAGAGCACCTCGATTTGCGTCGGCCCGCAAAGAAATCAGTTTCTTTGCAGGAATCTCTCGATCTGTATCAACTCCGAGGAAATCAGTGTCCTTGGCAACCTCCTCGATTCAGGGAAATCAGCGTTCTTGACGAGAGCATCTCGATTCGCGTCGACCCGCAGAGAAATCAGTGTCTTTGCAGGAATACCTCGATTCGTCTCAACCCCAGGGAAATCAGTGTCCTTGGCAACCTCCCCGATTCAGGGAAATCAGTGTCGTTGACGAGAGCATCTCGATTCGCGTCGACCCGCAGAGAAATCAGCGTCTTTGCAGGAATACCTCGATTCGTTTCAACCCAGGGAAATCAGTGTCCTTGGAAACCTCCTCGATTCAGGGAAATCAGTGTCCTTGACGAGAGCATCTCGATTCGTGTCGACCCGCAGAGAAATCAGCGTCTTTGCAGGAATACCTCGATTTGTTTCGACTCCGAGGAAATCAGCGTCCATGGCAAAAACCTCGATTCAGGGAAATCAGCGTCCTTGAAGAGAGCATCTCGATTCGCGTCGACCCGCAGAGAAATCAGCGTCTTTGCAGGAATACCTCGATTCGTCTCCACCTCAGGAAATCAGTGTCCTTGGCAAAAACCTCGATCCAGGGAAATTAACATCCTTGATGAGAGCATCTCGATTCGCGTCGACCCGCAGAGAAATCAGCGTCTTTGCAGGAATACATCGATTCGTCTCAACTCCGAGGAAATCAGCGTCCTTGGCAAAAACCTCGATTCAGGGAAATCAGCGTCCTTGACGAGAGCATCTCGATTCGCGTCGACCCGCAGAGAAATCAGCGTATTTGCAGGAATACCTCGATTCATCTCAACCCCAGGGAAATCGGTGTCCTTGGCAAAAACCTCGATCCAGGGAAATCAGCATCCTTGACGAGAGCATCTCGATTCGCATCGACCCGCAGAGAAATCAGCGTCTTTGCAGGAATACCTCGATTCGTTTCAACTCCGAGGAAATCAGTGTCCTTGGCAAAAACCTCGATTCAGGGAAATCAGCGTCCTTGACGAGAGTACCTCGATTCATGTCGACCCGCAGAGAAATCAGTGTCTTTGCAGGAATACCTCGATTCGTTTCAACTCCAGGGAAATCAGTGTCCTTGGCAAAACCTCGATTCAGGGAAATCAGCGTCCTTGGCGAGGGCATCTCGATTCGCGTCGATCCGTAAGGAAATCAGTGTCTTTGCAGGAATACCTCGATTCGTCTCAACTCCGAGGAAATCAGTGTTCTTGGCAAATACCTCGATTCAGG
This sequence comes from Agapanthus africanus, assembly GCA_030015575.1. NCBI lineage: Eukaryota > Viridiplantae > Streptophyta > Magnoliopsida > Asparagales > Amaryllidaceae > Agapanthus > Agapanthus africanus. Next base: position 95,271,484 of record JASDDO010000008.1, read on the forward strand.
GAAATCAGCGTCCTTGACAAGAACATCTCGATTCGCGCCGACCCGCAGAGAAATCAGTGTCTCTGCAGGAATATACAACGTCAGCAAAGCGGAGCCGCGGCAAAGTTTCCAGTTCCATGACTCGGTGGTGCACAGACAACCCAAAGTCAACCCTTGACCTCCCTATTGAAACAATGCTTTGACTCGGGAGTAGGTCAACTCATCAATCACTTACGAGTCCTCTCGAGTTGTAAGGAAGAAAATTCTCTTCTGAGATCCTTACGACTCTCAAGAGAAAACACACTTAGGAATCCTCACGATTCCTAAGGAGAAAATACACCTATGAGATCCTCTCGACTCGTAGGGAGAAAAAATCTATATCAGACCCTCACGGCTCATAAAGTTGAAAAGTCTTAGGTGGCAGATCTGAACCTGTTTCCTAAGCCATCGCTTCTTATCTCGATTCAGGGAAATCAGCGTCCTTGGCGAGAACCTCTCGATTCGTTTCGACCCGCAAGGAAATCAGTGTCTTTGCGAGAATCTCTCGATTCGTCTCAACTTGTGGGGAAATTAGTGTCCCTACGCATAAAGAAAATTCTCTTATGGGATCCTTATGATTCTCAAGAGAAAACACACTTAGGAATTCTCACGACTTCTAAGGAGAAAAGACACCTACAAGATCCTCACGACTCGTAGGCAGAAAAGCCTTTGTGAGACCCTCACGGCTCATAAAGTTGGAAAGTCTTAGATAACAGATCCTAACCCTGTTTCCTAAGCTATCACTACCTTATAAGAAGTTCAAGATGAACTGTTATCTACCATCTATGGGACACACTTGCCAAAACTATATGCCACTGAAATGGAGAAGTTACTCATGAGCATATAAACTACTTCACGCCAGAGTAAAGAAAAAAGAAATAGAGGGATGCGGCTCATGGAGTTGGGGGTTCGGAACTATGTCCCTTAAGAGTCGAGATTTGAGTTAATGATAAATGACGACGCTTGTATCCGCTCGTTATCTTCTCAGATCAAGATTCTGAAAATTATATACCAACCCGAAACATGGCATATGCTATGAATTACTCTGCACTACTTCACCCACGTATATACTTACGTGGGTAAAGTAGTGGGGGCATTTGTTCCCGCCAAAAAAAAACCTGCGCAAAAGAGCCCAAGGTATCAAATGACAGCGATACGTTTAAGAAAATGTGGACCAGTATTTTCGGGCTGTATTTTGATAAAATCCCGAATGTGAAACAGCTAAATTCTGATAATATCGAAAACGTCTCGAAAAAGCCTTCGATTTGATATATTATGTGCTTCATAATTCATCCGGGATCAAAAGTTATGAGCAAATATGCTATGCACGTGTAATCTAAGGAAGAAAATGCGAACCAGTAATTTCCGGGCTGCATTTTGACAAACTCCCGAATGAGAAACAGCTAAATTCTGATGGTATCGAAAGTGTCTCGGAAAATCCTTCGATTTGATATATTATGGGCCTCATAATTCATCCGGGATCAAAAATTATGAGATATCACGTGCTCACACGTGACCGGGCATCACGTGCTCACACGTGACCGGGCATCACGTGCAGACACGTGACCATTTACAGGCAAAGCCTGTAGACACTGAATAAAATAAATAATTGGAAATAATTAATCGGTGGGGTCACGTGCCAACACGTGATGGGCCTTTAAACCCAATGAAAAGAATTAAAGGTATAATAAAACACTAAGGAAAAATCCCAATGGGGCATCACGTGCTCACACGTGACCAAGGGTCACGTGCTGACACGTGATAATTCCTTAGCTCTGTTAAAAGGCAGAATTAAATTCTGAATAAAATGTTTAATCAAGAAGGTCACGTGCCAACACGTGACAAGTTCCTAAACTCTTTATTGATAGAATTAAATTCTATTTAATAATCAGATAATGGGACTACGTGCCAACACGTGATAGACTTTTAAAAGCCTTCTGAAATAATAAAATTAAATTCTAATTAAGGAAAATCAAAGACCCTAACTGGAAAAGTATTTCTCCAAATCTTTCCAAACAAAAAAGGATTATGAGGGACCGTTGGATTAAAAATCCAAGGGTGATTAAAAATCACCGATTTATGGAAAGATTTTAGATAAGGAAAGATTTTCCTAAAATTCACCAAAAATAACAAACAGAATATTTTTTGGATTGAAAATCCAATGGTGAATAAAATTCACTGAGTGGTCTAAAATATCATATTAGTTACGAAAAACAAACAAAATCTTTCAATGAAAGATTTGCTAAACAAATTGATTCTTTTCTTTCTCCTATAAATAGGAGCTAAGAGAAGAGAGATAGAGAGAATTTTTGGGATCTTGAAATTTCCAAAAAGGGACAAATAGCAGAGAGAAAAAAGAAAGGAGAATTTAATTCTCAAGAATGAAAACCCTATGTGAGAAAGGGGAAAGGGATCAAAACTTCATAAAGCAAAAAAGAGAATTTAATTCTCAAATCTAAGAGTTTAACTCTTCTGCAAAAGAACTTAGTTCTTCCTCTGGTTGAAGATCTGCAGAAGCAAATCTCCCCATAGGTTGAGAATTTAATTCTCATCGGGTTGAGATTCTGCCATGCAGATCCAAAACTTAGAGTGAGAATTGAGTCTAGAGAATTTAATTCTCCCAAATTCACAGGGATTTAATTCCTCCAAGATAAAATTAGGGTTTAACCATATATGAGAATTTAATTCTCCCAAATTTACAGGAATTTAATTCCTCCAAGATAAAATTAGGGTTTAACCCTATATGAGAATTTAATTCTCCCAAATTTATAGGAATTCAATTCCTCCAAAACAGACAAAGCTAGGGTTTAACCCTATATGAGAATTCAATTCTCCTAAAATTCATAGGAATTTAATTCCTCCTAAAATGAAATTAGGGTTTCACCCTACATAAGAATTTAATTCTTTCACATACATGGGAACTTCATTCCTCTAAAACGAAATTGGGGTTTAACCTTACAAAGAATTTAATTCTTAAGAGACTTGAAAGATCTCCATGCATGCAAAAAGTTTGGTCACGTGTCCCCACGTGACCCCTGAACAGATCCTCCAAAATAAGAAGGAATTAACTTTGATGCAATGCCTCACGTGTTCCCACGTGACCTCCTAAACAATGAGAATAAAAGCAAAGGCAGATTCTAACTTGGGCGCTCTCACGTGTTACCACGTGACCCCTTGATAAAAGTTTTAATAATCAACGCACAAATCTCCATCACGTGCCAACACGTGATGACCAGAAAATCAAAAGTGTTTAACACTTATTTGCAAAACAAAGTAAAGGAGATCTGGCCCCACCTTTGGGCGTCCTCACGTGACCCCTTCTTCTCTAGTGTTTAACACTAATTCGAGAGCTTTATTTCCAGTGTTTAACACTGAATGTCTTTCAGTGTTTAACATTAATTTGAAAATCTTATTTCCAGAGTTTAACACTGTTGTTTTCTAGTGTTTAAACACTAATTTGAGAGCTTTATTTCTAGCGCTTAACACCACTGTTCTCTAATGTTTAACACTATTTCTAGCCAAATTGGCTAATTTTCCAGAGGCAAAAGCCTCCCCTTCAACTGAATCTCAAAATTGAGTAAAATTCAAAGCTATAATATTTAATGCTCGGTCAAAGATAAAAATGTTACCCAAGTCCTCAAACTCTTGTTTAGCATTGCTAAGTGACGAGAGGCTGGACCCAGACAAATGTCTAATGGTCCAATAAAGGGCCAACACTTCAAATCTAATTGGACTTAGCCCAAACTGGCCATAAGTTCTCAATTCAGATTTAACTGAGCCAATGAGCTCATAATCTAATTAATTGATCTTAGTTCCAAATTGGACTACAGATCCCTAATCAACCTTGGTTCAAGGGTACATCTCTTCACTCCTTTGATATTTTTCGTTGTAATCCTTCAACGTCTTTAGAGAGATGACGGGTCCCGATAACCACACACTTCATAGACTATGACGTCTCTAAACTTGACTATGGGGTCCTTAAACTCAAGGACTATGATGTCCTTAACCTTGACTGTGAGGTCTTTAAACTCACGGACTATGATGTCCTTAACCTCGACCGCGATGTCTTTAAACTAACATTGCACCACCATGTCCTTAAACTGGCAATTGACCGCAAAGTTCCTAAATTAGAACAATAGAGCCCAAATGCTCTTTTGTTGGATCTAAATAATTCTGTTAAGTAGATCTTAGTCTAAAATTAGACTAACGTATCCTTAACAAATGGTTAAGTTGACCTTAGTCTAAAATTAGATTAACGTGTCCTTAACAAACTGTTAAGTTGATCTTAGTCTAAAATTAAACTAACGTATCATTAACAAACGTTTAAGTTGATCTTAGTCTCAAATGAGACTAACGTATCCTTAAACCCAAACCCCAAACACAAATCTAAGAAGATACGGATTTGGACTAAACCACGCCCTACGGGCGACAACATAAATTAGTCTCCGTATACAATCCACGGGCAACCAAAAACAAAACAAACACACACGACACGAAGTGACCATCTAGAGAAGGAGAAAGTGGTTACCACGATGCGGTAGCGTAATTAATTGCAGGGGCTTGCGCCTGCAGGGAAGAGCGTCCCCACAATCAAAAACCCCTCAAATGAGGGGGAATCTGACAAAGTCTGCTATATCGGCCGCATCCGTTTAAACCTTCGATACATGATGTTATAAATCAACTTGGTATTTTCGGAGAGGTGGACGGATAGCACCAATTAGCATCTGCCCCCAAATTCAGGCAAGATGTTTGTCTTTCCCGTGTTTCGGCGGAGAACAGTACCTGCAAAGAAGTCCCGGGATGGTTTGGTACCACCAAGGACCCTCCGACGATCAAGTTAGTGGTGAGATCCGAGCAGAGTAACGGCTTAAGAGAGTAAAGAATGGCTTACTTGACCCCTCTGTGATGGGAGTTTATATAACGGTGGTGGCATGCAGCAGCAGGCGCGAGAATCTCGCCGGTAGTTGCGCTCCCGACATCACGCCCGCGTGGAGAGCGAATCGCCCATTAATAGGGATCGTGATGGCGTGGAACGTGGGATGCTGCTGGCGTAGAATCCGCGCATGGCGAGATTCGCGGAGCTGCGGTTACACCTGTGAGTGGTGGAGTTGGTCGGAGGTCGACGGGAGCTCGGGGACGAGCGAGAAGGCCGAGGAGTTTTGGTCCTGTGGCAGCTCGAGGCGAGCTGTGGGACCGAGGAAACTAACTTGCCGGGAGCCCCGAGGAGGGCAAGCTTGTGCTTGTAGGTCGGGTGTAGGGTGGCCTGGTCGGCCCCGTGGGCCCTTTCTTCCGAGTCCTGGGACACGTCATCTGCCACGTGCCTTGATAATGGGGATTCCCAATACTGAGCATCATCACTACATAAAACTAAAAGCTTTTGTTGCAATCTTTTGTGCATTAATTATTTCAAGTATTAACACCCACTTTTTTTTTGGGGATAAAGATAATCATCATTTAATTGTTCAAGACCCAGCTTAACACTTGTTCACATATCATATACGCATTGATGCTTGCTTAACTAACTAGCTAACTCACGGTGTTTTTACAAGTTCAAATTAAATATGCAACCAACGCAAAGAAATAAATGCGAAAATATCCAGAGATGAATGATTTAAGGAATATTCCATATTCTAAAGACATGGAGGCTCCCTTTCTAACTTTTCACCCATAATTATGTCTCCAAAAGAAATATTAATTAACTATCCCAACTTCTGATCCGCCTTTTTCTTTAGAGGGCCTACTCGCTATTTTTCCACTATCAGGCACATATATACACTGAAAATTAAAGGAAAAAGAAATTAAAATCAAAAGAAAAAGAGATGTTTAGAGTAATGAGAGATTACGCCATCAATTTCGTGCGCTCTGCATGCCTAATATGTAGGTGCCTTCTCATCTCATGCATATAGCCTTTTCTCATCCTTCAATTATTAAGCACATGATCTATGCATGAAATATCATGCATTCTCCACCAATTATGATCAAATTAAATATGGTATCAGTTTTATTTTAGTTTTTTGCCTTGATTACTCACTTTTGTTCATCATTTTACTACAAATTAACATGCATGGCTATAATATTTGCCACCTTTGTTCAATAGGCGTGGTCAAATTGTAGTACTCTTTAGGTTCTTTATCCATCCAATTTTATTCGTTTGATCTACCGGTAACTTTGTATGTATGATGCACATGTATGAATAATTAAAGTACAATCTCATATTGATGGAGTTCAGAATCTCACTCAGATGTTGTCCTCCATCGATCTTGCTGCCAGCGGTGCTGAACGGTTGAGATTTGGTGTGAGAGTTGAGTGTGTGGATCTCAGCGGGTTGTTGGTTGCCGTTGACGCCGAGCTACTTGCAAGGAAAGTCCCAGAGTTAGAAACCACCGTAGGACCCTCCGACGATCAAATAAGTGCTGAGAAATAATGGCAGGGTAGCGGCGTATTGGAATGGATTCGAGTTACCTCCATCGTCTGGAAGAGACACTACTACAATATGGGGTAGCCCCTACGGACACAGGAATCCGTAGGGGTAGCGTTTTCTTGCCCCTACGGATCAGTCCGTAGGTCCTCATGGTTGTCCCTACGGTGCCCTACGTTTTAATTTAAAAATATTAAATCATAATTTGTTGTTTGGCCCTACGGAGCCGCAAACAAATGACTTACGGTTAAGTCCGTAGAGGCATATAAATGGGTATTTAATAAAAAAAAGGCACAGAAAAGCCCTACGCCTCGATCTCGTTCCCAAAATTCTCTCTCTCAATCTCTCCCGCGTCTCGGTCTTGTTCCCGCGCCTCCAATTTTTTCCTCGTCGCCACCGTCCTCCGCCCGCGGCCCGCCACCGCCCTCGTTCCCAAAACTTCCTCGTCGCCACCGTCCGTGACTCGTCGCCGATTGCGTTGTCGACCACCGGTCTCCTCCGTCATCTTCTCCACCGCCCGCTACAGGTTAGTAAATCTCCAATTATTTATAATTTTGATGATATTAGGGCTAGGGTTCAGGGTTCAGGGTTCGGGTAGGGGTGAGGGTTAGGGTTAGGTATCGGGTTCAGTTTAGGTTTAGGTTCAGTTGGGGTTGGGGTTCGGTTAGGGTTGGGGTTGGGATTCGGTTGGGGCTGGGGCTAGGGTTCGGTTGGGGTTGGGGTTGGGGTTGGGACTAGGGCTAGGGTTAGGGTTTGCTTTGGGTTGGTGTTGGGGTTGGAGTTAAATGCAACTATCATTTGTAGCACGGTGAATATAGTTAGGTTGGTGTCGCCGTTGATTATATCAGAGGAGGAGCTGGAACTAGCGGCTGAAATTATAAAGAAATGCTTGTCCGCACTAGATGGTTAAGAATTTAAACTAAATTTAACCTTATTTATTTAGTGCATGTTATGGTTTAGCAAAATTTAGTCAATGAATATATGGTTGTGAATTACAATTAGAATGAATAATCTATCGGTCTTTAATTGCATCGCAGTAGCTACCTTCTTTGTAGCACGGTACAGATTCTTTTGATTGATGTTTTGATCCCTGAAAGCTTAAATGCAACTATCATTTGCCTAGTCTATTATGCTTTAGCATCTTTCACACAGCATAAATGAACTAGGTTGAAAATAGAAACAAATTATTTGGTTTTTGTATCTGTATATTGATAAATATGGATGACTCAAAATATGGATATATGAAATGCATCCCTTTTATGCATATGGATACAGATGGGTAGTAGATTGAAATATCTAAATTGATGTCTAATACATTTCTGGAGATACTAGTTCTTGGTACATACGAAGCTGAAGTTTAACTTGCAATGTCAATCAAATTGATTCAAAACAATTATATAATATAATGCAAATTTGAGATCTCATGTATGCATCTCTTTGAATGCTATGTGGCACCTTTTTTATGTTGTGTGAAGTTTACTTTGTAATACAATTAAATTAATTTGAAAGGTAGTGCATTTGATGATTCGTGTTTAGTGATTACCAATGATCACTCACGTAGGTTGTTCTTCTAGAATATGTTAAGAAACTTGCTCATGGTCTCGGCCCTGTCGATTGTCATATTTCTCACACTACTTCATTCATTGATTTAAAGGCTTTCCACCTATATGATTGCTTGAGAGTGAATAAAGGCACCTCAGAGTCAAAATGGTTGCTGGAAGTTTGTTACCCGTTGTTAGATAAAAGAAATCAATTTTGCTATGAGCATCAACCCTGAATGCAAAATGTTGTATTATAACCAATATATGATACTCGATGATAATATGAAACTTTCATATTCTCATCGATACTCATATATGAAACTCAAAACGCCACTTAGTCCCCGTCTATCGGTTAACATACGTTCGATGTTCTTCGTGACATAGAACTATACGAAGGTTGTTAAATATCGGACGGTATAGCTCGGTACTAACAATCGTCGTGTAGTCTATGTGACGAGAAGATTCAATCGTATGATAACCGATAGATTTATTCCGTGTGGATAAGTTAGGAATGTATAAAGCAAACACCTGCATTCACTTGTGTTTCCATCCGTTTCGAGATATTTCGTCGGTACTTTTCCGCTGGTTCTCCGTATACAAAGATAGATTAGATGTTCATTTCAACGTTGTTTCACAGCTTTGAAATGATTATCTATTTTATTACAGTGTACTCGGAGAACGGCAGGGGGGTGCTGCCGAAATTTACTCGAAACGGTTGAAAGCACAAGCGAATGGGTGTCCGCTCTATACATTCTTAATGGGATAGAAGCCTTACCCCCGACAGCCAAAACACACACATACAACACGAATACACGACAAACACATCATTAGAGAGTGATTCAAGATGTTCAAGTTAAAAACAATATATGATACTCGATTATAATATGAAACTTTCATATTCTCATCGATACTCATATATGAAACTCAAAGCGCCACTTAGTCCTCATCTATCGATTAACATACGTTCGATGTTCGTCATGACATAGAACTATACGAAGGTTATTAAATATCGGACGGTATAGCTCGGTACTAACAACCGTCGTGTAGTCTATGTGACGAAAAGATTCAATCGTATGATAACCGATAGATTTGTCCCGTGTGGACAAGTTAGGAATGTATAAAGCAAACACCTTCATTCACTTGTATTTTCATCTGTTTCGAGATATTTCGTCGGTAATTTTTCGCTGGTTCTCCGTGTACAAAGATAGATTAGATGTTCATTTCAACGTTGTTTCACAGTTTTGAAATGATTATCTATTCTATTATAATGTACTCGGAGAACAGCGGGGAAGTGCTGCCGAAATTTACTCGAAACGGTTGAAAGCACAAGCGAATGGGTGTCCGCTCTGTACATTCTTAATGGGATAGAAGCCTTACCCCCGACAGCCAAAACACACACATACAACACGAATACACAACAAACGCACACACAGCACATACACACTAACAACCCTACACTTAAGCGAAATCATAAATTGAAACACACATATATAGAATACAACTCATACATGAGTATCCTCAAATCTAACTTTGATTATCGATAATTTATTCTTTTCAACGACAAACGCACACACAAACCATATACACGGATTTTCTCCTTTGTCAGTAACCATCCCGTTCTTAGATTTCTCAATATAGTCATCATAACCTACAATTTATATGTTATACAGTCTAACATGGCCCATGAGTACGTCAGAGTTAAGGACTGGATGTATGTGGATTGGCAACAACGTATGCAACCTAAGTTTGTCGCAGGAGTTGCTACTTTTATTGAATTTGCACGCGCACATAATAAGATCGTGATAGAGAAGATTCTCTGCCCGTGCGATAGATGTGGGAATAAGTACTGGCGGAAGGTAGAATTGGTAGAGCTTCATATCGTAAAAAATGGTTTTACTAGACTTTATAAAACTTGGCTATATCACGGGGAAGGAGAAGACCACGGTAATGTGGCAGAAGAAGAAGGAGAAGACGATAATGCAGCAGGAGAAGAAGGAGAAGACGGTAATACGGCAGAAGAAGAAGACGGTAATTTCTTTCCATCAGAAGAAATGGAGGATATGGTAGAAACTGCCCTAAGTGAATCTATTCGTACCGAAGATGACATTCCTTCCGGTCAAGGACTGCGTGCGGATAAATATGACAATTTCATGAATGATGCTCGAAAACCAATTTATGAGAATGCAAAGTATTCCACCCTCTCGTGGTTCGTCCAATTTTTCCAGATTAAGTGCCTAAATGGAAGGAGAAACAAGTCATTCATAATGCTTCTTTCGTTCTTAAAAGATTCTATGCCCCCAGGAAATAACGTGCCCGACAGCTGGTACGGAGCCCAGAAGATGATGTCTGATTTGGGTCTGATGTGTGAGAAAATTCAAGCATGTCCTAAAAATTGCGTGTTGTACCGGAAAGAGAATTCAGATTTGAAATAGTGTCCAACATGCGGAGAGGCCAGGTATAAGCCGAAAGATTCTGTTAAGAAGCCCGATATACCTGTCAAGATAGCACGATATTTTCCCATAACACAGAGGCTGCAGAGGCTATTCAGGTGCAAGAAAATAGCCGAGGCAATGATTTGGCATCACCGTACTCCTCCAAGTGAAGATGGAAAAATGAGTCATTCAAGAGATTCACCGGCATGGAAGGATTTCGATAGGAGGCACGCAATATTCAGTAGCGATCCTCGCAATGTCAGGCTCGGACTGGCTAGTGATGACTTCTGCCCATTCAACTATATGGCTGGAAGCCACGGCACATGACCCGTTGTAATGATAATTTATAATCTGTCGTCTTAGTTGGCTATGGACCAACCATATTTTATGATGCATCTTCTTATCAACGAACCAAACTCAACGGGAAAAAATATCGACGTCTATCTTCGACCTTTGATCGAGGAGTTAAAATCTTTGTTCATTGATGGTGTAGAGACTTACGATGCAAACACAAATACAAGCTTCATACTGCGTGCGGTTTTAATGTAGACAATTAATGACTTTCCTGCGTATGGAATGCTATCAGGTTGGTCCGTACATGGTCACAAAGCATGTCCTCATTGCCATCAACATACAATATCGAAATTCTTGAATTTTAGCAAGAAGATTTGTTATTGCGGCCATCGATGTTTCCTGCCTCTAGACCACCTCTACAGGTTAGATGTTGTTCACTTTTATGGTCATCAGGAGTTTCTTGGACCTCCAGCCCCATTGTCCGGAGAGGACGTGACTGCTCAGTAGGATGGTTACAATAATGTGACCTTCGGGATGGATCCGACAAAACAGGTCAAACCACCATTCTAGAACAAGTTAAGCATTTTCTTCGAGCTTCCGTACTGGTCAACAAATTTAGTGCGTCATTGCCTGGACGTCATGCATATAGAGAAGGGAGTATCCGAACACATACTCAACTTGCTTCTTTATAAAGACGGGAAATCGAAAGACAACCTCAATGCTCGGATGGATCTACAGGACTGGAAAATTAGAAGTGAATTGCATCCTAAACCGGTAGCGGGTAAACCAGGAAAGTTTGAACTTCCCAATGCCGCTTATCATATGTCACAACCGAAGAAGAAAAAGTTCCTGCAGGTGTTGCATGATTTGAAAGTTTCCACAGGTTTCTCAGGATCATTCAGCAAGAAGATAAAAATTATGAAAGGCAAGATCGATGGGCTGAAAAGTCATGATCCCCATGTTATCATGGAGAACCTTCTCCCATTAGCCCTCAAGACTTCCCTTCCCGAATCGGTTGGTCTAGTAATCAACGACCTATATTGTTTTTTCAGAGAGTTATGCGCTAAAACACTGGATGTTGTGACGCTGGAGAAACTAGAAAATTCTATTGCATTGATACTTTGCAAGTTTGAGCGTATTTTCCCACCGTCATTTTTCGATATCAAAATACACCTGACGGTTCATCTTGCAACTGAGGCTAAGTTAGCCGGACCGGTACAATATCGATGGATGTATCCCGTCGAAAGGTACGTGGAATTTTTCGTTTCGCGCGATTTTTAAAATTATTGTTGTCCTGTATTCCCGTATTTATTTATTCAACATATTTTGTTTAGGTACCTCTACACTCTTAAAAAGTATATACGCAATAGAAATCGACCAGAGGGTTCTATCATGCAGGGTTATCTTCTAGATGAAGCAACCACATTTTGTTCCCGCTATCTGGACGAGAACATTGAGACGAGACTTAACCGGCCTCGAAGAATTCAAGACGGGCCATATGGTAAAGCCGATTATAAGAGGGTAGACACTATATTTATCAACAAGATATACCGGTTTATCTTGCTCAATAGCGCATGTCTTGAAAAAATTAGAGAGTAAGTTTTTTGGAATAATTGTTATATTTGTGTTTGTGTGTGTATGAAATGATATAATATTAATGTCATAATTTATTGTCGAGAACAGAATTCATTTTAACGAGGTACGTGAGGGGCATCCTGATTGGAACGATGAACAATTGGAAAAACATCATCAGGATAATTTTTGCGATTGGGTTGCAGATCATGTAAATTATTCGAATAACATGTTATTGCTATCAGTTTTAATCTAAACTTATATCGTTATGTATTTGTCATAAAATTTGTTTTGTTAGATCCACGATCCGAACTTTTCTGCATCATTAGAGAGTGATTCAAGATATTTAGCTCAATTTCCAAGTATGGAGGTTGCATATTATAAAGGATTCGGTGTTCTTGGATACAAATTCGAAGTTAAGAACATAGAAACATCTAGAACCACTCAGAATAGTGGGATTGCGACGGTAGGATTGGATGGTGTGATTTATTATGGATACTTCAATTGTATACTCGGCATCCAATATCCCGGACGATCAGAACCCTTTTATATATTTCAGTGTACTTGGTACGATACGCGAACCGATATGGATAAGTGGAGAAGCAATCTCGGACTTGGAAAGATGAATATGGATTGACCAGTGTGAACACACTTCGATTTTACGGTTAGGAAGATCCGTTTATCTTTCCGAACAAAACGTTCCAAGTATACTATTCACAGTGTTTGAAGCATCCGGGATGGAGTGTCGTATGCCGTTGGAAACCCAGGGATGTCTACGATGTCCCAGAATTCGAGGACAGCGATGAGGATGAAGAAGAGAGAAGACTTAGAGTGCTCCGACCGTTTGTTTCGAAAGACAGGTTGTCTTCGGCTGATCATGAAGTTACGTGGGTTAGAAATGATATTGTCACGCCCTGCTTCCCAGAGTACGCTAAGATGGGCACGTGACATAGCCAACCATGCTACCTGTGGGTAGGAAGTATCCATCCACAGTCACATTACGGCTGTAGAGATATCAAGAACAATAATAAACTATCTAACACGTGTCCATAAGCCAGAAATAAATGAGTCAAGAATAAAATAATGCGGAAGCGAAAGATCCAATACAAGAATAACTGGAATGTATATCCCATAATGCGGGCTCACAACAGGAATAAAATACTGAGAAAGTAAAAGAACTAACTACTAATGAGTCCTCACTGCTCAGCCTGCTGGCTGAAGTACTCATAATCGGACTGCAGCAAAGGTACGGAATCTGGGCCATGCAAAACCCAGACGTCAGCGCGTCATAACATCAAGCAATAATATATGAACAGGGTAGCAAGACATGCAAGTATAAACATAAATGATAGAGCAAGTGTAACAGCAATATAAATCAGGGCAGTGAAAGGTAGTGTACAGTGAGTAATCTAAACTGGTCTATTGGGTTAACTACTCTCAAGTCTTTGAAATCAATTTGATGAATCATCGATGTAACTCAATAGTATCCCTGCGTGCCCGGGATCACGGTGAAGATTCTCGGGATGAAACCGAGACATGCCGCTAGGCACTAAAAGGAAAAGGGTAATGATGAATGATGCCTGCAGCATCATCCCAAGGCTGGCCTAGCCTCTAAAAGATAGTGGATAACGATGGACGATGTCAGCAGCATCATCCTAAGGCTGGCCTAGCCTCTAAAACTGATCGGTAAAGGTAATGAACTGTCGAGTTACAAGTCAGGTTTCATCATTGATTTCCCCATACCCCCAGGTTATATGTGTTCAAGTCATGTATTAAATAATCTATAGCTAATGCCAACACAGGATCAGGCAGGTACGGGTTTGTCTGGATAGACAACAGGAACGGTCCGTACGGACAACAGGTCAGGTTTGTTGGCATTAGACACAAGATCAGGTAACAAGTAAAGCCATGGTACATCAGGCCAAGTCAAGTAATGTATATAGGTGTCATGTCATGTCAAGAGTTGCACGGTACCATATCGTGTCAAGTAATAGGTGTAACAAGTCATGTCAGGGTGCACAAGATGTCAAGTGGGTGCTCATAATCAAACTAGCATAAGCATGGGTATACAAAACAAGCATGGGTACTAATAGAACAATAAACTGGAACATGTAATATGATATGCAAATAGGTACAGATTAAACTATATGGATGTACGGTTATCGATTAGAGTTAGGGTTATGGTTCCAACATTAAGTATCATACACTTAAACAAATATGGATTGTTAAAATCTCGTTATTATGGGTTAAAAGATCTAGAGATGCAAATGTATTTAAAAAAGGTTAAAGATGCACACGGGTGTCCAATAGGGTAAAACTATAAAAGGGTACCATAGACTATGTAAATAGTTATCATGTGATTTAACATACAGATGTGGTTACTAGGTATAGTAAACTAAAACGCAACGGGTAAGTTTCAAGTTCTGAATCTAAAAGATATAAACGAAACATCAAACTGTTAACTTGGAACACGTGCCTTTAGATTTGATCTATAAGTTTAATAATCAGATAAATAGTTATAAAAACATATAGATAGCATGTAGCAAGTTTCACTTGCCTCGACGGATCGCGATACGGTATACGGAACGTCACACGTCGGCGAGAAAAGTCGCGACGCGCGCACGGTACACGGAATGAGTCCAAACAACGCACGATGGGATCACACGGGTCAGATATCCTCGCTGGCTCGTCGGGATCGTCGCTGGCACGGTCGGATTCCGGCAAACCAATAACAGCGAACATAAGAAATAATACATAAAGAAAGAGAAGAAAGGATGGAGAGAAAGAATGGAAGAAGGGAAACATGAGGGAGAGAAAGAATGGAAGAAGGGAAACATGAGGGAGAGCTTACCGTAGATGCGTTATGTGGTTGGAGAGGGAAGGGTGAACGGCGGTGAACGGCGATGAACGGAGCTCCGGCGCTGAGGGTTTGGTGTATGGGTTAGGTCTGGGGTTTGGGGTCGGTTTTGAGTGCAGGGCTACTGTCGGGGTATTAGTGAGGGGATGATGTAGAGGAGAGGAAGGAAATGAGATGGTGATGATGGTGGGTGTGAGGCCGGGGTCATCGGCGACGACTGGAGGCGTTGGGTTCTAGGGTTCTGTGGGTGTGTGCAGGGTGCAGCGGGCTCGGGAAGAAGGAATAAGAAGGAGATGATGGAGATGAGGGTGACGAGAGGATAAGGAGGGTGTCGATGAGGGTTGAGGAGAGGAGGAAATAGGGTTAGGGTTTATGGAGGCAATGAGGGTTTGTGGGTCGAAGGAGGAGGGCTCGGGGGTTTTAAAACAGAAGAAGAAGAAGAGAAAGAAGGGAGGTGACGAGATTCAGAGAGCGGTGACCAGAATCGAGAAGAGCACAGTATTCGCGAGAAGAGAGAGAGAGAGCACGATAGAAGAGAGAAAAGGAGAGAGAAAGAGAGAGAAGGCTGCGGAGGAGGAGAGAGAAAAGGAGAGAGAAAGAGATAGAAGGCTGGTGGGGCCCGGTGAAGAGAAGAGGAGATTTCTGATTGGCTCGTGGAAAAAGGAAATTGGGTTTGGAAAAAATTATGAAAGATTTTAATATATTACAGAATAATTTCGTTGGCCGGAGGAAAGAAAGGAAAAAGATTTCCATCGTAAAAATATTTTCTTCTGTTAGCTTTCAATAAATCTTTAGCTGATAAAATAGGTTAAATGAATTTTTAAAAAAATATTTAAATAATTAGAATTTGGCGGGATACAAAATAATTCAGAAATGCGCCCGGGTCGGGTCCAAAATTTTGGATTTGAAATACGAAAATTATTAGCAGGTTCCAAAACTTAAAATGAAAGATTATGTAACGAAAAAGCATACCCCTAAGAACGGACGCACGCACGTGTGCGTAGCTATCCAAACACGTCCGTTTCACTGAACGGGACGAGAACACGATGCAAGAACGCTACCACAGGATTAAGGGTATCATGTAGGCCATGTCATGTATTTTTAAATTATTTTAAGTGACTTAAATTGTTATATGCAAAGTATGTGATGTTAGGATATTCTATAACCATGAAACAACAAGCTCAAGCAAGCGGGTCGAATATAAAGTAAACTACCATTCGCATCCAAACACGTTAAATGAAATAAACACCACAAACAACACAAACGGCAACAGAAATTGGTATAACTGAACTCGGTTGTTACATTATACCCAACTACAAAAAGGATTTCGTCCTCGAAATTCCAAGAACACCAAAAAGATAAATGACCAACAAACTACAAGAAAAGATGGGGAAACCTCTGCCGGATTTCGTCTTCTCGTTCCCAAGTTGACTCTCCATGTGAGCGATTACCCCAAGAAATAAGTACAAGAGGGATAACCTTGTTCTTAAGAACCTTTTCCCGTCGATCCATAATCGCAATCGGTCGCTCCTCAAAACTCAAGTCTTCTCGTACAGTCAGCTCCGAATAATCTAACACATGTGTTTCACCTCAAACATACTTACGGAGTTGAGATACGTGAAACACGTCATGCACATTCGCCAAGGATTGCGGTAACGCCAATCGATACGCTACCTCACCAACACGCTCTAAAATCTCAAAAAGTTCGACGAATCGAGGACTGAGCTTTTCTCGGCTTCCGAAACGAATCACCCCTCTAGTCAGTGATATCTTCAAGAATACCCAATCACCCATGGTGAACTCTAGAGGTCTTCTCGACGTATCTGCCTAACTCTTCTGTCGGTCTTGTGCTACTTTCATATGATTCCTGATAGCGTTAACTTTCTCAACTGTCTGCACAACCAAATCTGGTCCCAACAATCTTCATTCACCGACATCGTCCCAAAAAATAGGTGAACGACACTTGCGACCATATAAAGCTTCGAATGGAGCCATCTGAATAGTTGCCTGGAAACTGTTGTTGTAAGAAAACTCCACCAAATGTAGATGATCCTCCCATGAACCCTTGAAGTCCAACATGCAAGCTCTCAACATATCTTCAAGAGTTTGGATCGTTCTCTCCGACTGGCCATCTGTTTGAGGATGATAAGCTGTGCTAAACTTCAATCGAGTCCCCAAACTTTCCTGTAAGCTCCTCCAAAAGTGTGATAAGAAACGAGTGTCGCGGTTGGACACGATGCTCACTGGTACTCCATGCAATCTTACAATCTCCTGCATGTACCGTTCTGCCAAAGTTTCTGTTGATTGGCCAACCCGAAAGGGAATGAAATGAGCTGCCTTGGTCAAACGATCAACAATCACCCAAACTGCATTGTTGCCTTTTGGACTCCGCGGTAGAGCTGTCACGAAATCCATGGTTATATGTTCCCACTTCCACTGAGGAATTGGAAGTGGTTGCAGTAAACCAGCAATCCTTTGATGTTCAGCCTTAACTTGCTGACACACCAAGCACTTTGCCACAAAGCGGGCAATCTCCCGTTTCATGCCTTCCCACCAGAAATGTTGTCGTATATCCCGGTACATCTTCGTGCCTCCTGGATGTACGGAATATGCTGAACTGTGTGCCTCCTTCATAAGTTCTTCGCGAGTATCTCCCTTTGGCACACACAACCGGCTACCATATCTCAACGAACCATCTTCATGGATCAATAAATCTGTTCGAAGTCCAGCTTCAACCTGTTCTCGAAACTTTTGCAATCTAAGGTCCTGCGACTGTGCTGCTTTAATGTTCTCGATCAACGACGAATGTACCTGCAGCTGCATCAACTGTCCCGAAGAATGCGGTAGCACAACCTCCAAATCAAACCTTCGAAAGCCTTCAACAAGTTCCTTCTGTGTAGTCAACATCTGAATTGATGGTAACTGACTGAGCGCATCCGGCACGACATTAACTTTCCCCCGGTGGTACTTAAGATCAAGATCGTAGTTAGCCATCAACTCCAACCATCTACGTTGCCTCATATTGAGCTCCTTCTGCGTGAACACATACTTCAAGTTTTTATGATTGGTGAAAACCTCGACTCTTTCGCCCAAAAGGTAGTGTCTCCAAATCTTCAAAGCGAAGATCACAGCTGCAAGCTCCAAGTCATGAGTTGGGTAATTCTTCTCATGGGTCTTCAACTGTCTCAATGCGTACGCTATAACCTTCCCATGCTGCATCAAAACACATCACAATCCTTTCCCAGATGCGTCGCTGTGAATTACCAATCCTCCGGAATTGTCTGGCACAGTTAGAACAGGAGCGGTTATCAATCTCTGCTTCAACGCCTCGAAAGCTGACGCACAATTATCCGTCCACACAAATGGCACCTCTTTGCGTGTAAGCTTGGTCAACGGTTCCGCCAGACGAGCAAAGTTCTCCATGAATCTTCTGTAATACCCGGCTAGTCCAAGAAAGCTTCTTATCTCCGCAACATTCTTCGGAATCGGCCAATCACGAACTGCTGCAATCTTTTCGGGATCAACGGCGATTCCATCGCCAGACACGACATGCCCCAAAAACTTTACTTCTTCCAGCCAAAACTCGCACTTGCTCATCTTTGCAGATAATTTCTCTTGCCTCAGCGTCTGCAGTGCGATCCTCAAATGTTCTGCGTGCTCTTTAATACACTTTGAGTAAACCAAAATATCATCAATGAACACCATAATAAACTGGTCCAAGAATGGTGAAAAGATTCGGTTCATCAAGTCCATGAATATCGCCGGTGCATTCGTTACTCCGAAGGGCATCACTAAATACTAGTAATGTCCATACCGAGTTTGGAACGCCGTCTTGCAAATATCTTCTATTTTTACTCGGACCTGATGATATCCGGATCGCAAATCCAACTTCGAGAATACCCTCGCGCCACTAAGCTGCTCAAATAGTTTGCCAATGCGAGGGATCGGGTACTTGTTCTTAATAATCACCTGGTTTAATTCTCGATAGTCGATGCACATCCTCCTTGTGCCATCTTTCTTCTTGACTAGAAGAACTGGAGCTCCCCACGGTGAGTTACTGCTTCGGATCCAACCCTTCTCAAGTAATTCAGTAACATGCTTCATAACTTCTTCCAACTCCACTGGTGCCATTGGATAATACGCTTTAGATACTGGTGCTGCACCAGGAATAAGATCAATCGCGAACTCCACGTCTCATTTCGGCGGTAATCCTGATATGTCTTCGAACACGTCCATAAAATCTCGAACAACAGCCGGCGCTTCATCTTTATCAACCTCCAATGACGAAAGAACACTAGTTGTCGGTTTAACCCTAAACTCGACTGGCCCGACAGAACTGCTTCCTCCAGTGAAGATAAACTCGGGATGTCCGGGAATCTGGAAAATTACTTTCTTTGCCCTACAATCAATGTGAGCATGGAAAGTGCCGAGAAAATCCATTCCCAAGACGACTTCATAGCTGCCCGTATCAATCACCAAGAAATCTGCAAAAAGCTCCCGTCCGCAAACAACAACCGCACAATCCTTGCATTCTCTACTAGATATGATCTTCCCATTCCCAGTGTGTATGTCCCAGAAACCAGACAGGGTCGTGCAAGTGATTGAGTGTGTAGTAATAAACTTGGACGGCATAAAATAGTGGGATGCACCAGAATCAAATAACGCTAATGCGGGAAAACCATGAACAAGTAGAATACCTAAAACAACTTCTCCTGAAGCCTTAGCTTCCTCAGCCGTCAAGGTAAAAGCCCGAGCCTGATTGGGTCCTTGAGTCAGCTGCTACTGTCCCGGAAACGGTTTCTGCGGTAGCTTCTGACCATCATCCTTCGTGCGAAGCTTCGACGGACAAGTGCTGATAGTATGATCCGCCAATCCACAGACCAAACATAGTCCCTGCCTCCTTCGACAGTCTCTTTGCACATGTCCGGGTAAATGGCAGTAGTTACAAATCACGCTCTTTCTCTGATCAACGACAGCAGGCTTCTTCATAGGTGTTACACCACGACGGTTCACTGGAATACCTCTGTGTCCATGTGCTCGGTTCGGTGCAAAATCTGGCTTCCGTACTGTGATTGTTGTCTGCTGTGAATTCCCAGTCTTCCCAAATAAGCTCTGCTGTTCTCGGGCCGCCGTAAGTACCTGTGAGAAAGTGGTCAAACCCAGGGAGACAATCTGTCTCTGGATGTCCACATCCAAACTACGCATGAACCTCCTTGCCCTATCCACATCGTTGGCAACTAAAGATCCAGCGAACCTACTGAGCCGCGTCCACTCAGCTGCATGTACATCTACAGGTGCACCGTTCTGCCTTAGACTGATGAACTTCTCTTCCATTTCCTCCCGTGCATTCCGCGGAAAGAACTTCTCCAGGAAACTGTTTGAAAAATCCGCCCACTTAATCGGCTTGGGCAAGCGGGTCTCTTCCACAAGCCACCATTCACGAGCGTAACCAACCAACTGGATGCGTACCACATCCACTCTTTTATCTTCGGGGATTTGTGCCGCAATGAGTAAATTCTCCGTGTCAACCAGCCACTGCTCCGCTGGCAACGGCTCCTCCAAACCAGTAAAGACGGACGGACCCAGTCTTCTGAAATCCGCTACGGTTCCCACACGATCCACTGGTCTGGCCACAACATTGTTCACGGACTGCTGAACGGTCCATAAACTTTCCTGTAAGGAATCAGCTTGCTGCTGGTTCAGCTCGGTCTGCTGCCTTTGGTTTTCCAACATCCCACGTATTACTCCAAGTATAGAGGCTTCGTCAACACGCCTTTGGCACGTTTTCAGATTCTTGTCTGCCATATTCCTGAAATCAAAACACCCAAGGATTAGCATGATAACAGATTCAAAATGTAGATCAAGGCAAGAACTCCGAGTTACTTAAATAGAGTACCGCATTGTAACCATGCCGCGGTATCATAGCTACAATTACATAACTCCACCCAAGTCACCTAAGTTCTAGAGATAAACAAGGAACCAGGTTTCGAGTCGATATGCAAAGGAGGTTTGCATATTGTAAAAGTATAATCAGGAGGAGGTTAGATTCAAGAACGGTAAAACGGTAAGGTGGCAGGACATGTTTCCTAATCACGAGTATTCTGATTCGTGTATTGGGTCTAATATCCAACTACAAAAGAATCAAACCCGATTAACCTATGGCTCTGATACAAAAAGAACCATGTCACGCCCCGCTTCCCAGAGTACGCTAAGATGGGCACGTGACATAGCCAACCATACTACCTGTGGGTAGGAAGTATCCATCCACAGTCACATTACGGCTGTTGAGATATCAAGAACAATAATAAACTATCTAACACATGTCCATAAACCAGAAATAAATGAGTCAAGAATAAAATAATGCGGAAGCGAAAAATCCAATACAAGAATAACTGGAATGTATGTCCCATAATGCGGGCTCACAACAGGAATAAAATACTGAGAAAGTAAAAGAACTAACTACTAATGAGTCCTCACTGCTCAGCCTGCTGGCTGAAGTACTCCTGCTCGGACTACAGTAAAGGTACAGAATCTGGGCCATGCAAAACCCAGACGTCAGCGCGTCATAACATCAAGAAATAATATATGAATAGGGTAGCAAGACATGCAAGTATAAACATAAATGGTAGAGCAAGTGTAACAGCAATATAAGTCGGGGCAGTGAAAGGTAGTGTACAGTGAGTAATCTAAATTGGTCTATTGGGTTAACTACTCTCAAGTCTTTGAAATCAATTTGATGAATCATCGATGTAACTCAATAGTACCCCGTAGGTGCCCGGGATCACGGTGAAGATTCTCGGGCTGAAACCGAGACATGCCGCTAGGCACTAAAAGGAAAAGGGTAATGATGAATGATGTCTGCAGCAACATCCCAAGGCTGGCCTAGCCTCTAAAAGGTAGTGGATAACGATGGACGATGTCAGCATCATCATCCCAAGGCTGGCCTAGCCTCTAAAACTGATCGGTAAAGGTAACGAACTGTCGAGTTACAAGTCAGGTTTCATCATTGATTTCCCCATACCCCCAGGTTATATGTGTTCAAGTCATGTATTAAATAATCTATAGCTAATGCCAACACAGGATCAGGCAGGTACGGGTTTGTCTGGATAGACAACGGGAACAGTCCGTACGGACAACGGGTCAGGTTTGTTGGCATTATACACAAGATCAGGTAACAGGTAAAGCCATGGTACATCAGGTCAAGTCAAGTAATGTATATAGGTGTCATGTCATGTCAAGAGTTGCACGGTACCATGTCGTGTCAAGTAATAGGTGTAACAAGTTATGTCAGGGTGCACAAGATGTCAAGTGGGTGCTCATAATCAAACTAGCATAAGCATGGGTATACAAAACAAGCATGGGTACTAATAGAACAATAAACTGGAACATGTAATATGATATGCAAATAGGTACAGATTAAACTATATGGATGTACGGTTATCGATTAGAGTTAGGGTTATGGTTCCAACATTAAGTATCATACACTTAAACAAATATGGATTGTTAAGATCTCGTTATTATGGGTTAAAAGATCTAGGAATGCAAATGTATAAACAGGTTAAAGATGCACACGGGTGTCCAATAGGGTAAAACTATAAAAGGGTACCATAGACTATGTAAATAGTTATCATGTGATTTAACATACAGATGTGGTTACTAGGTATAGTAAACTAAAACGCAACGGGTAAGTTTCAAGTTCTGAATCTAAAAGATATAAACGGAACATCAAACTGTTAACTTGGAACACGTGCCTTTAGATTTGATCTATAAGTTTAATATTCAGATAAATAGTTATAAAAACATATAGATAGCATGTAGCAAGTTTCACTTGCCTCGACGGATCGTGATACGGTATACGGAACGTCACACGTCGGCGAGAAAAGTCGCGATGCGCGCACGGTACACGGAATGAGTCCAAACAACGCACGATGGGATCACACGGGTCAGATATCCTTGCTGGGTCGTCGGGATCGTCGCCGGCACGGTCGAATTCCGGCAAACCAATAACAGTGAACATGAGAAATAATACATAAAGAAAGAGAAGAAAGGATGGATAGAAAGAATGGAAGAAGGGAAACGTGAGAGAGAGCTTACCGTAGATGCGTTCTGTGGTTGCAGAGGGAAGGGTGAACGGAGCTTCGGCGGTGAGGGTTTGGTGTATGGGTTAGGTCTAGGGTTTAGGGTCGGTTTTGAGTGCAGGGCTGGTGTCGGGGTATTAGTGAGGGGATGATGTAGAGGAGAGGAAGGAAATGAGATGGTGATGATGGTGGGTGTGAGGCTGTGGTCGTCGGCGACGACCAGAGGCGTTGGGTTCTAGTGTTCTGTGGGTGTGTGCAGGGTGCAGCGGACTCGGGAAGAAGGAATAAGAAGGAGATGATGGAGATGAGGGTGACGAGAGGATAATGAGGGTGTCGATGAGGGTTGAGGAGCGGAGGAAATAGGGTTAGGGTTGATGGAGGCGATGAGGGGTTGTGGGTCGAAGGAGGAAGGCTCGGGGGTTTTAAAACAGAAGAAGAAGAAGAGAAAGAAGGGAGGTGACGAGATCCAGGGAGCGGTGACCAGAATCGAGAAGAGCACAGTATTCACGAGAAGAGAGAGAGAGAGAGAGCGAGAGGAGAGAGAAAGAGAGAGAAGGCTGCGGAGGAGGAGAGAGAAAGAGAAGGAGAAAGATAGAGAAGGCTGGTGGGGCCCGGTGAAGAGGAGAGGAGATTTCTGATTGGCTCGTGGAAAAAGGAAATTGGGTTTGGAAAAAATTATAGAAGATTTTAATATATTACAGAATAATTTCGTTGGCTGGGGGAAAGAAAGGAAAAAGATTTCCATCGTAAAAATATTTTCTTCTGTTAGCTTACAATAAATCTTTAGCTGATAAAATAGGTTAAATGAATTTTTTAAAAAATATTTAAATAATTAGAATTTGGCGGGATACAAAATAATTCAGAAATGCGCCCGGGTCGGGTCCAAAATTTTGGATTTGAAATACGAAAATTATTAGTAGGTTCCAAAACTTAAAATGAAAGATTATGTAACGAAAAAGCATACCCCCAAGAACGGACGCACGCACGTGCGCGTAGCTATCCAAACACGTCCGTTTCACTGAATGGGACGAGAACACGATGCAAGGATGCTACCACAGGATTAGGGGTATCATGCAGGCCATGTCATGTATTTTTAAATTATTTTAAGTGACTTAAATTGTTATATGCAAAGTATGTGATGTTAGGATATTCTATAACCATGAAAAAACAAGCTCAAGCAAGCGGGTCGAATATAAACTAAACTACCGTTCGCATCCAAACACGTTAAATAAAATAAACACCACAAACAACACAAACGGCAACAGAAATTGGTATAACTGAACTCGGTTGTTACAGATATCGATGATGAAATCCAAGTAGATATGTCTAATGCGCCCACGAAACGAAAAAGGTTATCAGTAATGTTATATTATTACTTCACATTTTACGATCTATACATATATAGTCAATGCTTGTAATGATTGTCTAATGCATCTATGAACCGTTTTATCTAGATTTGATGATGATGACGGGAGAAGCGAGGGGCGGCAGGAGCTCCAGCAGCTGCACTGGCAGAGGTAGAGGTAGAGGCAGAGGCAGAGGCAGAGGCAGAGCGGTTCTGCCGCACGGAGAGCTGCGTAGGGAGCTTCAGAGGGCCGGTCTTGCACCCCGATTGGAGACCCATTCGGATGCCTCCTTTCGTGTAGACTTTGCCACACCTCCAAGTATATTATACGTATATTCATTTTGAATGTAATATTATAGATATACATGCATGTTCATGTCAAAATTGCTTACATTGCTGATACTTGATTGTCTAGCTGTTGGTGATGCGTCCACATCAGGGAAGATGCCACTCCCGCACCTCCAGGTATGTTTATATATCATATAGTGCATTTATATTGATTTATAATGCTATATCATAAATATAAATACATTCTTTTTGCTCTTACGTACTTACATCTCGGGCTGTAGGTTGTGCCTTCACATCTCCGGCAGAGCCCACCACCGCACCTGCGAGTATGTTTATATATCCGATAGTGTATACATGTTGATTTAGAATGTTATATTATTGATATACGCATTCTTTTTTCAATTACTTATATAGCTGATACTTGATTGTCTAATTATATATGGTGCGTCCTCGTCTGGTGCAGGGGCCACTCCCGTCACTTCCATACCCTCTGCTTAATCTGCAGGTTTGTATGAATAAATATAAAATATTTATTCATTTTATATATCCTTTAAGAATAAACATGAATTTCATGTAATTTTATCGATGTTTATTTTCTAGTTGGAAATGCGTCTACATCCGGGTCACCGGCTGTTCCTCACCGGAGGAACTATAGTCCCGCTCGTGCTTTAGTCGCCGGAGGTATATATATCACACTTCAATTTTCTTTAAATCTTGATTTCTTAATACCACTTTGTCTTAATATTGATTGTTTTGATATTTCTTGTAGACGCAGGGCCTCCCCATCCCGAGAGGGGGACTCGAGACCCGAATCAGTCCCACAGGCTGAGGCCCGACAGAGCTAGGGGAGCAACATTCCCCTTCTTTTTTACCCCTGATTATCGCTATACCGGAGATTATGCCGAGAGGTTCGGCCGGTATATGTGGGATGAGAGCCTCCTCGTGAAGAACTATCCACTTCACGTTGAGTGGGGCGACCAGCACCGGCGCTCATTCGCCCTCTTCTGAGATCAGGCTTGGGTATTAATATATATTTTCATTTGATTTATCCAATATATTTATTATTAACACTTGCAACTTAATAACATTGTTTTTTTGTATTTTCAGTTGGATTACGATTTTCAGCCTGTACCCGACCCTGATCACCCTGGGAGGGTGCTCGATCTTCACGCTCTGTACAATGGCCTGATGAGGAACATGCAGACGAAGGCCCGATACA
Source organism: Agapanthus africanus (assembly GCA_030015575.1). Classification (NCBI taxonomy): domain Eukaryota; kingdom Viridiplantae; phylum Streptophyta; class Magnoliopsida; order Asparagales; family Amaryllidaceae; genus Agapanthus; species Agapanthus africanus. The sequence continues at coordinate 95,297,546 of JASDDO010000008.1, forward strand.
ATAGGAATGAGATGAAGATCGACTGCTATTCCCTGTGGATGGCGACCCCCGAGGCAGAGAGAGCGGCCCTCCTACATACTCCGGCCTTTGCGAGAGTCGACGTAGATACATGGCCTCTATTGTGCCAATATTTCGACTCTCAGCGCAAACAGGTATGTATTTTAAATGTAATTCATTGTTTAGTATATAATTTATTTTTTTGTGTTGCTTAATTAGAAAACTAAATCTGAATGTGTTGTGCAGAAACATGCCGATCAAAATAAAGAGAATAGGAAGTCGGCGAAGAGGGGTCGCTCCACTTATACAGGTGGCTCGAGGAATATTACTCGTGCCATAGAGTTATCGGTAAATTACAATAGACCGGCCTTTGTGATATAATGTAATATTAAGAGTTATTTTCTAATATATGTAAATTTTTGGCGAATTGTAGAGAGCTCAGACGCTGGCGCAGGGTGGTATACCGAGCGTGTTGTCCGCGTATCTTGCCGTCCATGGCACCTCGAAAGATCCCTCCACGGGCGAGCTTCGATACCCCGACACCGCTACCTAGGAGTATTGCGTAAGTGTTAATATTTATTCAACCCCTATTTCAAATTTTTGTTTTGAAAGGTTCAAATTTAAATGATATACTTATATTTTACTGGTTAATGTGGGTGTAGGAGCGGGCGGTTGAGCAGGCGGAGGTATCGGGGATCGATTTTACTGGACAGAACGATCCGATACTGCTGACCCCAGTCCTAGACGCCGCACACGGAGGGCACCACGAAGGTTGGGAGAGAGGCCGGGGACTGGGTCCTAGCAGGGCCCATATGAGGTTGGACTCCACTCCGGCGGTTACTTCCTCTATCTCCCGTGAGCGAAATTTCGAGAAAGAACTGGACACCTTGAAGGTTACCGTTCAGGAGTTAAAGGAGATGTTGGTATGTATACTACTTAATAGTAAAATATTATGTCATATTATAGATAACAATATATCCAATATTAGTATGTAGCCTGAGCTTATTTGGTTGTAGAATTAGCTTTGATTAATCATACATATATAGAACTGTCTAATTAAAATAAACTACGGTTTTCCAAACTAGATATCCAAACGAGGCCTAAGTCCCTAAGTATACATAGATTGGGGTTTCGCAATAACCTGATAATGATACGAATTCGACTAATACACAGTTCTTACTCGTTTATTATACACAAAATTGAACAGACGCGACAAGGTACATCGGCTGAGCCTCCACGTGCATCTCCTTCGGCTGTAGCTCTGCAAGCCACTACCTCGGCTGCGGTTGCGCAGACAACTCCTATAGCTCCACAGCCCGCTCAGCTCCACAGCCCGCTCAGACTCCCGCACACTCTGCATTGCTCGAGATATTGACTCAGGGTATATCCGAGGAGCAGGCGCGCCGATTACGGCGTTTATAAGAGGTGGAGCTGGACCGAGCTAGGGTAGCTTTTTTATTCTTATATTTTAAACATAAATTTACTTATATGATACATATTGTATATATTTTGGACGATATTGATATTGGTGGTGTTTGCGTGTTCATATTGATTTAGATTGATATCGTATTCTGCTTGTTGATTTTTTTGTATATTATGCGTGAGATGTAATTATGAATACTGCGGTATATATTCTATGTGTTGATTAATTTTATATATGATGTATATATTATTGTGCACAGGGCGAGAAAAAAATATGCAGCACTTCTTTTTTAAAAAACTGATAATATGTCCCTACGGATTAAACTGTAGGGCCAAACATTGCCCCTACGAATTAATCCGTAGGGGACTACTTTGACCCTACACATTTATCCGTAGGGGCAAAATATCAGGATACCTGATATTTTGTCCCTATGATCCCAGAAAGAGGGGTTATACTTGTCCCTACGGATTGGACCGTAGATGCATAAACATGCCCCTACACAGGTATCCGTAGGGACAAAATATCAGGAAACCTGATATTTTGCCCCTACACATCTGTACCTACGCATGTATCCGTAGAGGCAGCAATTTGGCCCTACGGAGTTATCCGTAGGGACAACTATTTTATTTTATAAACCGGTAAATTAAATAACTTTTTTCCCCTACAGTCTAATCCGTAGGGACATATGGACCTATGCATTAAGCCGTAGGGGCAAGTATTTACCCGTAGGGGCATGTTTAAGGCTAAGACTTGCACCTACGGCGTTTGCACCTACGGCGTAATTTCATGCCCCTACGGCTATAGCCATAGGGGCAGTGGTTTGCTCCTACGGATTTATCCGTATGGGCAACCCCAATTTGTAGTAGTGAGAGGGTTTATATAGCGGTCGCTTAAAGCGAACCGGTGCGAGATTCTCGCAGTCCGTTACGCCTCTGCGTTACGTTCACGTTGATGGTAAGGTACGTCCATTAATAGCGGGACTTGCTCATTAATGGAGAGATACGCCTGCGTGGAACGCGAGACGTGGAGCGGTGGAGATCTCGTTTTGGCGAGATATACGGAGTCATTAGAGGACGCTTGGGATCCGTGCTCTCGGTTGAATAGGGAAGCCAAGAAAGCTCAGCTCGGTGAATATCTTGGAGACGAGCGAGAAGGCCGAGGAAGCTCAGCTCTGTAACAGTTTGGAGATGAGCAAGGAGGCTGTGTAAGCTCGGTTGTGGGATTGCTCGAAGGTAAGCTGTTGGCTGGTTGCTAGGCGAATATGGAAAGTATTTCGGAGAGATCTCCAAAAGGTCGGATGCAACCTCGGAGACGAGATGCCGAGGAATATCCCCATGTGTCATACTTATTCCAACTCCGTAGTCCCCAGAAATCTAGCGGGTTTACGTGGATGACACGTCATCCGCGACGTGTCGTGATCGGAAGAATTCCTAGTTATGAGCATCATCACACATGATCATATAAAGAGAAATCTTCAGTTAATTATAAAGAGTTTATTTTTTCATTATTGGCTTCATACCATTGGTATTAATCTCCTTTTCAACAGGGTGCCACATGGCATTAACAATCCCAACGTTTGTAGAAATCGAGAATATATTTCTAACTGTGTTTCGAAGAGATTGCATTAGGAAAAGATGAGTTAAAGTTATGAATGCGATCCTTGAACATATATAAAGTGTTGTTTATGATCTCTAGCTTTATGTCATGCAAATGAGTCAATAGTCGATTTGGCTTTGCTTGTTTAGGTTAAGTATTATAATTAATCACCACAGCTGGCTATATATTTACTGTCTTACATGGATCCTTCCTATTTTTTTAAGGAAGTATAGTGCTAAAAATAGTATAAAAACCCTAAAGTTCATGCATGAACAAGTTTATGGTGTGCAGCTTCCAACTTAGATCATTGAGAATATCTAAGATCGCATAGCTAGCAATTAATTGGAGCTCAACCTTAATTTGTTGGGTAGCCTCCAGCTGCTAACCAACATTGGTTCATGAATTTGAATATAATTTGGACTCTAAAGCGGTCAAAATTATTGGCCTACTTAAACCAATATTTGTTTTTAATTCAATTGTTGGCATCCATAGCTTTTTCAACTCAATAAAATGGCCTCTATTTATTTATTTATTTGGCGACATCTTCACAAACCGCGATTGAGATAGACACGTGTAGATATTTATATCATAAAAATATACCAATATGGAAAGGGTTAAATATCAACTTGCTGTCAAAATCTATTGATAATTTTTACAAACAGTATCGATCAAGAATTTTTAAAATGATGTCCTTGAAGTTTTCAAAAAGTTATAATGAATTAACAATTTGTTAACTTTGCTCTCCAACCACTTTCCACGTCATCCTTTCTAAATACTCTTGGTTGTTCAATTTTAATAAACCAAATCCCCATTCTTCCTTTCGTTTTAATTAACTGAATTTGTTGTGAGATAGGTGGATAGCGTAGTCCCATATTAAAAAAAATCTATAAGAGATGCATGGATATGAGATATAAGATGTGACAAATCTCAACAAGATTCTAGTCTTATTGATGGAATACACTTATATCAAAAACACGTGTACATTTATAAATAAAATATATAACCACCTCCTCATTTATGAATATATATAAATTTAATATGGTATCAGAGCTAGATTAATAATATTTGTGGATTTGTATTTTAACAACACCTCTGAAAGCCATGTACATGCTGTTGATAGACCATCTTTCCTTGTGCCCATAGTTGTACATTTCCTTCTCCTTGTTCCATAGTTGCACCTTTTCTTGTGCGGTCTACTTTTGCTTGTGCAGATAACCACGTTGCACATGAGGAGGAGTGTAGTGAAATATGTGGATAACATGGTCCCACATTGAAAAAACTATGAGAGATGCATAGTATACGTGTAATACCCGGTTCTTTTATAGGCCAATAGCCGTATTTTATTAAATAGGGGTCACTTACAAATTTGCCTATTTGTATTTATAATTATTTTAACTATTTAAACATCCTAATTCTTTTATTCTACGTTCCCTTCTTAAATCAATTTTTTCCTAAACGTAATTCTAATACTTAAACCCTTTTCTTTTTTCCTAAACCAATCCAAAACCCCATTATCTATTTCTTTTATATTTTCCCATCCCTAAATCTTTGGCCGGCCCACTTCCAATTCGTCCCCTACTATTAAATGAAACCACTAAATATTTCTCAGCCCATTCCCTTCCCCCAACATAAAATAAATTAATTTCCTCGGTCCACCGTTCCAATCTCCTAAGCCCACAAGAAAACAATAGGAATTTAATTAAACAAAAAAATCAACCCAGCCCAACATTCTCGGCCCAACTCCTTAAACCCGCACCCGCAGCTACCCAACCCGACCCGCCATCTTTCCCTCTTCTTCCCCAACGTTAACTTTCTAGATCCACTCCTCACGCCTATCCTCGTGGCCACGACGCCAAGTCGTTGCCCCACGACCCGCGCGCCCCTCGCGATCCCCTCTAACCCCTGTCGCTTACCCTTACTCCTCACTCCCTCAATCTCATCTCAACTCCTCATACTCTCTCTCAAATTCTCTCTCTCCCCAAGAACCCACTGCCTCCATCCCTGCACCGACGACGCTGCCGCCGCCGACGACCACACCACCTTGTCCTCCTCCCTCGTTTCTCCCCTACTAACACCACCACCACTGCAGACTCCTCCTCCATCAACCGAGCACCCTTTCCAAGCTCCCCTGCACACCCGAGCTCGGCCACCCTACACCCTCACGCCGGCGATCTCCCCACCACGTCGTCGACCTCTACACCCTCTTCTTCTCAGTATCATCACCATCACGACAAGCCCCAGGCCCCACTACCTACTCTCTATTTCTCTCCAAAGCCACAAAACCCACCACACACATCTAAGCACCCTCACTGTTGTCCATCGCCGGAGCGACGCCGCCGACCGTCGTCAACCCCAGCGCACTCCCTGAGAGTCACTGAGCACCCCCTCCGCTTCCAGTGACCGCGAGACGTCTCCGGGCAACTCCGACGTCAAACCCGAATCGCGAGCCTAGGCCGTGAAACCAAATCACGCCGTTCGTCGCACGTTCGTGACGTTGCCGCTGTTGGGCATCGCCCAATGCGTTTCTAGGCAAGTTCCCTAATTGCTACATGCTAATTTATGTTGTTACAAACTATAATCGTATAAATTCCGTGTTTTACAAGTCACGATAAATTATATGTTATAACTGTTCGATGCAAGATCCCAATGAAAATCTTCACTTAATTTGACGGAACTCATTTGAATATTCTGGCCCGTATGGCATTGAATCTTGTGTAGAAGTTTCACTGAAAAACTATAATTGTAGCAACTTAAATGATCACCCCCAATTACACCCGTAAAACTGGAGATTTCCCGCATCTGAAAATTGTTAAAATCACCATAAATCGTGTACTTATTTAAATGATGCGTTCGAGAGCTCAAATCGAATCCGACTCGACAAACTGTAACCCTATGCAAGTTTCTAATGGTCTCTGTACTGAAATTGTGACGATAATTGGGTCGGAGTGCGGCTTTGGACTGCAGTCCAGAGCGACTCTGCTTACTGTTTACCGTCCCGTAATGTGTACCACCTTATTTCTTGAACTTGTATGTTGCGGAACTCAGCAGTTTACTAAAGGTGAATCTGTTCTCTAAATAACACAAGTGGTTTCATTCCGTTTTATCGTCATTTGCTATTTAATTGGTAATTTAAAAGAACAGGACGTATAACAGTCCAAAACAGAATCAGAATTGACATACTAGTGTTGAACAGTGTATAAATTTTGATTTACAGACGCGATTGAGAATCCGTCTGTTGATTTGAAAACCTCATTGAAAACCCTAGATTTCATTCAACTGTAGCGTCGCTAAATTCTGATCCCGACTGGGATTAAAATGCGTTGCGAAATGGACTTCCGATTCTGAAACCGGATTTCCAGCAGTGAGCGCTTAAAATGAAATGGCCATATCTAGTGATCCCGAAACCCGATTGACGTGAAATCAAATTTGCTGGATAGATAATCAAATATAATACTTATCCCCTGTTCATTGTTTTGCTAAATTTGGAATGTATGCTTTATGATAAATTATGTAAGTGGTAGGATACCGACTTATGACGTCTTAATTATGCCTTACACATTGTTTTCTCATCACATCATATATATGTCATTGCATTGGTAACCTAGTGATCATGTGCATTACCCAGTATTAGGTATTAGTGGTGATTGTGGCAAGTACGTTAGTGTTCGTGCATGAGTGGATAAATGAAAGTGACATATACTTGTACACAATCAGTGGACCCTATTGTTCTATTGCATTGTCGACGTCTGTGGGACGCGTATAAGTATGACTATAAGTTGTATGTGACACATATGGAAGCACTTGTATGGATGTCACAGGTAAGGCACCAAACACTGTCCATTGATCTTGGGTATCAGTCGAACCATGCTTGATGGAGACCCCGTCTTCAGTTCTCGCATAGACTCGTCATGGACCGGCTGGTATTTAAGGTTATGGTTGGAATTTGATATAGACCACGGGGTGTGGGGTAGTTTGAGTGTGAGTTCAACAGAATCTCGGGAGTCCCATGCCGGTTTATATATATGGAGATATATGGAGATTTACAGGGTACATGATTATTACTGTGAGTTATATTTTGGGCCCGTGGTCCCTTGCCCTTGGGTCCTACCCTTGGGTGGAGGACACTCGCGAGTGGTTGACTCTCACACTTGGACTGACGATAGGCTTAGTGACCTGTACAGTGAGACTTAGAGACTGATAGGGATAGAGACATTGACATGCATTACTTACTGTATCGACACACCTGACATACTATTTTACTGCTTTACTGTTCACCCGTTCCTTTAGACACCCGCATTGGCTACTTCATGTTCACATCTTTACTGTCTTGGTTTTCTGTTATACATCCATTATTACTGTACGAGTTACCACCTGCATCTATATATTTATTACTATCGCGTCGCTCTGACGACCTGAGTATGCATGCTCAAAGTGAGAGCTGGGTCTAGCTTGGACGAGGACTAGACGTACATCGCGGACGCCTTGATCAGCTATCCAGAGCTATACTCTTTTGACCTCCATCAGGTCAGTTCTTTGTATTTGTTTTGTTTCAGTTACTGCATTTCTCATTACTTGTGCATTGTTTACTGATTACCACGTAAAGCTAGAAGCCGAAGTGTGACTACGGCAGAATATTTCCTTAACCGTAGTAGCATGGCTGGCCTTGTCAACCCCTCGTATTCCGTATTTTGGGAAGCGGAGCGTGACAATAAAATATAAGATGAGACACGCCTCAAAAAGTCTTTAGTCTTATTGTTGAAACCCATTAATATCAAAAGCCCGTGTACACTAGAGCTATCACGGTTCCGGTTTGGTTCCGGTTCCACTAGAACCGGGAACCGAACCGTTAAGGGAACGGATTCTTAAATCGGAACTGGAATCTTGCTTGCTTTGACCGGTTCCTTCATAATTTTTGGATCCATCGGGTTTACGGTTCTGGTTTCGGTTTGAGAAGAACCAGAATCAAACCATTCACTATCGGTTCACTCCGGTTTCGATTTATTTACAAACTTGATCAAGCTCGATAAGTTGACTCAATTTTGCATGATCTCATATTCTTACTAAAAAGCATAAATATGACATGGAAAATGAATGATTATATTGAATGAACAACAATAAAATTAAGGAAGAAATTTATGCAACAGTATAATTTCAAATTTCAATTTTATAATACCACAAAGAGAGATATGAGAGCAAAATCACACACTAAGCAAAATCACAGAGAAAGGGATGTATATGTATAGGAGACTGAAAATTGTAAAAGTCTTGCACGGTTCGAAAACATTTGGAGCCACTATCATTTAAAAGAGAACAACAAAGGTGCTTGATGATGCTCAATAACGGTGGCGGATGACATGTCACACGCGTAAGCCAGTTAGGCCCCTGAGGGCCATGGAGGGAGAACCAGTGTGCTACAGTTGGGGCTTTCCTCAAACCCTGTCTCCGAGGTTGCACCCCACTCCTTGCCCCCGAGCACCTCAGCAGCCAAGCCAATTGTCCATTTGCTCTACTCCGAGCTATCACAGGCCCGAGCCTCCTCGGCCCTCTCAGCTCGCCTCCAGGCTCTAGCAGAACCAAGATAGCTCGGCCTCCTGCTCGTTCTCGAACTCTCCCGCCGAGCTCATCTTTCTCGGTCTCATCGACTGATCAACGGCACCACTCACAGGCGCAACCGTCTCACTCACGCGAATCTCGCCATGCACGAGATATCCGCCGGCCACGTCCCGCGTTCCACGCCATCACGATCCCCTATTAACGAGCATGTCTCGCCATTAATGAGGGATCCCGTCCATCACGCGAGCGTGACGTCGAGAGCGTAACGGCCGGCGCGATTCTTGCACCTGTCTGTCTACTGCCACCACTATTTAAACCCCTCCTTCAGACGGTTCAATTAAGCCATTTTTACTCCACTGAGCCGTTACTCTGCTCGGATTTCCTCTCTAACTTGACCGTCGGAGGGTCCTCGGTGGTACAACCATCCCAGGACTTCCTTGCAGGCAGCTTAGCCCAACCAACCTCAAAACCCATTGAGATTCACACGTTTCAGGAGCCAGCATCCAGATCCAATCTTAGCCGTCCATCGCCGCCATCAGCAGATCAACGGAAAGTAACATCTTAACGTGATCCCGGTCATGTCAGTGCTGCATTTTACAAACCTATATGAACTCAAATTGCAAACAATGATTGTTGTTCGGGTCCAGATCGGGTCTAGAAAGTATGGAACCATCTAATAACTAATGATTGCGGTTCTGGTTTTGGTTCCGGTTCGGGTAAAAATATGGCGGATCCGGACCCGAACTGTTACTAATCATGGTTCTAAAAATAGAACCAGAACTAAATCGTTGCTCTACGGTCCAGTGAGTTCCGGAATCAATTCCGGTTCGGTTCCGATTTCCGGTTCTAAATGACAGCTCTAGTGTCCACTCATAAATAAAATATATAATCGTCTCCTCGCTCGTGTAAATAGATAAATTTAATAGAATTGTACCCTGGTCGTTCATTAAAAGATGACTAAATTAAACTACAACATATAATAAAAGTAAAAAGAAAAAGAAATTAAAAAAAAATCAAATTACATCAATAATCACCACAAGCCATCCTCTAAAAATATTTCGGCACTTTTTAGAACCTAGAGAAAATTCCGGTCGTGTATATCTTTCGTGTATTCGCCATGATACCTCTTCGACGAGCCTTTTCCGCCCCATAGTAACCATTTGTGTTAAAATCTTCAATTTCCCGATCTAGGTTTTTCTATTGGAGATCAGACTTTAAGTATTCGGATCCCTAACCCTCAATTATTGAGGGTAACCATACACCAGATCAGACTCTAAATCTACACATAATTCCCAATTGGGCCACCTAATACATCATGTCTTCCAACACAAGTCCAAGTTCTCAATCAAACCTCCTTTCGCCAAATACTCGATGATGTGCATCGTTGAAAATTTCAAGAGTGCTAGAGAAGAAGAGAGAAATACATATAAAGCCTTTTAAAAATTTAATACGATTTCTCTCTTGGATATTTAATTTAAGTTGATATGTAACAGGATCTATTATGTGAATGGATGTTCCACTTCTATAATTAATGTCATTTATATGATGGCATCATGCTTGATATGACAATATTTTAAGATTACTTTTAGTTGTTTCTATAGAATTTTGGATATATATATTAGAGGAAGAAAATGCGAAGCCAACGAAGACAAGCAAAAATCAAATATGCATTCATCCCAAATAAACAAAAGTTACCATGAGCGTTCTTTCATGGCAATAATTAAGGACATGTGGAGAATAAAATATGAATGCTTAATCAAATTTCTTCTCTAATATATATTGGTGGAGATACATTCTACGTGGGCACCTCAAGCTTAAAGCCAAAGGATTGAATATGTTTTTCTAACAAGACAAAATGAGAAAGATCATGATAAGACAACAATCATAGCCAAGAAAAACATATTCAATCCTTTAGCTTTAGCTTGAGGCGCCCACGTAGAAAGTATCTGAGTACTTCTTCTCTGTGTTGTGACTCACTAGTATGGGTCTCAGACGGTCAAGGAACCCAATTTATCAATAAAATCATATATATATATGAGATTAACGGAGGAAAGAGGCCATAGGAGGGGATTTCCTCCTATGGCGTGGAAAAAATACAACCTCCGTCATTTTTTCCGACGATCGGCACCCATCATCATCATCGTTATCATCTAAGATGTGCGTACACCAAATTTCATGTGATTCCACAACCTTTTCACCGTTGATTTAGTGGGTTCAAAATTAACGGTTTACCGACAATAGAACTTTTTACATTGCTAAATCAACGGTGAAAAAGTTGTAGAATCACATGAAATTTGGTGTACCCACATCTTAGATGATAACGATGAAGATGATGGGGGCCGATCGTCGGAAAAATTGGTGGAGCTTGTATTTTATCCACGCCATTGGAGGAAATTTCCTCCTATGGCCTCTTTTCTCCATTATTCTCTCTCTCTCTCTCTATATATATAGAGAGAGAGAGAGAGAATAATGGAGAAAAGAGGCCATAGGAGGAAATTTCCTCCAATGGCGTGGATAAAATACAAGCTCCACCAATTTTTCCGACGATCGGCCCCCATCATCTTCATCGTTATCATCTAAGATGTGGGTACACCAAATTTCATGTGATTCTACAACTTTTTCACCGTTGATTTAGCAATGTAAAAAGTTCTATTGTCGGTAAACCGTTAATTTTGAACCCACTAAATCAACGGTGAAAAGGTTGTGGAATCACATGAAATTTGGTGTACGCACATCTTAGATGATAACGATGATGATGATGGGTGCCGATCGTCGGAAAAAATGACGGAGGTTGTATTTTTTCCACGCCATAGGAGGAAATCCCCTCCTATGGCCTCTTTCATATATGAGATTAATGGAGGAAAGAGGCCATAGGAGGGAATTTCCTCCTATGGCGTGGAAAAAATACAACCTCCGTCATTTTTTCCGACGATCGGCACTCATCATCATCATCGTTATCATCTAAGATGTGTGTACACCAAATTTCATGTGATTCCACAACCTTTTCACCGTTGATTTAGTGGGTTTAAAATTAACGGTTTACCGACAATAGAACTTTTTACATTGCTAAATCAACGGTGAAAAAGTTGTAGAATCACATGAAATTTGGTTTACCCACATCTTAGATGATAACGATGAAGATGATGGGGGCCGATCGTCGGAAAAAATGGCGGAGGTTGTATTTTTTCCACGCCATAGGAGGAAATCCCCTCCTATGGCCTCTTTTCTCCATTATTCTCTTCACACACACACACACACACACACGAGAATAATGGAGAAAAGAGGCCATAGGAGGAAATTTCCTCCTATGGCGTGAAAAAAATACAACCTCCACCAATTTTTTCGACGATCGGTCTCCATCATCTTCATCGTTATCATCTAAGATGTGGGTACACCAAATTTCATGTGATTCTATAAATTTTTCACCGTTGATTTAGCAATGTAAAAAGTTCTATTGTTGGTAAACCGTTAATTTTGAACCCACTAAATCAACGGTGAAAAAGTTGTGGAATCACATGAAATTTGGTGTACGCACATCTTAGATGATAACGATGATGATGATGGATGCCGATCGTCGGAAAAAATGGTGGAGGTTGTATTTTTTTCACGCCATAGGAGGAAATCTCCTCCTATGGCCTCTCTCTCTCTCTCTCTCTCTCTATATATATATATATAATGGAGGAAAGAGGCCATATGAGGGGATTTCCTCCTATGGCGTCGAAAAAATACAACCTCCGCCATTTTTTCCGACGATCGGCATCCATCATCATCATCGTTATCATCTAAGATGTGCATACACCAAATTTCATGTGGTTCCACCATTTTTTCACCATTGAATTAGCAATGTAAAAAGTTCTATTATCGGTAAACCATTAATTTTGCACCAACTAAATCAACGGTGAAAAATGGTATAATCACATGAAATTTGGTGTATCCACATCTTAGATGATAAAGATGGAGGTGATGTGTGCCGATCGTCGAAAAAATCATGGAGGGTGCATTTTTCCGACGCCACAGAAGGAAATTCCCTCCTATGGCACCTTTCCTCCATTAACACCTCTCTCTCTCTCTCTATATATATATAGTATTATTTGTCAATAAAATCATTTATATAAATATATATAATTTTCCACTCAATTTCTTAACGTAAGGGTAGCTAAATATTTGAAACAATAATATAGTATTATTAATTTAGTTCAATAACTATGCTTACACTACTATTTTGCACTGTTGACATCATGAGAAAAAGATATGAGCAGACTTTCAAAACTTTGGTTCAAACAATGGTGAGTTTTACGTAGTTATCTTCCGTCAACATCCTATAGTTTAGCGAAATTATTCAATATACCGAATGCAATGCATCCGGACATAAGACATAAAAAGATAGAATTTGTCGGCCATCTCTCTGGCAACTTTGTGAGTCCGTGTTTAATTCTCTCTTTTATGCATGGCTAGACACATGCATCTGGTATATGCGGAAACTTTTTCGTTAGTCCATATCGACCATGTTGATATTATTTAGGATCAGGTATCGTAGATCATGCATTTCAAGTTTGTTTTGAAGTCGGTCAATGTATTTGATTAAGTTATAAGGCCCTGTGGACGGAATTTGGAAGCCTAATTTTCCATCACACGTCTGTTTGGTTGCAAAAGGCAAAAATCCTTGAATTGAGACGGGATTTTGATGTATTTCATGACATACAAATTGGAAAGTTTTCCAGTCAACATAATCAGAATATTTTATTCGGAGAAATGACAAAACGGATCCTTTGTTCTGATCTTTTGTAATACCTGGTTCCTTTATACACCAATATCCGTATTTCAATAAAAAGGGTTGCTTACAAATTTATTTATTTATATTTATAAATTATTTTAAGTATTTTAAACTCCAAATCTTTATTATTTTCCATATATATTTTTCCCTCTCTCTTTTCCCAAACCCTACCCCCAGTTTCATTTCCCCGCCTTTTCCTATGACCCCTCACAGCCCGGCCTACTTCTCAATCTCTCTTTCCCCATTTCATCTAATTCCCAGAACTTAGCCCATCACGCCCCTCCCCTTTTCCCATTCATCTCCCTTTTCCCTAATTTCCTTATCCCGGCCCAATCTGCCAAGATCCTACCCGCGCCCACGAAATTCCCTAACCCTAATTTATCTAAACCCTTTTTATTTTCCCCCTTTTATTTTTCCAAAAACCCTAATCACACTTTCATCTTCTCCTTCATCACTTTTCCCTAAACTAGATCAAAACCCTATTACCTATTTCTTTTTATATTTTCCATTTCCTTACAACCCAACCCAAATTCTTAACATACCCAAATTAATTCCCCTTTTAAAGTAAACCCAGCCCAACTCCAAACCCCAACAAATAAATCCCAACCCCAGCCCAAACAAATAATTAAAACCTTAAACCCTAGGCCGGCCCACTCCCCTCCATTGTAAATTAAGCATATAAATAATTTTCCTTAATTTCTTTCCGGCCCAAAGCTTACAAGCCCAAATCCCTAACCTATTCATTACCCGCGCCCGCCTAACCCTACCCGACCCGCTTCTTTTAACCCTTCTTCCCCAACGTAAAATTTTCCCGCTCATTTTTTTAGCGCGAACCCACGTCGCCCCCACCTCGTGCCCACGTCGCCTCGCCGTCCCACGTCTCCGCGCTCGTCGCCACGACCACGCGCACGCTTCCCACTCTCCTCGTCCCTCTAACCCGCTTCCCCCTCCTCACTCTCGATCTCTCGTTCTCACTCCTCTCGTTCACCCAAACACCCGAGCTCGAGTCCCTGCAGCCTCTCTCCCACGACGACGACGACGACGATTGTCACCTCGTCGACTCCCTCACTCCCTCTTACAAACCCAAACCACCACCTTTCCCCCCTGCCTCACCGAGCCTCTCCCGCACCACCACAACCACCCCCTGCACCTCGACGCCGGCGAGCCACCACTGCCCTGAACCACCTCGTCGACACCCTACATCCTCAGTATCATCCCTTTACCTCCGAGCTCCAGCCCACTGCCTGCGCCGGTTCCTCCACCACCTCACACCAACACTACCAAGGTCACCGCCGCCTGAGCACCCGACGCCGAGCTCTTATCCGTGCCCCTCCAAGCTGCAGACACGAGCGCACCCCTCTGCAGGCCACCTCGCCGGCGCCTCCGTCGACCCCACGTCATCACCGAGTAAATCCCTCTCTCTCTCTCTCACTCTTCCTCTCTCTCAGCTTCTCTCTCTCTGAATCTCTCTCTCTCTCTCTAAATTTCTCACTCTCTCTTTCTCTCTCTCTCTCTCTAAATCTCTCTCAGCATCTCTTCCTTTCTCACATCAAAGTATGTATAAAGCTTGGAGCTGATGAAAATGTGTGCACGGTAGTTACCTGGGTTTGACTACATTTATCTGATTCCAAAAGCTGAACCGGTGTTGTGTTCGTGACGCGATCGTGTTGTTGCCGCTGCCGTGCTATTGTCGACTCGTCATCAGGCAAGTTTAATACTTGCTTCATGCTACTTCTTGTATTACAATTCTAGTTACCAAAATTCCCACACATACTTTTCGTATAAATTGCTATAAGTTAAGTGTTCGATGTGAACCATGACCTACAAACCCAGTTAAATTGACGGAACTAGATAACTTTGAATGGCCCGAGTTATAACGAATACCCTTTAAGATTTTGGTTGCAAAATAAGATCGTTTGCTCACGAAAAATGGCGTCCCAATTTCTGTCGTAAAACCTGAAAATCTTCGTACAGGCCAAACTATAAAATTTATAATAAATTGTGTTTAAACCGGATTTTAGCGTTCGATGGCTCGTAACGAAGCTAACTGTTTATCCTACTGTAATATATTGTTGATCACTGAATTTTAGTACACTATGATAGGAATAACTGCAGTGGATTATGATTCTGGACTGCAGTCCAGAATGGAAATCCAGGATAACCCCTATTGCTAAACCCCTGTACATCACTGTTCTTATAAGAGAATGCACGGAACCCTGTATCGTTACGTAGGAAATTGGATTATCTTTCTTACTCGACTGGCTTCACTGTATTCCTCAACCGTTTGATATTTTTAATTCATTTTACCTTGTTGACGTGTCTTGCTGAATTCTGCAGAAGCAGATTTTACACCTCAAACTTAATCTGGCCATAACTCTCTGTTGGCGTAATATAATACTGATCCGCCAATTGCGGTGGAAACTTGACTGGAAATCCTAAATATAGTTAAACTATAGCGTTGCCTAATCGCGATCCCAACTGGGATTAAAATGCGTTACGAAACGGACTTCCGATTCTGAAACCGGATTTCCAGCAGTGAAAGCTTAAAATGAAATGGCCATATTTAGTGATCCTGAAACCCGATTGAGGTGAAACCAAATTTTCTAGTTAGATAATCAAACACACTACTTAACCCCTGTTCATTGTTTCGCTAAATTGTCCATGTATGATTTATGAAGAATTATGCAAGTGGTAGGACATCGTTTGATGACATCTTAATCATGCCTTAAATACTGTTTTCTCATCACATTATATAAGAATGTCATTGCGTCGGCAACCTAGTGATCATATGCATTACCCAGTGGTATGTATTAGTGGTGATTGTGGCAAATACGTTAGTGTTTGAGCATGAATGGATAAGTGAAAGTGACACGTACTTATACACAATCAGTGGACCCTATTGATTTATTGCATTGTCGACGTTTGTGGGACATATATAAGTGTGACTATAATTGGTATGGGACAATTATGGAAGCACTTGTATGGGTTTCATAGGTAAGGCACCAAACACTGTCCATTTATCTTGGGTATCAGACGAGACATGCTTGATGGAGACCATGTCTTCAGTTCTCGCGTAGACTCGTCATGGACCGACTGGTATTTGAGGTTATGGTTGGCGTTTGATGTAGACCATGGGGTGTGGGGTAGTTTGAGTGTGAGTTCAACAGAATCTCGGGAGTCCCATGCCGGTACATATGGAGATATATAGGGATATTACTGATTATTACCGTGCGTGTTTCGGGCCCGTGTTCCCTTGCCCTTGGGTCCTACCCTTGGGTGGGGGATACTCCTGCATGGTTGACTCTCATACTTGGACTGACGATAGGCTTAGTGACCTGTGTAGTGAGACTTAGAGACTGATAGGGTTAGTGACATTGACATGCATTGTTTACTGATTCAACATACCTGCCATACTGTTACTGCTTTACTGTTTGCCTGCTCTATTAGATATTTGCATTGGCTACTTCATGTTCACGTCTTTACTCTTTTGATACTGTTACATATTCCTTATTATTACCCGAGTTACCATTGTACCTATATATATATTTTGCTATCGTGTCACTCTGACGACCTGAGTATGCATGCTCAGAGTAAGAAGTGGATCTAGCTTGGACCAGGACCTGACGTATCTCGAGGACATCGCGGACATCTTGATCAGCTATCCAGAGCTATACTCTCTTGATCTCCATCGGGTTAGTCTTTTGTATTTGTTTTAATTTAGTTTCTGCATTTCTCATTACCTGTGCATTGATTAGTGATTACCACTTAAAGCTAGAAGCCGAAGTGTGACTACGGAGGGATATTTCCTCGACCGTAGGAGCATGGCTGGCCTTGTCAATCCCTCGTATTTTGTATTTTGGGAAGCGGGGCGTGACATGGTTTTGTTGGTATCAGATCCAGGTTTTGCTTCAATTGGGATTGTAGCTTTCGTGTAGTGCTTGACAATCTAAGACATCCTTCGGTCTAGATTGTAAACTTGTTATTCTTGATATTGGTTCACAGAGTGTACGTTGTTATACATATTTATCCATTCACTAGAGTTTTGGGTGACTTAGTAGAGTTACGTGGTTGTAATTATGAACTGCAGCATAGTTACAATACTGTACTCTATTGGGTAACTTAGAGTTCTACATTTGATTTCCGCTCGATTGAGTTTCATCCCACCCGATATTCTTGTTACATTGTCTATTCTATATCTTGTTCTGATTTTTCTCCTTGTACCTTATGTCGTCCTTAAAATTGTTGTTTCAGGACCATATCTTCCAACGACTCTCCCCCTACCTCCACTCCCCAGAATCAGACTGTAGAGATTCTGAATGCACTGCAAGGTCTGAAGGAAGCCCAGGAGCGAACAAACGATCTGTTAGCTGAAGGATTGAGAAGGCAGGTGACTCAGGCACCAGCGGAAGTCTCCAATCATAAAGGGATCCCTGTTAGGCGAGGAAAAGAGGTGAAGATGAAGCGCCCGCTTGTTCCCCAGCAACAGAAGCAACAGAAGACCCAACGTTGTGGGTACTGTAAGAAGCCCGGACACCTTCAGAGAGATTATCGCCGCGCCAAAGGGCAATGCCTGATTTGCGGATCCAGCGAACATCCTATCAATGGCTGCCCTAAAAGGAAGGAGCTACAAGGAGGAGATTCGTCCACACTCTCCACTCCAGCTAGGTGATGGTTATTTCATAGTTCGAGCTTCGAGGATAGTGCGGACCCCGCGCAGGATTCAACTCGCGAGACGAGAATGCAGCAGTCCAGAAATCAAAGAAGAATTATCACGTTTTCTGCTTTCAATAATAATGTTGTCACCCTTTTGTAAATATTTCTTTTCGTTTGAAATCTTGTATCCGTCAAACTTTTAGTTGAATGCAATAAAACTTTGAGTCTTGATGTATGTATCGTTCTCTTGCTTCTCACCTTATTTATACTATCATTGCAACAACATTTTAAAATTTTAATTTTTCAGTCCTTGCCTACCGCATATTTTCTTGTACTCTGTATCCTTGGTTATTTTCTTAATGTGTTCCACTGTCTAATTATGACTCTTTTTTTTCAGGCCATGGCCCACCCTGGGGCAGCGCCGCATCTAGATGAGGACACACGATCGTGCGTTTCCTTGGACTGCATGCTGTTGAGTTCGGATGACGAAATCAACGGTCCACACGTAATTTTCGGAAACAGCAGTTCCGAGGGTGAGAGATTTGCAGCCCCAGAAGTCGACATGATCAGTGACTCGGACGACGAAGAAGAGGATCCCGAAGAGGACCCAATAGAGGAAGATCCCGAGGAGGACCCGATAGAAGAAAATCCAGGGGAGGAAGATCTTGAGGAGAACCCAGTGGAAGGAAATCCCACGGAAGAAGATCTAGAAGAAGAGGATCATGTAGAAGCAGAAGAAGCTCCAGCCGAGGAAGAAGGACCAGAAGAAGAAGACCCCATGGCAGAAGAACCTCCAGTGGCGATCCCTGCTAGGCGATATGAGAATGGACGCCCCTATTTGAGCGCGCGAGCCTATCGTAACCTGTTGAACCTCCACAGTCGCGACTGGCATGATTTAGCTTTCGTCTCCTCTGGCCAAATAAAATCTATGTATAATTTGGTGTTAGTGTTTATGCCCTAGAAGGCCATTACTGTATCATACTAGCTTGTATATTACTTAATGGAAGCTTGGGATATTCACATGTATATAACAGTCTTGCTAAACATGGTAGTATGCTACTTGGTTTTTCTATCTTAATATGTGAGTGTACGTATTGATAGAGCTCTTAGGATCTTGCTTGTCTACCAGCGTTGTGATGGCAGTCACACTAGTGGGGGCTGGGTAGTCTACAAGCACATCCTTATTCAGGTCCCTGGTCGTTGGATTATCGAGACAGAGCATCGATACTCCGGAGTAGACTAGTGTGTACGCTTCTCATCCCAGTTGGGGAGATGGTCTGTCCCACAGCCGTCAGTACGTCGTACTGGAGATAGTATACAGGTGCTCGTTAGGTTACGGGTACACCGGACAGGACTCATAGGGAACTGTTGGTTGGTTTGATACCAGTCGTCAGTGAACAGTTCCCAGGTGACATGAGTACAGCGTAGTCCGCAGACTTGACACTGCTACTTCGCCTCGAGTGTGTCCCACTGTTCTTAGATTGCTACCCTACCACGGCTCAAAGGAGTCGTGCAAACAGGTAGCAGTTGGGTGCAGTCCCGAGCACTTGGAGGCAGTGGCGGTTAGACAGGATTCGTCCCTCCCGGTATTGGGAGTAGATATCGTGCTGTGTCAGAGAGCCATTACGCAAAGTCCCTGGCCAGGGCAAGCGAGATTTGCTGGTAGGTTCCAGTAGTTTCTCAGGGTGTAATGGGCTTCCCTCCGACACGACTTATACCGCTATTAGGGGACTGACGCTTGCCGCCCCCCTAGGCCCGATATGCGATAGTCTTGGACGAACGGACCGGACTGTATGGAGATTGTCACATCAGACTCAGTAGGAGTTCGGATGGGTTTTCTCATCGGCCTTCTTATCGACAACTACCTGGGGACCGTTACGTACAGCTAGTGCCGCTTGCGGTCTGTGGTTAAACCCACTGCCAGCGTAGTAGTCGAGTCTCTAGAGTCCCACACAGAGAGTTTCCTACTCCAGGCGAA
Organism: Agapanthus africanus; assembly: GCA_030015575.1. Classification (NCBI taxonomy): domain Eukaryota; kingdom Viridiplantae; phylum Streptophyta; class Magnoliopsida; order Asparagales; family Amaryllidaceae; genus Agapanthus; species Agapanthus africanus. The sequence goes on from JASDDO010000008.1 coordinate 95,317,520, forward strand.
ACGATATAGAGGTTGCATGGTTTTGCGACAAAGGGTTCGGACGCATATGTGCGTTTACGCGCGTACGACTTTCGGACAGTTTTTACCAGTCGGCTTTGGTTTAAGCCAGTTACTGGTATCCGGTTATTGGATTTTTACAGTCTAAAGTTTTTCCGTATTTTTGCGGATTGGAGAGTCGTTCTCGTAATTGTACGAGAAGCTTCTAGAAGATGTGACTAAGGAGGTTACTTTGGATAAGATTGTGAGTCATGAGAGTGATTCATCATTATCATTATTGCACCATAAATGATAATGACACATGCTTAATGAATCACCTCTTTTCATTTATGAAGCATGCTTATTCATTTCTATTATTCATTATTCTAAAATAAGAATGCTTCATAATATATTATGATACACTCACTATCTCATCTCATTATCATTATCATTATCATATTCTCTCTCCTCAAGCTCTCATCTTCAAGAGACTAATCCTTAATCCTCATGTGTTGAGATCAAAGGATTAGTTAGACTTAAACATCCATTACCTTCACTCTATATCATCTATCTTCTTTGATTAGCAATCCAAGAAGGTTAGTTGCCTCAAGTTTAGAGGTTTAGCTTGGAGTTTTGCTCTCGGGTGGATCGTCTACTACCTAGAGAAGGCCGAGGAGAACAAGGAGATCGTAAAGACGAAGGACTAGTTTCGATAGGTATAATCCCTAAGCATAGTAGTTAAGAACAACTATATGTTTGGTTAGTTATCGTTTAGCTTCGATTTAAGCGGTTAGTCGATGTTCGTTCTTTAAACATGATTGTTTTTGAAAATTCCGCCTCCCCACAAGTACTGGGGTGTACTACATCGACTTACATTAGGGCCATCTTTTACTTTTCGAGAATGCCTTGTTTAAAATTTTATGGAATGAAATAAAATTGCTGAGTTCGCTAATCTTTTGATTGTTAGTTCACGTGATGCTTTGACTGTCTCCCCTATACAATTCTTTTCTCCTGAGATTCATTAGTGTCCTTCACTTCTGCACCTTGTACCGTTTTGACCCTCGCTTAGATTAAAAAGTGTCACACTCCGACCTTTTGAGTGAACCATACTCCATCGTAATCCCTATCCTGGCTAGCCCCTATACATCTTTGTGCTATTTCCTATTACCCTAACTGTATATAGGGAAATCGTTATTCGAAAACTTAGCTTTCGCTATTTTGTATTTATCAAAAAATTGCGTGTTATTGACTACTTCCATTTTACCCATGTTAAATGGTTTACTATCCTTCACGTTTTTCATAGCGCAACCATATATCGCGCATATTTTTGTTCCATATTTCTTATTTTCACTATGTGGGTTTCTTAAGTTATTTTAAAACTATTTGATCGATACATTATCCTAAAATGTCTTAACCTATCGATAAATCCTTCACTATTTTATTATTGTTACTTTATTTTCTCGGGTATGGTGCTTATCGTTTGCTATTATAAATGGTTGTGCCTGATACTATTATTTTAGCTGCGCTATTTTGATATACGCATGTATGCATATATTTAGGATCTCGACTTTATCTAGCATGCCTCGGGTGTTATTGTTCGTTATTGCTATTTTTATTCCCTTGTACATATAGTTTTCCCTTATAGTTGATTTCTGCCTTATACTTACTTAGACCTTCGATTTTTCTTTTTAACTGTTTTAAGAAAACCACTTTATGTGAGTGTTTAAGGTCATAGCTTTTCGCATGTTATTTTATATATCTTATCGCTTGTTTTAAATTTCGAGGACGAAATTTTTGTAAGGGTGGTATGATGTAATACCCGGTTCCTTCATACACCAATATCCGTATTTTAATTAAAAGGGTTACTTACAAATTTATTTATTTATATTTATAAATTATTTTAAACTCCCAATCCCTTTTATTTTCCTTATATATTTTTCCCTCTCTCTTTTCCCAAACCCTAGCCCCAGTTTCATTTCCCTTGCTTTTCCTATGACCCCTCACAGCCCGACCCATTTCTCTATCTCTCTTTCCCCATTTCATCTAATTCCCAGAACTTAGCCCATCACGCCCCTCCCCTTTTCCCATTCATCTCCCTTTTCCCTAATTTCCTTTTCCCGGCCCAATCTGCCAAGACCCTACCCGCGCCCACGAAATTCCCTAACCCTAATTTATCTAAAACCTTTTTATTTTCCCCCTTTTATTTTTCCAAAAACCCTAACCACACTTCCATCTTCTCCTTCATCACTTTTCCCTAAACTAGACCAAAACCCTATTACCTATTTCTTTTTATATTTTCCATTTCCTTACAACCCAACCCAAATTCTTAACATACCCAAATTAAATCCCCTTTTAAAATAAACCAAGCCCAACTCCAAACCCCAACAAATAAATCCCAACCCCAGCCCAAACAAATAATTAAAACCTTAAACCCTAGGCCGGCCCACTCCCCTACATTGTAAATTAAGCATATAAATAATTTTCCTTAATTTCTTTCCGGCCCAAAGCTTCCAAGCCCAAATCCCTAACCTATTCATTACCCGCGCCCGCCTAACCCTACCCGACCCGCTTCTTTTAACCCTTCTTCCCCAACATAAAATTTTCCCGCTCATTTTTTTAGCGCGAAACCACGTCGCCCCTACCTCGTGCCCACGTCGCCTCGCCACCCCACGTCTCCGCGCTCGTCGCCACGACCATGGGCGCGCTTCCTACTCTCCTCATCCCTCTAACCCGCTTCCCCCTCCTCACTCTCGATCTCTCGTTCTCACTCCTCTCGTTCACCCAAACACCCGAGCTCGAGTCCCTGCAGCCTCTCTCCCACGACGACGACGACGACGATTGTCACCTCGTCGACTCCCTCACTCCCTCTCACAAACCCAAACCACCACCTTTCCGCCCCCACTGCCTCACCGAGCCTCCCCCGCACCACCACAGCCACCCCCTGCACCTCGACGCCGGCGAGTCACCACTGCCCTGAACCACCTCGTCGACACCCTACATCCTCAGTAACATCCCCTTACCTCCGAGCTCCAGCCCACTGCCTGTGCCGGCTCCTCCACCACCTCATGCCAACACCACCGAGGTCACCGCCGCCTGAGCACCCGACGCTGAGCCCTTATCCGTGCCCCTCCAAGCTGCAGACACGAGCGCACCCCTCTGCAGGCCACCTCACCGGCGCCTCCGTCGACCCCACGTCATCACCGAGTAAATCCCCCCTCTCTCTCACTCTTCCTCTCTGTCAGCTTCTCTCTCTCTGAATCTCTCTCTCTCTAAATTTCTCTCTCTCTCCTTCTCTCTCTCTCTAAATCTCTCTCTCTCTCTCTCAGCATCTCTGCCTTTCCCACATCAAAGTATGTATAAAGTTTGGAGCTGATGAAAATGTGTGCACAGTAGTTACCTGGGTTTGACTACATTTATCTGATTCCAAAAGCTGAACCGGTGCTGCGTTCGTGACGCGATCGTGCTGTTACCGCTGCCGTGCTATTGTCGACTCGTCACCAGGCAAGTTTAATACTTGCTTCATGCTACTTCTTGTATTACAATTCTAGTTACCAAAATTCCCACACATACTTTTCGTATAAATTGCTATAAGTTAAGTGTTCGATGTGAACCATGACCTACAAACCCAGTTAAATTGACGGCACTAGATAACTTTGAATGGCCCGAGTTATAACGAATACCCCTTAAGATTTTGGTTGCAAAATAAGATCGTTTGCTCACGAAAAATGGCGTCCCAATTTCTGTCGTAAAACCTGAAAATCTTCGTACAGGACAAACTATAAAATTTATAATAAATTGTGTTTAAACCGGATTTTAGCGTTCGATGGCTCGTAACGAAGCTAACTGTTTATCCTACTGTAATATATTGTTGATCACTGAATTTTAGTACACTATGATAGGAATAACTGCAGTGGATTATGATTCTGGACTGCAGTCCAGAATGGAAATCCAGGATAACCCCTATTGCTAAACCCCTGTACATCACTGTTCTTATAAGAGAATGCGTGGAACCCTGTATCGTTACGTAGAAAATTGGATTAGATTTCTTACTCGACTGGATTCACTGGATTCCTCAACCGTTTGATATTTTTAATTCATTTTACGTGTCTTGCTGAATTCTGCAGAAGCAGATTTTACACCTCAAAATTAATCTGGCCATAACTTTCTGTTGGCGTAATATAATACTGATCCGCCAATTGCGGTGGAAACCTGACTAGAAATCCTAAATATAGTTCAACTATAGCGTCGCCTAATCGCGATCCCAACTGGGATTAAAATGTGTTACGAAACGGACTTCCGATTCTGAAACCGGATTTCCAGCAGTGAACGCTTAAAATGAAATGGCCATATTTAGTGATCCTGAAACCCGATTGAGGTGAAACCAAATTTTCTGGTTAGATAATCAAACACACTACTTAACCCCTGATCATTGTTTCGCTAAATTGTGCATGTATGATTTATGAAGAATTATGCAAGTGGTAGGATATCGTTTGATGACAACTTAATCATGCCTTAAATACTGTTTTCTCATCATATTATATAAGAATGTCATTGCGTCGGCAACCTAGTGATCATGTGCATTACCCAGTGGTAGGTATTAGTGGTGATTGTGGCAAGTAAGTTAATTTTTTGAGCATGAATGGATAAGTGAAAGTGACACGTACTTGTACACAATCAGTGGACCCTATTGATTTATTGCATTGTCGACGTCTGTGGGACGTGTATAAGTGTGACTATAATTGGTATGGGACAATTATGGAAGCACTTGTATGGGTATCACAGGTAAGGCACCAAACACTGTCCATTTATCTTGGGTATCAGACGAGACATGCTTGATGGAGACCCTGTCTTCAGTTCTCGCGTAGACTCGTCATGGACCGACTGGTATTTGAGGTTATGGTTGGCGCCTGATGTAGACCACAGGGTATGGGGTAGTTTGAGTGTGACTCAACAGAATCTCGGGAGTCCCATGCCGGCACATATGGAGATATATGGAGATATATAGGGATATTACTGATTATTACCGTGCGTGTTTCGGGCCCGTGTTCCCTTGCCCTTGGGTCCTACCCTTGGGTGGGGGATACTCCTGCGTGGTTGACTCTCATACTTGGACTGACGATAGGCTTAGTGACCTATGTAGTGAGACTTAGAGACTGATAGGGTTAGTGACATTGACATGCATTGTTTACTGATTCAACATACCTGCCATACTGTTACTGCTTTACTGTTTGCCTGCTCTATTAGATATTTGCATTGGCTACTTCATGTTCACGTCTTTACTCTTTTGATACTGTTACATATTCCTTATTATTACCCGAGTTACCATTGTACCTATATATATATTTTGATATCGTGTCGCTCTGATGACCTGAGTATGCATGCTCAGAGTGAGAAGTGGATTTAGCTTGGACCAGGACCTGACGTATCTCGAGGACATCGCGGACATCTTGATCAGCTATCCATAGCTATACTCTCTTGACCTCCATCGGGTTAGTCTTTTGTATTTATTTTGATTTAGTTACTGCATTTTTCATTACCTGTGCATTGATTACTGATTACCACTTAAAGCTAGAAGTCGAAGTGTGACTACGGAGGGATATTTTCTCGACCGTAGGAGCATGGCTGGCCTTGTCAACCCCTCGTATTTCTTATTTTGGGAAGCGGGGCAGACATCTTTCAAACCACTTTATTCACTACTACAATAAGGGGTTGCCCCTACCGATATATTCGTAGGGGCTGGAAAATTCTTCGTAGGTGCAATGGCCGCAGGTGCAAGTCTTCGTCCTGAATATGCCCCTACGGAGTAAAAACTACACCTACGGTTTAATGGGTAGAGGACTATGTACCTATAGTGTAATCCTTAGGGACAAAATATTTATTTAATTTAGTGGTTTATAAAATAAAATACGTGCCCCTCCGGTGCTATCCGTAGGGGCAACTTCCAGCCCCTACGGAGTTAGCCGTAGGTCCAGATATAAGCCCCGACGGATATAACCGAAGGGGCAAGTGTAACGCCTGTTACTGAGTCCATAGGGGCAAAATGTCAGTTACCCTGATATTTTGTCACTACGGATAAATATGTAGGGGCAAACTGTGGACCTACGGATTAATCCGTAGGTGTAACAGATGGCCCTACGGATTAATCCGTAGGGACATAATATCAGGTTTTTTATAAAAAAAAAAGTGCTTCCTATTTTTAATCCGTCTTGTGCATAATAATATATACATATATAACCAAATACAGAAATATTCATAATCAACATCTCACGCATAATATATAAAAGAAATAGATAAACAGAATACGATATCAAGATAAATCATCGTGAACAAGCAAACAACCACCAACCATTATCGCCCAAAATTTATACAATATGTATCAGATAAGTATATACATTCTCAAAAATATAAATAAAGCTACCCTAGCTCGGTCCAGCTCCTCCACCTCAGATAATCGACGTAATCTGGCGCATCTGCTCCTCGGTGCAGCCCTAAGTCGTCAAAAACTCGACCAATGAAGGAGCGGACTATGCAGGAGTCTGAGCGGGCTGTGGAGCTGCAGGAGTGGTCTGTGCAACCGCAGCCGAGGTAGTGGCTTGCGGAGCCACAGCCGAAGGAGATGCATATGGAGCCGCAGCCGAAGTACTCTGTCCCATCTGTTCAATTTTGTGTGTAATAAACGAGTAAGAACTATGTATTAGTCGAATTAGTTTCATTATCAGGTTATTGCGAAACCCCAATCTAAGATTAATCAAAGTTAAGTCCACAACCAAATAAGCTCAGGCTACTAATATTGGATATGTTACTATCTATAATATGAAATAATATTTTACTATTAAGTAGTATGCATACCATCATCTCCTTCAACTCCTAGACGGTGGTCTTCAAGGTGGCAACATCTTGCTCTAGACGTCGCTCACGGGGGGTAAGAGAAGTAACCGCCGGAGTAGAGTTCAACCTCATATGGGCCCTGCTAGGACCCAGTCCCCGGCCTCTCTCCCAACCTCCGTGGTGCCCTCCGTGTGCGGCATCTAGAACTGGGGTCAGCAGCATCGGATCGTTCTATCCAGTAAAATCGATCCCCGATGCCTCCATTTGCTCCACCACCCGCTCCTACACCCACATTAACTATTAAAATATAAGTATATCATTTAAATTTGAACTTTTCAAAACAAAAATTTCAAACCTGTTAGAATAAATATTAATACTTACGCAATACTCCTGGGTAGCGGTGTCGGGGAATCGAAGCTCGCCCGTGGAAGGATCTGTCGAGATGCCGTGGACGGTAAGATACGTGGACAGCACGCTCAGTGTACCATCCTGCGCCAGGGTCTGAGCTCTCTGCAATTCGCAAAAAAAATACATATATTATAAAATAACTCTTAATATTACATTATATCACCGTAGGTCTATTGTAATTTACCGATAACTCCATGGCACGAGTAATATTGCTCGAGCCACCTGTATAAGTGGGCGCGACCCCTCTTCGCCGACTTCCTATTCTCTTTATTTTGATCGGTCTGTTTCTGCACAACACATTCAGATTTAGTTTTCTAATTAAGCAACACAAAAAAATAAATTATATACTAAACAATGAATTACATTTAAAATACAAACCTGATTGCGCTGAGAGTCAAAATATTGGCACAAAAGAGGCCATGTATCTACATCGACTCTCGCAAAGGCCGGAGTATGTTGGAGAGCCGCTCTCTCTGCCTCGGGGGTCGCCATCCACAGAGAATAACAGTCGATCTTCAGCTCGTTCCTATTGTATCAGACCTTTGATTGCATGTTCTTCATCAGGCCATGGTACAGAGCGTGAAGATCGAGCACTCTCTCAGGATGATCAGGGTTGGGTACAGGCTGAAAGTCATAATCCAACCGCAAATACAAAAAAAAACAATGTTATTAAATTGCAAGTGTTAAATAATAATAAATATATTGGGTAAGTCAAATGAAACTATATATTAATACCCGAGCCTGATCCTAGAAGAGGGCAAAGGAGCGTCGGTGCTGGTCGCCCCACTCAACGTGAAGTGGATACTTCTTTACGAGGCGGCTCTCATCCCCCATATACCGGCCGAACCTCTCGGTATAATCACCGGTATAGCGATAATCAGGGGTAAAGAAGAGGAAAATGCTGCCTCCCCCTAGCTCTGTCGGGCCTCAGCCTGTTGGACTGATTCGGGTCTCGAGTCCCCCTCTCGGGATGGGGATGCCCTGCATCTATAAGAAATATCAAGACAATCAATATTAAAACAAAGTGGTATTAAAAAATCAAGGTTTAACGAAAATTTAAGTGCGATATATACCTCCGGCGACAGAAGCAAGAGCCTGGGCCCCGGCAGCAGCACGAGCGGGACGATAGTTCCTCCGGTGAGGAACAACCGGTGACCCGGACGTGGACGTATCTCCAACTAGAAAAGAAACATCGATAAAATTACATGAAGTTCATGTTTATTCTTAAAGGATATGTAAAATGAATAAATATTTTATATTTATTCATACAAACCTTCAGACTGAGCGGAGGGTATGGAAGTGACGGGAGTGGCCCCTGCACCAGACGTGGACGCACCACCTATAATTAGACAAACATTGACTATATAAGTAATTGCAAAAAGAATGTGTATATCAATAATATAACATTCTAAATCAATATGTATACACTATAGGATATATAAACATACCCGCAGGTGCGGTGGTGGCCTCTACCCGAGATGTAAGTACGTAAGAGCAAAAAAATGTATGTATATTTATGATATAGCATTCTAAATCAATATACATGCACTATATGATATATAAACATACCTGGAGGTGCGGGATTGACCTCTGTCCCTGATGTGGACGCACCACCAACAGCTAAATAATCAAATATTGATTATATAAGTAATTTTGATATGAATATGCATGTATATCTATAATATTACATTCAAAATGAATATACGTGCAATATACCTGGAGGTGTGGCAAAATCCACACGGAAGGAGGCATCTGAAGGGGTCTCCGATCGGGGTGCAAGACCGGCCCTCTGAAGCTTCCTACGCAACTCGCCGGGCGGCAGAACCACTCTGTCTCTGCCTCTGCCGGTGCCGCGGCTGGAGCTCCTGCCGCCCTTCGCTGCTCCCGTCATCGTCATCAAATATAGATAAAACGGTTCGTGGACGCATTAGACAATCATTACATATGCATGCTATATATGTATAGATCGTAAAATGTGAAGTAATAATATAACATTACTGATAATCTTTTTCGTTTCGTGGACGCATTAGACATATCTACTTGGATTTCATCATCGATATCATTTCTAACCCATGTAATTTCATGATCAGCCGAAGACAACCCGTCTTTTGAAACAGATGGTCGAAGTACTCTAAGTCTTCTCTCTTCTTCATCCTCATTGCTGTCCTCGAATTCTGGGACATCGTAAACATCCCTGGGTTTCCAACGGCATACGACACTCCATCCCGTATGCTTCAAATACTGTGAGTAGTATACTTGGAACGCTTGGTTCGGAAAGATAAACGGATCGTCCTGACCGTAAAATCGAAGTGTGTTCACATTGGTCAATCCATATTCATCTTTCCAAATTCCGAGATTGTTTCTCCACTTATCCGTATCGGTTCATGTATCATACCAAGTACACTGAAATATATAAAACGGTTCTGATCGTCCGGGATATTGGATGCCAAGTATACAATTTAAGTATCCATAATAAATCACACCATCCGATCCTACCGTCGCAATCCCACTATTCTGAGTGGTTCTAGATATTTCTATGTTCTTAACTTCGAATTTGTATCCAAGGACACCGAATGTTTTATAATATGCAACCTCCATACTAGAAAACTGAGCTAAACATCTTGAATAACTCTCTAATGATGCAGACAAGTTCGGATCGTGGATCTAACAAAATAAATTTTACGACAAATACATAACGATATAAGTTTAGATTAAAACTAGTAGCAATAATATGTTATTCGAATAACTTACATGATCTGCAACCCAATCGCAAAAATTATCCTGATGATATTTTTCCAACCGTTTATCGTTCCAATCAGGATGCCACTCATGTACATCGTTAAAATGAATTATATTCTCAACAATAAATTATGACATTAATATTATATCATTTCATACACACACAAATACAAATATAACAATTAATCCTAAAAATTCCATGTACCTCTCGACGGGATAGATCCATCGATATTGTACCGGTCCGGCTAACTTAGCCTCAGTTGCAAGATGAACCGTCAGGTGTATTATGATATCGAAGAATGACAGTGGGAAAATACGCTCAAACTTGCAAAGTATCAACGAAATAGAATTTTCTAGTTTCTCCAGCGTCACAACATCCAGTGTTTTAGCGCATAATTCTCTGGAAAAAAAACATAGGTCATTGATTACTAGACCAACCGATTCGGGAAGGGAAGTCCTGAGGGCTAACAGGAGAAGGTGCTCCATAATAACATGGTGATCATGACTTTTCAGCCCAGCGATCTTGCCTTTCACAATTTTTATCTTCTTGCTAAATAATCCTGAGAAACCCGTGGGAACTTTTAAATCATGCAACACCTGCAGGAATCTTTTATTCTCCGGTTGTGACATATGATACGCGGTATTGGGAAGTAAAAACTTGCCTGGTTTACCCGCTATCGGTTTAGGATGCAATTCACTTCTAATTTCCCAGTCCTATAGATCCATCCGAGCATTGATATTGTCTTTCGATTTCCCGTCTTTACAAAGAAGAAAGTTGAGTATGTGCTCGGATACTCCCTTCTCTATGTGCATGACGTCTAGATAATGACGCACTAAATTTGTTGATCAGTACGGAAGCTTGAAGAAAATGCTTAACTTGTTCCAGAATGTTGGTTTGATCTGTTTTGTTGGATCCATCCCGAATGTCACATTATTGTAACCATCCCACTGAGCAGTCATGTCTTCTCCGGACAATGGGGCTGGAGGTCCAAGAAGCTCCTGATGACCATCAAAGTGAACAGCGTCTAACCTGTAGGGGTGGTCTAGAGACAGGAAACGTCGATGGCCGCAATAACAAACCTTCTGCTAAAATTCAAGAATTTCGATGTTGTATGTTGATGGCAATAAGGACATGCTTTGTGACCATGTACGGACCAACTTGATAGCATTCCATATGCAGGAAAGTCATTAATTGTCCACATTAAAGTCGCACGCAGTATGAAGGTTGTATTTGTGTTTGCATCGTAAGTCTCTATATCATCAATGAATAAAGATTTTAACTCATCGATCAGAGGTCGGAGATAGACGTCGATATTGTTTCCCGGTGAGTTTGGTCCGTCGATAAGAAGAGGCATCATAAAGTATGATTGGTCAATAGCCAACCAATACGGCAGATTATAAAATATCATTACAACGGGCTATATGCTATGGCTTCCAACCATATAGTTGAATGGGCAGAAACCATCACTAGCGAGTCCGAGCCTGACATTGCGAGGATCGCTACTGAATATTTCGTGCCTCCTATCGAAATCCTTCCATGCCGGTGAATCTCTTGGATGACTCATTTTTCCATCTTCACTTGGAGAAGCACGGTGATGCTAAATCATTGCCTTGGCTGTTTTCTTGCACCTGAATAGTCTCTGCAGCCTCTGTGTTATGGGAAAATATCGTGCTATCTTGACAGGTATATCGGGCTTCTTATCAGAATCTTTCGGCTTATACCTGGCCTCTCCGCATGTTGGACACTCTTTCAAATCTGAATTCTCTTTCCGGTACAACACGTAATTTTTAGGACATGCTTGATCTTCTCACACTTCAGACCCAAATCGGACATCATCTTCTGGGCTCCGTACCAGCTGTCGGGCACGTTATTTCCCGGGGGTATAGAATCTTTCAAGAAGGAAAGAAGTATTGTGAATGACTTGTTGCTCCATCCATTTAGGCATTTACTCTGGAAAACTTGGACGAACCATGAGAGGGTGGAATACTTTGCATTCTCATAAATTGGTTTTCTAGCATCATTCATGAAATTTTCATACTTATCCGTACGCGGTCCTTGACCGGAACGAATATCTTCGGTACGAATAGATTCACCTAAGGCAGTCTCTACCATATTCTCCATTTCTTCTCCTGGAAAGAAATTACCGTCTTCTTCTTCTGCCACATTACCGTCTTCTCCTTCTTTTTCTGCCGCATTACCGTCTTCTTATTCTTCTTCTGCCGCATTACTGTCTTCTTCTCCTTCCCCGTAATATAGCCAAGTTGTATAAAGTCTTGTAAAACCATATTTAACGATATGAAGCTCTGCAAATTCTACCTTCTGCCAGTACTTATTCCCACATCTGTCGCACGGGCAGAGAATCTTCTCTAACACGATCTTATTATGTGCGCGTGCAAATTCAATAAAAGCAGCAACTCCTGCGAAAAACTTAGGTTGCATACGTTGTTGCCAATCCACATACATCCAGTCCTTAACTCTGATGTACTCATGGGCCATGTTAGACTGTATAACATATAAATTGTAGGTTATGATGACTATATTGAGAAATCTAATAACGGGATGGTTACTGACAAAGGAGAAAATCCGTGTATATGCTTTGTGTGTGCGTTTGTCGTTGAAAAGAATAAATTATCGATAATCAAAGTTAGATTTTAGAATACCCATGTATGAGTTATATTTTATATATGTGTGTATCAATTTATGGTTTCGCTTAAGTGTAGGGTTGTTAGTGTGTATGTGTTGTGTGTGCGTTTGTTGTGTATTCGTGTTGTATATGTATGTTTCGGCTGTCGGAGGTAAGGCTTCTATCCCATTAAGAATGTATAGAGCAGACACTCATTCGCTTGTGCTTTCAACCGTTTTGAGTAAATTTCGGCAGCACCCCCCACTGTTCACTGAGTACACTGTAATAGAATAGATAATCATTTCAAACATGTGAAACAACATTGAAATGAACATTTAATATATATTTGTACACGGAGAACCAGCGGAAAAGTACCGACGAAATAACTCAAAACGGATGAAAACACAAGTGAATGCAGGTGTTTGCTTTATACATTCCTAACTTGTCCACACTGGACAAATCTATCGGTTATCATACGATCAAATCTTCCCGTCACATAGACTATACGGCGGTTGTTACTATACGGTCCGATACTTAACAACTTTCGTATAATTCTATGTCACGACGAACATCGAACGTATGTTAACCGATAGACGGGGACTAAGTCGCGCTTTGATTTTCATATATCAGTATCAATGAGAATATGAAAATTTCATATTATCATCGAGTATCATATATTGGTTTTAACTTAAATATTTAACTTGAATAGTTTTTACGTTTACGTTTCGTTATTAAGGGTTCGAAGTTTTTAGTTTAGGGTAAATTTTTCTTGCGTTTACGGTAAAATTGTACGTTTACGTTATCATCGAGTATCCTACTGAATGAACTAGTGCACCCTAAACCCTAATCTTAAATAACCCAAATTAACCTAATTAACCACAATTAACTATAAACGTTAGCCTAACACAAATTATCCCTAATTAACCCAAACTTAACCCAATTTACCCAAATCAACCTAATTAATCCTAATCAACCTAAACTTAACCCAATTTTACCCAAATTAACCTACTTAACCTTAATCAACACCCTAACCCTTTCAAATTATCACTAATTAACCCAAATTAACCCTAGCCTCTAATTAACCCATATTAACCCTATCCTCTAACCCTAAACCTGAACCAAATCCTAACCCTAAACCCTAACCCTAACCATACACTGAACCCTAACCCTAGCCCAAGTCTTACCCTAACCCTAACCCCAACTAATTAATCTTAACCCTAACTGAACCGAACCCTAACCCTGATCCTAACCCTACCCTCAACTGAACCCTAACACTAACCCTCACCCTAACCAAACCCTGAACCCTAGCCGTAGCCCAAGTAGCAACCCAATAATAAAAAAAACAGAAATAAAAGCATAATTAAAAGTAAAAATATGAAATTTACTAACCCGTAGCTAGGCCAGCGATGGAGGAGACCGGAGATGGTCGAAGACGCAATCGGTGACAAGTCGTGGGTGGTGGCGATGAGGAAGTCGACGGTGATGTCAGGGACAACGAGGCGTGCGCGGGAGGGCAGTGGCGACGAGGCGCGCGCGGAAGAGTGAGAGCGAGTGGAATTTTTGGGAACGATCGAGTACTTTTCTGTGCTTTATTTTTTTTATTAATAACCCATATATATGCCTCTACGGATTTAATCGTAGGTCCTTCTTTTGCGACTCCGTAGGGCCAAATAACAAATTACGTTTTAATATTTTTAAATTAATTCGTATGGCACCGTAGGGGCAACCATGTGGACCTACGGAGTAATCCGTAGGGGCATCATTTTATTGCCCCTACTGAAATCTTTATCCGTAGGGGCAACCCCTTATTGTAGTAGTGATTACTTTGTTTCTTATAATTAGAATGTTTTTTTAACAATGGAATTGAACTGAATGTATTTCTATTGATTGATTTATAGGCTCTGACGTTCCCCCATAATATTAACTTTTACGAAGTAATAAGAAAGAAGAAATCAATTTATTTTCTGGATAATAAAATATTATATTATATGTATTTTAATATCATAATATTAACTTTTACGAAGCAACTTTAAATCGTACGTTTCAAATAGCTGAAAACCACTCAAAAATGATTGAGTCGTGTAACAAGGCACGAGTGTTCTTGTGCTCTTCTTGAGTCGTTAATCCAATGTTTGTTTGATGGAGTGTAAAAATACTTGAATTTGAATGCTTTGAGTCATATGTTTGTTTTAGACAAAGTTGGTATTGAGTTTGATTTTCTTGACTTGTAAAAGAGCTTAATAATAACTCCATTTCTTAATTTTTTAATATTAAAAAATCTACATGGGGCTTGACTTGGTCTAAGTCAAGCTTTGAAAACTTAGCTTTTAACGAGGTGGGATGGTGAAAAATTAAAGTTAATCATTTCAACTCAAGTCTCAAACAAACACCAAACTTGTAAACGAGGGTTCACTGACAAACATATTACAATGTTTGTTTCCTCAAGTCAAGTCACTGAAGGACCAACTCAAGAAAACAAACATCCTCTCTCTCTCCCCCCCGCTACTCAAGGCCCAACTCAAGAAAACAAACAACCCTTCTCTTTCTCTCCACACACACACACTGGCACGGAAATTTCTTTCCATGGCGGTACACACACACACTGGCACGGAAATTTCTTACCATGGCCGTATATACTATGGCACGGAAATTTCTTACCGCGACGTCCCTAAAAGTCAACTATCCGTCGATTTTTTCGGCGATCGGCTCTTGCCATGTTGATCTTTGTGTTCTAAAATACATGTCTATCATTTTTCATTATATTTGGATGCTTTTTGACTATTCATGAAGCGTTCAAAATGTTCTATTGTCACTAAACCGTTAATCTGCAATCATCTGATACAAGAACAAATGGTGTTCAAATGATATGAAAATTGATAGATGTAAATTTTAGGATATGGAGATCAAGATGGATAGAGCGAATCGCCGGAAAAATCGACGGATCGTTGACTCTTAAAGACGCCACGGTATATTCCGTTTCCTCCTTTATATATATATATAAAGAAAAAAACTAATTAGGCTTTTAGACGTGGGAGTTCTTCCTTGGCTCATAATGATATAGGAATCTAAAGAATTGATAATATTTTTTTTATATGATTATAACATTCTTGGTATGTGTGTGTATAAACTGTCCAAGAAAGTTAAATCCTTAGTTAAAAAGTGATATATGTAGCCATATCATTTTTGTCATATTTATATATACCACATCACTAAAATGTTTTTGACCAATGAGAAATAGCTCAAAATGGCACTTCCCCTCAAATTCTAATGAGCGTGTGGGTTCGATACTCAGAAGAGAAATTAGTCATAAATTAATGTTAATTTCATGGCAAATTCATAGGTCCTTTAGGTTCGTGTGTTGTGAGCCTGTGTGTGCTGGCTGTGGGCTTGTGTGTGCCGATGTGTAGGTTTGTTCTGTGTTTGGGTTAAGGTCATGTGCCAGTTCAAAACAAAAAAAGAAAAAATGATTTTGACATAAATTAGTTTATTTTTTTTTATCTTTCTTTTATAATAACCGTAATTGCTTCAAGTAGGATTTGAATCTCAAGTCCCCAGCCTCAATTGCATCCCAATTGCAAGAAGGCTTAATTTATCACTACTTTATAATGTAATTCACATTAATTAATGATTAATTAATTTGTTTCTAGATATCGGCAAGGCCCATTTTGCTTGCAATATATATATATATATATATATATATATAGATATATATAGAGAGAGAGAGAGAGAGAGAGAGAGAGAGAGAGCTCTATTGCAAATCGGTCCACGTTTTTTAAAAAACGGGAACTCTCGATCCACGACATATTTGAACGATCCGAACCATTCAAGTTGATCACTATACTTTCAAGTCTATGCATATGAAAAATCAAAGGATTTTAAGATCTCTAATCAATATATTAGATGTAGTTTATGTTTCTATATTGAAAGACGTTCATTTTACACTCATTCGATGCATGGATTAGAAGTATTTAAATTTTTTGATTTTTCATACACATACATTTGAGGGTAGCTAGGGTAATCAACTTGAACGGTTCAGATCGTTCAAATATGTTATGAATCGATAATTCCCGTTTTTAAAAAACGCGGACCGGTTTGCAATAGATCTCTCTCTCTCTCTCTCTCTCTCTCTCTCTCTCTCTCTCTCTCTCTCTCTCTCTCTATATATATATATATATATATATATATATTGTAATTGATCATTTTGAAATTGGACGATAATTAAAAGAAAAAAACAATCCTCCCACGTTTCATTATAAATAAGTTTAACGAGAGAAAATACTTGAAAAAGAGAAGATATAAATCAGAAAAGAAAAAACAAAGCCTAATAATCATTCTGTGATATGAGTCCCATGCATCGATTTGTTTCCTTTTACAATCTTCACAAATTAGATACAAGAAAGGTCTATTGTCCCAATCATAGAGAAACCAACTTGCATGACCGAACAAAAAAGAGAAATAGATAATAGTTATTCACACCCTTCATTATAAAATTTAATGAGTCGACTTATGATTCAAATTTCGTTCACTTTCATGACACCGGACACGTATGTGCGGTCAGCAGAGGGGAGAGTATTTCCAAAAGAGGACTCAAAAAATCAAAAAATCATGGGGAGAAGATGTGACACAGCTGTCGCATAAAGCACTCAAAAGCGTGTCATGCATGGTGATGCACAAAAAAAAACACCCACGTCATCCCCCAATGATTTGTGTTTCATGCATCGAATTTGGAGGTAGCTTCCATCTTCGTCTCCTCTCATGTCATTTTTTACGTGCATGATTTATGACCTCACTCTTTTCTTGACAATTCCAAATTCTTTCACTACCACATGGACAAGAAGCACACGGGGCAATAAGATAGGCGAATAATTGCTGACTTTCGAGGTCAACACGACCGAGATTGTACCTGTGGGCCCACACGTGATAAAATGAAATTAGATAAGAATGCACGCCAACAAAAATATATAGAGTGGAACGCCCCGGTCGTATACAAGATAAGAAAAAAAAGAAATAGAAATACCGTCTCCACACTCTGCTCAAAGTTGTCCGAAATTCTCTCCCGTCACTCTACCCCTCTCATCACTCTATCCGTCCCCTAATGTATTACAACCAGTATAAGGAATAATTCCTCAAAAAAATAGAACTAGGCACTCTAAGTAATGGAAATACGGTAATATGGAAATCATGGAACCTGCTGCTGTATGCTGACAGTGTTATCAACTCAACGAGGAATGATAGAAAAACGACTTAGTTCTTTAGGCCGTTTCCTTTTTGTTGAGAAACATTCTATCGTGGTTATGTATACCGGCAGCGACAAGACAAAAAGGAAAGGAAGTTGGATTTGAAATTTTGGATCATTATTTGGATTGATCGAGGTTGTAATTTAGTAGATAACTTCTAATATTTTGGATCATTGGAATTGAGTAAGCTTATAATTTTTTAAAGAATTTACTTAGTAAAATAAGATTGAAAAAAAATGAATCTATGATATATGTTACCAATCTGGGATGATCATGAGTAACAAATATCAAATATTAAATTATAACAATGTCTTTGAATTATATATTATTCAACTTGATGACGTTGATGGTCGGGTTACAACTTGAATGGCTTGCTATCCTTTAATATATACCTTGCTATTTGCATCTATAATCTCTTCGCAGGCTATACATCAATCTGACAAAAAGAAAAAAAAACGAAAAAAACCGTGTAGTAATCAAACGAAACGGAGGAATTAAACGGCTTGTATGGTTGAAAAAGTTGTTATTTTTATCTTTTTTGACCAAAATGTTTGAGAAAATGTTGTGCTTGATGATTAATTTGCTCGATTAAATTGTTGTCCAACTTTTGTGGACACGGCGCCAATAAAAAGTTGGGGCATGAGCATTGAGGGTCCTGGATTTGACATTTTGACTATATAAAGTTGTCTTATATATTTAATTTAGAGTCATTTCTGTTGTATCCTGATATGCTCTAACACAGCATGGTGAACAACGAAAGGATCATACAAACCAATAGCGAACAAGCTGTACGGCGTGGTGAAAATAAACAGAATCACATGCAAACGAAGACAATGAAAAGATATATCCGACGGCTATCGCAACACACCAACCAAATAGAAAAACGCACCAACAACACAAATGACACAACGATATACTTAGCTTAGATGCAAACTTGCACCTAATTCTGCCTTCGCAACGAGAACTTTCCATTGGAATAAGAAATTACACGAGATACACCCTCTGATAACCCGCCGAATACACACTGGTACAATGATGGTTTGCCCTTATGGATGGTAAAATTCGTAGGGGAAATTAACTAATGCCCCTACGGATTACTCCGTAGAGACAACTAATGCCCCTATGGAAAAGACCGTAGGGACATATTTAAATAAAAATTTGTTATAATTTAACATATACAGTTGTCTCTACGGTGCCGCAAGATAAGACCTTACGGATATATCCATAGAGGCAATTTTCAAGATTTAAAAAAAAACAAAAAACCAAAGGCTATCCTCCCCGGTTACCACATACCCTAATTCCTCAAATAATTTCCCCCCAAAATTTCCCCGCGCCCGTCGCCTCCTCTCTCGTTGCCTCCTTCGTCCTTGTCGCCTCCTACCTCGTCATCTTTTTCGATCTCCTATAACCTCCAGCGCCGTCTCCATAACCTCGAGTGCCGCCCTCTTCATTAACGTCGAGCTCCTCTCCGATTTTCTTGTCACCGTTGAAATCGTCAACCGGTCACACTACTACAAATAGGAGTTGCCCCTACGGATAAATCCGTAGGAGTAAACCACTGCCCCTATGGCTATAGCCGTAGGGACATGAAATTTCCATGTAGATGCAAACGCCGTAGGTGCAAGTCTTAGCCTTAAACATACCCCCACGGTTAAATACTTGCCCCTACGGCTTAATCCGTAGGGACATATGTCCCTACGGATTAGACTGTAGGGACAAAAAGTTATTTAATTTATCGGTTCTTAAAATAAAATAGGTGTCCCTACGGATAACTCCGTAGGGCTAAATTTATACCCCTACGGATACATGCGTGGGTCAGATATGTAGGGGTAAAATATCAGGAAAACTGATATTTTGCTCCTACGGATACCTGTGTAGGGGCATTTTTATGCCCCTACAGTCCAATCCGTAGGGACATGTATAACCCCTCTTACTGAGATCATACGTGCAAAATATCAGGTATCCTGATATTTTGTCCCTGCGGATAAATGTGTAGGGGCAAAGTAGGACCCTACTGATTAATCCGTAGGGGCAATGATTGCCCCTCTTACTGAGATTATAGGGTCCTGATATTTTTCCTCTACGGATAAATGTGTAGGGGAAAAGTAGGACCCTACGGATTAATCCGCAGGGGAAATGTTTGGCCCTACGGTTTAATCCGTAGGGACATATTATCAGTTTTTTTTTTAAAAAAAGGGCTGCTTGTTTTTTTCTCGCCCTGTGTACAATAATATATACATCATATGTAAAATTAATCAACACACAGAATATATACCGCAGTATTCATAATCACATCTCACACATTATATATAAAAGAAATCAACAAGCATAATACGATATCAATCTAAATCAATATAAACACGCAAACACCCCCAATATTAATATCGTCCAAAATATATACAATATGTATCATATAAGTAAATACATGTTTAAAATATAAGAATCAAAAAGCTACCCTAGCTCGGTCCAGCTCCATCTCTGATAAACGCCGTAATCTGGCGCACCTGCTCCTCGGATATACCCTGAGAAAATATCTCAAGCAATGCGGAGTGTGCGGGAGTCTAAGCGGGCTGTGGAGCTGTAGGAGTGGTCTGCGCAACCGCCGCCGAGGTAGTGGCTTGCGGAGCCGCAGCTGCGGGAGTCTGAACGGGCAGTGGAGCTATAGGAGTTGTCTGCGCAACCGCAGCCGAGGTAGTGGCTTGCGGAGCCCCTGCCGAAGGAGATGCATGTGGAGGCTCGGCCGATGTACCCTGTCGCGTCTGTTCAATTTTGTGTGTAATAAACGAGTAAGAACCGTGTATTAGTCAAATTCGTATCATTATCAGGTTATTGCGAAACCCTAATCTATATATACTTAGGGACTTAGGCCTCATTTGGATATCTAGTTTGGTAAACCATAGTTTATTTTAATTAGACAGTTCTATGTATGTATGATTAATCAAAGCTAAGTCTACAACCAAATAAGCTCAGGCTACGTACTAATATTGGATATGTTGCTATCTATAATATGACATAATATTTTACTATTAAGTAGTATACATACCAACATCTCCTTCAACTCCTGAACGGTGGCCTTCAAGGTGTCCAGTTCTTGCTCGAAACGTCGCTCATGGGAGATAGAGGAAGTAACCGCCAGAGTGGAGTCCAACCTCATATCGGCCCTGCTAGGACCCAGTCCCCGGCCTCTTTCCCAACCTCCGTGGTGCCCTCTGTATGCGGCGTTTAGGACTGGAGTCAGCAGCATCGGATCGTTCTGTCCAGTAAAATCGATCCCCGATGCCTCCGCCTGCTCAACCACCCGCTCCTACACCCATATTAACCAGTAAAATATAAGTATATCATTTAAATTTGAACCTTTCAAAAAAAAAATTTCAAATAGGGGTTGAATAAATATTAACACTTACGCAATACTACTGGATAGCGGTGTCGGGGTATCGAAGCTCGCCCGTGGCGGGATCTGTCGAGGTGCCATGGACGATAAGATATGCGGACAGCACGCTCGGTGTACCACCCTGCGCCAGGGTCTGAGCTCTCTGCAATTCGCCAAAAATTTACATATATTAGAAAATAACTCTTAATATTACATTATATCACAATGGCCGGTCTATTGTAATTTACCGATAACTCCATGGCACAAGTAATATTTCTCGAGCCACCTGTATAAGTGGGGCGACCCCTCTTCGCCAACTTCCTGTTCTCTTTATTTTGATCGGCCTGGTTCTACACAACACATTCAGATTTAGTTTTCTAATTAAGCAACACAAAAAAATAAATTATATACTAAACAATGAATTACATTTAAAATACATACATGTTTGCGCTGAGAGTCAAAATATTGGTACAATAGAGGCCATGTATCTACGTTGACTATCGTAAAGGCCGGAGTATGTAGGAGGACCGCTCTCTCTGCCTTGGGGGTCGCCATCCACAGGGAATAGCAGCCGAACTTCAGCTCATTCCTATTGTATCGGACCCTCGTCTGCATGTTCTTCATCAGGCCATTGTACAGAGCGTGAAGATCGAGCACCCTCCCAGGGTGATCAGGGTCGGCTACAGGCTGAAAATCGTAATCCAACTGAAAATACAAAAAAAAACAATGTTATTAAATTGCAAGTGTTAATAATAAATATATTGGATAAATCAAATGAAAATCTATATTAATACCCGAGCCTGATCTCAGAAGAGGGTGAATGAGCGCCGGTGCTGGTCGCCCCACTCAACGTGAAGTGGATAGTTCTTCATTAGGCGGCTCTCATCTCCCATATACCGGCCGAAGCTCTCGTCATAATCGCCGGTATAGCGATAATCAAGGGTAAAAAAAGGGGGAATGCTTCCTCCCCCTAGCTCTGTCGGGCCTCAGCCCGTAGGACTGATTCGGGCCTCGAGTCCCCCTCTTAGGATGAGGAGGCCCTGCGTCTACAATAAATATCAAGACAATCAATATTAAGATAAAGTGGTATTAAGAAATCAAGGTTTAAAGAAAATTTAAGTGTGATATATACCTCCGGTGACTAAAGCACGAGCCTGCGCCCGGGCAGCAGCATGAGCGGGACGATAGTTCCTCCGGTGAGGAACAGCCGGTGACCCGGACGTGGACGCATCTCCAACTAGAAAATAAACATCGATAAAATTACATGAAGTTCATGTTTATTTTTGAAAGATATGTAAAATGAATAAATATTTT
Organism: Agapanthus africanus; assembly: GCA_030015575.1. Taxonomy (NCBI): domain Eukaryota; kingdom Viridiplantae; phylum Streptophyta; class Magnoliopsida; order Asparagales; family Amaryllidaceae; genus Agapanthus; species Agapanthus africanus. The sequence goes on from JASDDO010000008.1 coordinate 95,340,016, forward strand.
ATATTTATTGATACAAACCTACAGACTGAGCGGAGGGTATGGAAGTGACGGGAGTGGCCCCTCCACCAGACGAGGACGCACCACCTATAATTAGACAATCAAGTATCAGCTATATAAGTAATTGCAAAAAGAATGCGTATATCAATAATATAACATTCTAAATCAACATGTATACACTATAGGATATATAAACATACCCACAGGTGCGGTGGTGGGCTCTGCCGGAGATGTGAAGGCACCACCTACAGCCCGAGATGTAAGTACGTAAAAGCAAAAAGAATGTATGTATATTTATGATATAGCATTCTAAATCAATATATATGCACTATATGATATATAAACATACCTGGAGGTGCGGGAGTGGCCTCTGTCCATGATGTGGACGCATTACCAACAGCTAAACAATCAAGTATCAGCAATGTAAGCAATTTTGACATGAACATGCACGTATATCTATAATATTACATTCAAAATGAATATGCGTACAATATACCTGGAGGTGTGGCAAAGTCCACACGGAAGGAGGCATCCGAAGGGGTCTTCGATCGGGGTGCAAGACCGGCCCTCTGAAGCTCCCTACGCAGCTCTCCGGGCGGCAGAACCGCTCCGCCTCCGCCTCTGCCTCTGCCGGTGCCGCGGCTGGAGCTCTTGCTGCCCCATGCTGCTCCCGTCATCAAATCTAGATAAAACGGTTCGTGGACGCATTAGACAATCATTACAAGCATTGACTATATATGTATAGATCGTAAAATGTGAAGTATTAATATAACATTACTGATAACCTTTTTCGTTTCGTGGGCGCATTAGACATATCTGCATGGATTTCATCATCGATATCATTTCTAACCCACATAACTTCATGATCAGCCGAAGACAACCCGTCTTTCGAAACAGATGGTCGGAGCACTCTAAGTCTTCTCTCTTCTTCATCCTCATTGCTGTCCTCGAATTCTGGGACATCGTAGACATCCCTGGGTTTCCAACGGCATACGACACTCCATCCTGGATACTTCAAACACTGTGAGTAGTATACTTGGAACGCTTGGTTCAAAAAGATAAACGGATCTTCCTGACCGTAAAATCGAAGTGTGTTCACACTGGTCAATCCATATTCATCTTTCCAAATCCCGAGATTGCTTCTCCACTTATCCGTATCGGTTCGCGTATCGTACCAAGTACACTAAAATATATAAAAGGGTTCTGATCGTCCGGGATATTTGATGTCGAGTATACAATTTAAGTATCCATAATAAATCACACCATCCGATCCTACCGTCGCAATCCCACTATTCTGAGTGGTTCTAAATGTTTCTATGTCCTTAACTTCGAATTTGTATCCATGAATACCGAATCCTTCATAATATGCAACCTCCATACTAGGAAATTGAGCTAAACATCTTGAATCACTCTCTAATGATGCAGACAAGTTCGGATCGTGGATCTAACAAAACAAATTTTACGACAAATACATAACGATATAAGTTTAGATTAAAACTGAGAGCAATAACATGTTACTCGAATAACTTACATGATCTGCAACCCAATCGCAAAAATTATCCTGATGATATTTTTCCAATCGTTCATCGTTCCAATCAGGATGCCCCTCATGTACCCCGTTAAAATGAATTCTGTTCTCAACAATAAATTATGATATTAATATTATATCATTTCATACACACACAAACACAAATATAACAAATAATCCAAAAAAACTTACTCTCTAATTTTTTCAAGACATGCGCAATTAAGCAAGATAAACCGGTATATTTTGTTGATTAACATAGTGTCTACCCTCTTTTAATCGGCTTTACCATATGGCCCGTCTTGAATTCTTCGAGGCCGGTTAAGTCTCGTCTCAATGTTCTCGTCCAGATAGCGGGAACAAAATGTGATTGCTTCATCTAGAAGATAACCTTGCATGATAGAACTGTAGGGTTACTAGGCACACTCAAGAGGTTCCACAAGGCATCAACCATGCCAAAATCAAAATTTTCATGTGCATAAGAATCCTATACAAGATCGTTAACTAGAGGTAAAGGAGAAACAAGTAAGTAAACAACTTTATTGCTAAATGAAAGGGAATACAACCTTTGTAGATCCGGTCCACCACTTCTCTAGCTCCATGTTGACGTCCCTCCGCTGTGATCATCGGAATCCCGGACTCTAGCGTCGATTTCATCGGAGAAATGGGCGGGCTAGGTCGTTTACTTCGATGCCGAAGATGATTTACGTCGAGGCGACTCAAACTTAAGCTCCATCTTCACTAGGTCAAGAAACTTGTGAAGAAAACACCCTCTACTACATGGCAAGTGATAGAGGATGAAGAAATAGGAAGCGGGTTCACTTTGGATTTGCATTTCTCACTTGGAATCATCACTTAGAAAAATCTAACAATGGTTTCTTCTCTTCATGAAGAAGAAGAAAGAAAAGGAATTATGAATTAATAAAATAGAAAATCAAGTGACGCCTTATCATATTGCAACCATGGGTGAAGATAACTCATGTAGAGAGCAAACCCTAGTTTAGGTAATGGTTAGGTTAAGGAAAGAAACAAAATGGTCAAAGCTTTCAAAGCTTCATGAAGTTTCAAGAATGAAACAAAATTAGCCACCATTTTATTATTGCCAAAATAACTAATTAAATAAATAAATAAGGTAATGGAAAGCCTAACCATTAACCAAACATGGTTTAAAGTAAACACACACCCAAGTTTGCATGTATCATCAAAAATGATACAAACTAGTGCACAAACATATATCATATATACAATGTGCACAATCAAGTGAGAAAATAATCTTAAGTGAACCAATACTAGTTAATGTAAAGTAATATATCAAATATATAATTATACATTAAATCATTAAATCAACACTTGATTCAATGATCCGGTCATACTGCACATAACCGACTAATATCAAGTGTATCAATGTATCGAATCAACATTTGATTCGGTAACCCGGCTATATCACATATAACCGACCAATGATACAAATCGCGAGAATAGAATACAGTATCAGATACCGGTATTATTCTCGGTCCTGCACATATCTCATATGTGCTCCTATTTCGTTTCGCTTGAGCCAGGAAATCTCTGTGTAGGACTCTAAAAACTCGTCAATACGCCGGCAGCAGGTGATGATCATATCAAACACCCACAAGCCGCAAGCGGTCTGCTAAACGTAACGGCCACCTGGGTATTGAGCGATCAGAAGATCAACGAGCAAGCCCGCTCACACTCCTGTGAATCCGACCAGTAACACTTACCGTACAGTCCGGTCTCGTCGTCTGATATGTCGCATATCTTGCCTAGGGGTGGTAAACGTCAGACCCCAATAGCTCGATAAGTCGTGTCGATATAAGGTCTATAACAGTTCGAGAAACTACTGGTAACACTTACCAGTAAATCTCAGCAACCCTGGCCAGGGATTTCCGGTTATAGCCAATCGAACACAGCGCAACATCAACTCCCTATACCGGGAGAGACGAATCCCCTCCTATCGCCGATTGCCTCCATGTGATTCGGGACTGTACCCAAAAACCACCGTTTTGTACGCCCTCTTGGACGTGGTAAGGTGGAAATCAAAGCACAGTGGGAATCACACAAGACTCTATGACGATCTCGGGTCCACAGACTAACCTGTACCAGTGTCACCAGAGAACTGCCATCTGACGTGAGGTATAATACCATCTGGGAGTTCTTGGCGAGTCCGTCCAGTGTACCCAGTCTCCACTGAGCACCCGTATATCATCTCTGATGTCAAACACTAATGGATATGGGATCATCCATCACCCATCTGTATGGGTCGAGAAGGTATGCGCTAGTCTACTCTGGTATATCGATGCCCCGTCTCGATATACCCACGACTAGGGACTTTGAAGGATGTACTTATGGACTACTATGTCCCCACTAGTATGATCCGCATCATAGTCCAGGTAGTCAAGTACACATCCTAAGGGCTTTACCAACATGTAACAGAGAGACAATCAGTGTACACGTTGAGGTAAAGCGTAATCAGATAGCATACTATCATATCGAGCAAGAAAGTCATCCCTATATATGTCCAAGCATCCACTACAATATACATCCTATGTATAGTAATGGCCTCTAGGGCATATATATAACTAACAATCTCCCACTTGCACTAGGGCCATCTGATAGCAGTGGTTGTAGTATCTCGTACTCAACCATCCCATAAAAGTCTCTCTCTGGGAAAAGGCCTTTGTGAGTGGATCCGCCGTGTTGTCCTCTGAGTCTACTCTCCTAACCTCGATCCCCTGGAGATCAACCATCTCCACGATCAGGTGATACTGCTTAAGAATATGTCTGGATCACTGATGGGACGGGCGTTCCTTGGCATAAGCCACAACTCCATTGTCATACAATGGTAGGAACAAAGTTCATCTCATGAACTAATATATATACCCAGACTTCCTCTTTGATAGCATCTTTGGTAGCGATGTATCTAGCCTTTATCGTCTAGTATGCCACGGTATCTAGCTTGGAACTCTTCCAACATACTGTCCCTCCACTGAGGGTAAAGACAATGCCTGCGACTGAATTTCAGTCGTCCTTATCACCATGGAACCTTTCCAGCGATTCTCCCCAGGATCTATTGATACCTTCTCACTACAACTAGTGAGTATCCTAACATCCAATTAGATATATCTCATAGATCAAAAATAAGGATTTAGGAGGTATCACTTTAATCTTATATGGAGAATCCTTGTGATAAGCGGAGATTGACCGAGCGTAGCATAGGAAACTTCTTCCCTATCAAGAGTATGTCATCCACGCACTCTACGAGGATCACCAGCATACTCTCTACTACCCTTTTGTATATACAAGGTTCATCTATTATTTTGATGATGTCAAACTCTTTGACTAATCTCATTAAAACAGATGTTCCAACTCCGCGATGCCTGCTTTATCACATAAAACATCTTGCACACGTTTCCGCTGCTCCCACTGTCTACGAAGCCCTCTGACTGTGTACTTATAGACTCTGTCTTCTAAATCATTATTTAGAAAAGCAGTCATGATACCCAACCGCCAGATATCGTAGTCATGGTATGTAGCCGTGGCAAGTAGGATCTGGATGGACTTAAGCATAGCTTCTTAGAAAATGTTTCATCATAATCCATACCTGGTCAATGATGCAAACCTTTAACATGTCTAGTTTTGAAAGTCTCAACTTTTCCATGTACACCAAGTAATCTTCTCAAGATATACTTGCTCCTGATGGGGATTTAACCCTTCAGATAAAGCAACCAAAGTCCATACTTTGTTGGTGTATAAGGATTCCATCTCAGATCAATAAGCATCCATCCATTCTTACAGAGTCACACTCCTGATGGCCAGCTCGAAACTAGTTAGGTTATCATCCCATGATACAATCCTCGCTCCCACTGTCATAGAGAAACCGAAGTATCTCTCAGGTGGGTGAGGAACCCTACTAGATCGACGGAGAGGCTGAGCTTCGTTGGTTTCCATTGAATCCTTTGGTTCTACCAAATCATCAGCTGCAGTTTGTATAGCTGGAACTCTTTCCAGTTCTACCTCATGCCCACAAATTTCTTCATAAGAAATTCCCTTTCATAAAGGTGGCATGCTGAGTAACAAAACATTTTTGTTCCTCGGTTAGGTAGAAGATATTCCCTTGCGCATGCTTGGGATATCCAACAAACTTCTACAGATCTGACTTTGCCTCGATCTTGTCCGGATTTTGCTTTTTAGACATAGGCCGGACAACCCCAAATCTTAACAAACTTAAGATATGGCATCTTCCCTTTTCATATCACATATGAAGTGGTAGGCAACTTATTTGATTTGAACCCTATTCAATAGGTATGCAACTTCATAAGTGCATAACTCCCTAAAAGGAAATAGGAAACTCAGTAGTACTCATCATAGAGCACACCATATCACATAGGGTGTTATTGCTCTGCCCCGCTACACCATCGTGCTATGGTGTATACGGAGGAATAATGCTGGGAGAGAATCCCATTCTCCTTTAGAATAGTCCAGGAATTCCATGCACAAGTATTCTCCTCCCTGATCTCATCATAGGACATAATACTTATACCCGTATTTTGGTTCTCTACTTCTAACTTATATTCTATGAATATCTCAAAAGGTTCGGACTTATGTTTCAACAGGAACATATATCTGAATCTTGAGAGATTATCAGAGAATATAATGAAATACAAAGAACCAGTCTTGGCATGTGTAGACAGGGGACCTACATACATCAACATGTATCATCCCAAGAGTTCATTAACTCTTTCTCTGTTTCCAGTAAACAGAGCTATGGTCATCTTATCTCTGTGACATGACTGGCAAGTTCCACAAGATGTAAATTCAAACTGATTTAAATATGCATCTACAATGTAACTTAAGCTAGTCGGGTCACATTGATATGACCTAGTCTACAATACCTTAAGAAGGAATCGTTCACTTCTGAACTCTTCCTCTTGTGTGTGTTCTGTATACTAAGAACTGTAGTTTGATTTAGAACATCAATACTTTTAGATAATGTGCCTGAACCGATCAACTTTTGATATAGGAAATGTTCAAAACATTATCCAACAATACAAAATTATATCCTTTCTTTACCAATAAAGAGACTGATATGATTTTGTATATCAAGTTCGGTATCTAATAACATTTGTTCAGAATCAATGTATTGGTAATACAGGGTGACAGTGACCAACAGACTTGGCTGCAATGCTTTCACCGTTTTCTGTCTCATGAAACTTATCACCCGTTCTCAGTTCTTTACCTTTCTGTAGCCCATGTAATATATTACATATGTGGGATGCTGATCCGGTATCATATACCCAGGACGTAAAGGACATTGAGAAACAGTTCTCTGTAATGAACACATCCGAAGATGATGCATCGGTATGCACTTTCTTCGTTTGGGCGGCACGGGAATTCTGGTAATCCCTAATTTCCTGCTCTGTCTTATAACAATTATAAGTTGGAGCGGGACCAACGTTCCCCAGCTCAGTATAACAAGCGGGTTCGGTCAATATATCCGTTTTATTATCTTGATTAAGGCGTGACATGGTCGCTACCTGGAGAGAGAGAGAGAAGAAAACACTCTGCGTGAGCTCTTGCAAGATCAGATTGGTTATTATTTTATCTAATCAGGATGGCTCCCACTATTTTTATCAAATCTTCCTTCAAACCCTAAAAGGAAAGACTAGCCGGGATTAATTACACGCTACAAGTTCGCCAATCTTTCAGCCAGGCCAGTGTCGGTACTTTGAGGGAGGTCCCCCTGCTTTCGCACGAACCTAATTAATGTAAATCTCGTTTTCCCAGAGGCGTAACTCCGTTGACACCTTTCTAGACACCTACTGGATCGGCTAATTGTAATATGTAAAACTCTTCCAGGAGTAACAATTACTCACAGCGGGTATCGGGATCCAACTATCTCATAGAAGGCATGCAATCTCATTGCAAATTTCAACACTTGAAATTCCCGATAATTTTTCCCCTAACCTCCTATGACCTTGACAAAGGCCAACAAACTATAGGATGCTAGTCAAGTTCAACCCGTCATTTCCTGATTGAATTAAACCCATCCGCACGATCCTTGACAAAGGCCAACAAGGTCGCACGACTACCCTAACCCAATCTGCATCATATGCATAAGCAGATAAGCACCAGTTAGCTACCGCACACTACGCCTTGACAAAGGCCAACAAACGCAGCACGAATACTAACTACTACTTATCTGAAATGACGGAGGGCTACGACAGGTTTTTCTGAAAACCTATTGCGTAATGAACTTGATATCGTTGTAGAATCAAATAGTTTTAAAAATGGAGTGTTTTTTAGGCTTTTCTAGTTTTGCTAAAGGGGTCACTCCCGGTGAAGGGATCGTCGGCCCTTTCCTCATCGAATAAGGTGCAGGATATATCATATATACCGCTGTGCAAAGCAAGAACTATAGGAGCAATCAAAAGACAAACCGAGGGGTGTAGCATCTGCCAGTCATTGCTAAAGGGGTCACTCCCGGTGAAGGGATCTCGGCCCTTTCCTTATCAAATAAGGTGCAGGATGTTCTACAAGGAACACCGCGATGCAAAGCAAGAACTGTAGCTACCTGTTTTTGAAAATTCGATTCCACAACATCTTTTAGGTTTCTTTTCTTTCATTAATCATATTAATGAAGTCCCATCATTTAAGTACCTAAACATCACAGATAAATACGACGTACACTTATGCCATCCGCATTCGCCTCGATGTCTCCTCGTGCACCGTTAGGTTAGGTAACTAACGGCAGAGCGGGGCAGGGCTAGTGCGGGTGTAAAACATAAGTAACGTCTATATAATATATCATATATACTATATACAGTATCTATCACAACATATCAAATGATCACATCACAGATATCGCAGCAGAAGAAACATATGAAACATTGGATATACTAGGACGTCCGTGTTTTCAATACGAGCCAGTATAAAATACGGATTCCACGGTCGCGATGAATAGCCAAACCCACACCCCTAGACCCCTACGAGAGCGGCAAGCAACCCTACCGATTCTAGAGTTAGGAGACCCGGACTCGACTCCTTGAGTTGGTCTCCCACTGGACTCCAAAACCCGGTTACTTGTGCCCTCCTCCTTGGGTCTATCCTAGTGCGGAAAAGTAAATAATATACAAATTGTGACATCTTCCGCAACCTGGAAGTGCCCCAATAAAAGAATATTACATACAATTAATTTTACATGAATGAAAATGAAAAACACCCATCTCACATAAAAACCCCCGGCTATTCAAACACGACGATCCAATATAACATATCCAGCAACACATAACATCACATGTCATCAACGTAAGTAAACATGCGTATCCCAATTGTCGTTGACATATAGTAACGAAACCGGCGATATCACATATTACACTTACGGTCACAGAAAAGAAAGTGTAAAACTACAACAGTTGGAATCCGAAAACTCTTTAGACATCGCATGCCTAACCAAATGAATTCCTTAGACATCGCATGCCTAACAATTATAAACCCCGCATTTTAGTCTCATTATCGAAAACACTTTTCAATATCAAGTCGGGCAATTCAACAGGATTCCCGACATTCTGAGGTTTTATATGAGTTACCGTCAAGACGCTGAAGCTAGGAATTTGGCCTTCGCTTCGTTTGCTTTGGCGTGTCCGAATCCTGTTGGAGGAAAGACACTGTAGTGACATCTCGTTTGCTGTATCGAGACGAACATAGTGGTGGTGACCACTCCATCTGGGATGATCTCCGGTAGTCTTTCAGGTTTTATATGAGTTACCGTCAAGACCTTGAAGCTAGGAATTTGGCCTTTGCTTCGTTTTGACCGTGAGGTCTCTTGTTGACGTTGCATCTGTATCCTGCTGGACTGCGAAGGAACACCGTAGTTGACATTGCGTATGGTGTAACAAGACGAATGCTGAGGTGGAGCTGGGATTTTGCCCTCACTCCGCTTTGTTTCGACCATGAGGTCTTTCGTTGACGTTGCATTTGAATCCTGCTGGACTGCGAAGGAACGACGTTGTTCACATTGCGTCTGGTGTAACGAGACGAATGCTGAGGTGGAGCTGGGATTTTGCCGTCACTCCTCCTTGTTTTGACCATGAGGTCTTTTGTTGACGTTGCATCTGCATCCTGCTGGATTGCGAAGGAACGCCGTTGTTGACATTACGTCTGGTGTAACGAGACGAATGCTGAGGTGGAGCTGGGATTTTGCCGTCACTCCGCTTTGTTTCGACCATGAGGTCTTTTGTTGACATTGCGTCTGCATCTTGCCGGACTGCGAAGGAACGTCGTTGTTGACATTGTGTCTGTTGTTTTGAGACGAATGCTGAGATGGAGCTGAGATTTTGCCGTCACCCCGCTTTGTTTTAACCGTGAGGTCTTTTGTTGACGTTGCGTCTGCATCCTGCCGAACTGTGAAGGAACGTCGTTGTTGACATTTCGTCTGGTGTATTGAGACGAATGCTGAGGTGGAGCTGGGATTTTGCCGTCACTCCGCTTTGTTTTAACCGTGAGGTCTTTTGTTGACGTTGCGTCTGCATCCTGCCGGACTGCGAAGGAACCCCGTTGTTGACGTTGCGTCTGCTGTAACGAGACGAATGCTGAGATGGTATCTAGGTTGTCTGTGAACCGTCGAGATTTGGAACTAGGGACTATGCCGTAGCTCCGTTTAATGGTGTAACATCTGCATCCTGCTGGAATGAGGAGGCACACCGTTGTTGACATCTAGGCTGTAGATGTGGCCATTGAGATTTGGAACTAAGGACTTTGCCGTGGCTCCATTTCGTTGCGACTCTAAGGTCGGTTGTTGACATCACGTCTGCATCTGGTTGGAGTGGGGAGAAACACCGTTGGTGATCTCTAAGTTGTCGATGTTGACGTCGAGACCCTGAAGCTAGGGATCTTCATTTGCTTCGTTTGTTGACATTGTGTCTGCAATATTGCGACAAATGTCGAGGTTGTCTCTAGGTTGTCTATGAACTGTCGAGATTTGGCTTCGCTTTCTGATGGAGCCTAGTGGGAAGGTATGGTTCCCTCTTTATTTGTGCCCCTGGATTGTATACAGGGATTGATGTGATCTCACCTGTAGGGCAAAAAGTTTCATTCTTTTATTATTTTTTTAATTCTTTCCGCGATGCTATATCATTTCAGCTTTTTATATCACGAAAATCACGATTGCCCAATCATTTCGGCTATTTTTCGCGGTGCCCAATCATTTCGTCTATTTTTCTTTTTACTCGCTGCTTTTTATTGCGAGTTGCCCAATCATTTCGGCTGTTTTTGTATGCATACATTTTTACTTGCTGATTTCGTTGCAAGTTGCCCCATCATTTCGGCAATTTCATATGCATTTTTGGCTCGCTGATTTTTTATCGCGAGTGTGGAGCTTGGAATCTGGTGCCAATCTCAGCATCAGCATCGTTGCGACTGGAATATAGCCAGGAGCGAATCATCATTTGCCATGAAAGGACTTGGAATTTGATACCGATTTAGGCATCAGCATCGCTACAACTGGTATATTGCCAAGAGCGAATCATCATTTGCCTCTGTCGATTTCGAATAAAGGTGACTTAGCAAACAGGGTTAGGATCCCATCGACCAAGGCTTTTGACTTCATGAGCCATAAGGGTCTCATAAAGGTGTTTCTCCTTACGAGTCGTAAGGATCTCGTAGGTGCGTTTTCTCTTTAGGAATCGTGAGGATTCCTAAGTGTGTGTTCTCTTATAAGTCGTAAGGATCTTACAAGAGTGTTTTCTCCTTATAAGTCGAGAGGACTTACAAGGGTCGTTCACCATGTGAGCATATCCCTAGTCGCTGGTAGGACTTTGTTAGGGAAATGTTTATTCGTGCCCGTGGATTGTATACAAGGGTCAGCATTGAGCCGCTTGTAGGGCAGTGATTGTAAAGAAATTCTTCGTTGTGTAGTATGTTGGAAATTGTAAAGAAATCACAACCAAAAATTATATTTGACCGCAATCAACTACGGTGTCGGATGTAGATTGTAAGTGAGTGCGGATCGTCCACAGGGACAGTGTAATAGTTCGTCTTTTGAATTAGATGAGTCGAAATTTTAAAGAAAAGAAAACAAAACAATTCAAGATTTGTATTTGAAGTTCAAGAATTAGAAAAAAACTAGATCTAATAACAAGAAAAAGATAGAATCAAGAATTGATAGTTTGTTGATTTTTCCAAACCAAATATCAAGAATCGAAATGAGGCTCGTAGGAATCGATCGGATCTATAGATATGATGTAATCTTATAATGACGTATTCTTATCCTTCGATGAATTGATACTAGATCGATGATGATCGACGAGAATTAGAGATTTCTTGTGAAACTAGGGTTTCATCTTATCCCTTGTTCTTTCATCGATATCATTCACATTCTAGCCTCTAGTAATTTCAAGAAACGATCGTAGATCCCTAATTTCGAGCGATCACAATCAAGAAAGTATCGCAACGAAACTAGGTCATCGATCCTTGAACTTGCTAGGGTTTACAAAACTCGTAGGACTTAAAAATCGTTTTAAGATTTGTTACATCATCATTCTATTGATAGTCTCGACTCCTTTACGAGCGGAGTTATACTCAAACATCACAACAAGAACTACAATTACAAATTGAGATCGAATTATGATGCAAGAATTTAAAGAAAACAAGATTAAAGAATTTCACCTTTTATTTATATCAACAATTTCATTACATTCGCTCAAGAACTACAAGAGGAAGAACTCGATCGTCGATTTGGCTTCGCTCGGCTCCGTGAGTCGCGGATCGGCTTGGATCACTTGCTCGATTGGAGATCGGCTCCGCTCCTAAAAGGTTGAAGGAACTCTTGCTTGATTGGTACTCAAGATCTTGAATTTGGAGTGGAATTAGGGTTAGGGTTTCGCACAAGCCTTGTCACTAGACTTGTGGAAGAAGATGGAGAATTGAAGAAGACTAAAGATTGGCTAACTAAAGATTGATTTTTTCTTTAACCCTAGGTCTAGGCTTTATTTATAGATCTCAAAACCCTAGATCTAGGAATTTAAATTTGAATTTCCCTCCAAAAGTTTGTTAGCAAGATTTGAATTTCCCTCCAAAAGTTTGTTGAGGAGAAGCTTCTAGATGTGATTAGTTAGGAGGGAGCTTCTAGAAATAGTTTGTTAGGAGCTTAATTAAGATTAGCCTTGCTTAATGATCTTTGCTGATCTGGCAGTAGCTTCGAGGTCCTTCTGGAATTTGAGGCATCTTAAATGAATGTGGGCCCTGCGAGAGGAGTCATGCACCAAAAATGGGATGATGATGCGGCTAAAGCGCCGCAGTTCCGCGGCATAAGCTGGCTCCCGCCGCGGTTCCGCGGCGCTTTGGAGGCTTCGGGGCTTGGGCTCTTTTCTGTTGCTTTGGGCTGATGTATGGAGCTTTTTAGGATATCTTGAATTTTGTAATTCCTTCTGTATTGCTACCAGATCTGCATCTTTTGAGTTGGCGTAATTTTGATCAACTCTTTGGCTTTGCTCCTGCAATTTCTTGCACAAATCTCGACACAAGTGTTGCGCAATACAGGGATGATGCGATGCCATGAAAAACACACAATTTCCTCAGAAATGTCGGTTTTAGAGTCTAACACATGCAATCTGATATTTCAGGACTATTTTGCTAATATGTGTAATATGAATACCGAACACTTCTAACTGAGTGCAAATGATAGGGAAATTATCGTGTTAAAAATACATTATTTTTGACTGATTAAATACCCCCAAACTTAATTTCGATCGTCTCGAGCGAATGTTTTATTGAAAAGAGAAGGAGAAAATAAAGAAAGAGAAAAAACTAACTAGCCCGCTTTCGTAGGCAACACGATTGCACTGAGCATGTGCAACAAGCCTTTAAATCTCTAGGTGTCCCTAGTAGGAGGAATGTTTCTCCTGAGGGTTTTCAGCAGATTGCACCCACAAAATCTAATAATAAAAGAAAGATCATGAATATTACATTTAAAGACAAGAATTGTAAAAGAAAAGCCTTGAAAATTAGGGTTTCCAACTAAGCTAGCTTTTCGGTTGCCATGAGCCCTATTTTAATGGTCATGAAAAGATGTTAGAAATCACGTCCTCCCTCAATAAAACATCGTCTTATTCTTCATTCATATCTTTCTTCCAAACATCGATCATATCACCCTGCGTGTGTGTAAAGAACATCCCTACACCTGGAGAATTCAATTCAAGCTATCATACTCTTGCCCATCAGCCTCAGTACTTTTTAATTAAGGAATGTTTGGATGAGATTGCTCACACACTTTCATGCGACCGTTAATACTTCTTGAGGTACTAACCGACCGATTACTCCTGTGCTTGCTTATTTGGTGTATTTTCCTCGTCTTGCACCACCTCAGGCATAGCAGTGACTCTCAGACCAGTTGGCCTTAGGGCACTAGGTGAAGAAGCACCCTCGCTATACATTTTTATTGCCCTTGGTGATAACAAAACCAGTGTCCATTTTTTTTACCATTTTATATTTTCTTCATTTTTTTATTTCCTTCATACTTTTAGCTTTAAGACAAGAGCATTTCAAGGTATCCTCTACTATCCCAGGCTTTAAGACGTGTGTAAGTGCGAATAGCAGGGTATCAACGTTCAAAATGTTTGGCTTCCAGAATAGAAACTATTTTTCAGATTTATTTTTATCCTCAGATTAGTGACGTCCTTCATCTTACTAACCCTTGGGACAACGGCTCATAACTACTTATTACTAGTTCGTATAAGAAAACTTCTAATTTTCTTAGTTTTCTTAAATTTTTCTAATCTCATAGATGTAATTTTTCACTATCTAATCTTTTATTATCTTATTTATGTACAAAAATATTTTTATTTTTGAAATTTTTTTTTATAAATTTTTATGGTTTTCAAAAAAAAGGTTTTGTGCTTATGCAAATGATGTGAAAATGAGCACAAACCTCCCCCAAACTTGTTTTCAACAGTGTCCTCACTGTTGCCATCTGCTAAATTTCGAAAAACCTGTAAGCTTGGGAGGAATTTATTAGTGGGAGCAAAATATTTAAGTGAAGATCCTTCCCCAAACTTATTTTTGGCTCATCATTTTGTAAAAATTTTCTTTTCAAGAGCCAGATAATGTACCCCCCCTCAAACTTGAGTTAAACAATGTTAAGCTTTGAAAATCACAAGAGGGGGTCAAAAATCAGTGGTCGATGCCAAGCTTTGCAAAGACCGAAAGTTAACACCAACCATTCAAAAAATTTATTAATGCAGTGCTCTGATTGGTGGAAGAAGAAGTGGGGAAAGCTTAAGTGGTGGAATAGAATGTGTGTGCGTCTTATTTTGGAGAGACGATGCAGTGAATGTGATTGATTGCTCGCATTCTTTTTACAAGTCAAAAGAAGGGGTGGAGGTTCAATTTCAATGATTGGGACATGATTCATCTTAACACCCGTGTTATTCAGAAATGCGAGTTCATCAGCGAAGATCTCCTCAAAAGTTTCATCAATACCCCGAAGAATAATGTCATCACAAAGTGCGGGGTGATCTTCAGACTCTAAAATCAGTGTTAATTGTTGACCCGGACATCTCGGTGGAAGAGTCCGTATGTGTATGATACATAGTTGGGTCAAACAATAACGTATGAAAAGAATCAAGATCGGTATTAGGAGGATCATCAAATTCGCTGCTTTCGACATCCATTAAGTCGACAGAACAGACCTGAGCAGTAGGTTCGGAGGGAACACTTCCCAACTTGTAAATATTCAGCTCTATTGACCTATTCCCGAAGGATAGGGTCATAGAACCATTACGACAGTTGATGATAGCGTTGGAAGTGGCCAAAAAGGGGCGACCTAAAATTACCGGAATTTGATTCCGTGGGTTCGCTACAGGCTGTGTATCAATTACAATAAAGTCCACAGGGAATATGAATTCCCCGATTTTTATTAACACATCCTCCAGTTCACCCCTTGGTTTGGTGATTGATCGGTCAGCCATCTGGAGAGTGTAATGGGTTGACTTCAACTCTCCGATCCCTAATTGCTCATAGACTGAGTAAGGAAGCAAGTTAACACTAGCGCCAAGGTCTAGTAGAGCACGGTTGATGTGTTTTCCCCCAATAGAAATAGAAATAGTAGGATATCCAGGATCCTTACGTTTCCTCGGTAATTGTTGGGGGAAGGCCGTGTCTACTGTCTTTGCCATGAAAATCTTCTTGGGCATTTGAGTCTTCCTTTTCCTAGTGCACAAGTTCTTAAGAGTTTTCGCATAGGACGAAACTTGTTGGATGGCATCTAGGAGAGGGATGTTGATGTTAACTTGCTTAAAAATGTTCATAATCTTCTCCATATGTGGACTCGGTGTGTTAGCCCTTAACCGATTAGGATAAGGTGCTTTAGCAATAAGCGCTGGGACTATCATAGGAGAAGGAAGTATGTGTGGACCCGATCCCAGAATAGAAGTGGGGATCGTCCGTGGAGGAGTAAAAGAGGTAGGCTGAAGTGGCGAGCCTTTTGGGAAACGAAGAATAGGCTTGGAAGAAGGTGGTGGGGTAGAAGAACAAGGATCAGAACTAGAAGTGTGTGTGTGAGGAAAGGTCTCAGCCGGGGTGTTATTGATTGATTTTTCTGTATCATCAAACTCTTCCCCAACGTGAGTGTCAAGCACTCTTCCAGATCTCAACGTGATTGCATCCACATTATGTGAATAGCCAGGATTGGGTAAAGGTTGAGCTGGAAGTTTCCCTTCCTCTCTTGCACGCATTTCGGCTTTTAGTTGTGCAATTTGTTCTTCCATCGATTTGATATTCTTATTTTGAGAGACAATGATCATTATCACATTCTCGACGGAAGATTGCAAACTTGCCGTCCCTTGGATGGATTGTTTCATGAAAGTATCCAAGGTTTGTGCTAGTGCAGAGGTATTATCTGTACCGGTCAATTGCAAAAAAATTTCATGTGGTGCAAAAGTGTTGGCCAGATTTTGGAAATTTTGTGCTTGAAAAGGGTGCTGACTCAATTGAAGTTGTGGGTGCTGTTGTGGTGGAGGGGCCCCTTGGAAATTGTTTTGGATTGGAACCGTGTTTTGAAATTGTGATTGGTTCCAAGCAAAATTTGGGTGATTCCTCCAACCCTGATTATATGTGGAGGAAGATGGGTCGTTTCTAGGTCTTTAAAATGCGGCATTAGTATGCTCATGACCTTGAAACGGACATTCTTCCATCAAGTGAGACGGATCAGAACAGCAGCCACATACAGTTTTGGAGAGTGACATTTGATTTAGGGTGGCGGCTAAAAATTTATTTTCCATAGTCTCGAGTTTCTTGTGTAAAGCTGCAATGTCAGCTCTAACTCCTATAGAAATATCATTGCCATCCCTAGACGATTGACTCACACCCTCCCACTGTAAAGACTTTTCAGCGAAATCTTCTAGAAAATTCCAGGCTTCCCCATCAACTTTAGTCATAAAGTTGCCTTGACACATGGATTCAAGGGTCTGTCTTGTGTTAGGATTAATGCCCTCATAAATTATTCGGCATAGTTCCTATCTCGGGATGCCGTGATGTGGACATTGGACTAACAGATCCTTGAAACGTTCAAGACATTTTGAAAATGTTTCATTTGGAAGCTGGGTGAATTGATAGATTTCGCTACGGACTCGAGCTCTCTTTTGATGTGGGTAAAATTTTTTAAGGAATGCTTTGACGAATTCGTCCCAATTTGAAATATAATGTGCGGTAGTGTTATATAGCCACTTCTCGGCTAAATCGCACAAAGTAAATGGGAGAAGACGTAGACGAAAAGCATCCACAGAAAGCTGTGAGGTACCCATCATTGCGCATACATTTTCAAATTTCGTGATAAACACGTATGCGTCCTCAGACTCGAGACCGTGAAATTTTGGTAGAAGGTTGATGTATTGGGGTTTTATTTGAAAATTGTCCCCGTTGGCTGGTGGAATGGAAAGACGGGTGGAAAGTGGACCTCGTGTTGGATAGCACCTCTCTTGGAGAGAGATGCGAGGTGGATTCTGCGCACCAACGGACGGCGGCAGGGTAGTGGAAAAGAAATTCGATGGAGGTGGATCCATCGATGTGGGTGTGGTGGTGGGTAAAAGAAAGGGTAAATGTAGAAATACCGACTTTAGGGTCGATCAAGGAAACGCGGACTTAACAGGCACTAGAAACCCGTGTCCAGCCTATCTTGCACTAAAAAGGGTTAGTACAAGTGGCAGCGTAGATTTATAATTAGGGGAAATGATATGAATGCAGTGTTTGTTTTGAAAATTGGACGGATTTTTGAAATTATGATGCAACACAACAAATGCAACACACAAAACCCTAATTCTAGTGGTCGCCTAGGTCAAACTCTAGACCGCTCCTAACTGCCAAAAGACAAGTCGCAGGATAAATCCTCCACTGCCTCTTTGTCCCCCTGTGGCCAGGTAAGTGAGAAGGTACTCCACTACGTACCACTAGCCTTCGACACACTTGCCTTAGACACCACAAGAAAATGCGGATAAGCAATGAATTACCCACGGCCTTCTCTTGTCCTAAGTGAGCGCGACGGTCCTTAGAGTCATCTCTAGATATTTTTTAGTTAATTGGGGTCAATGCGGATGCAACTTTGTGATTTTTGGGGCTTAGCAAGGGTAATGAACTCCCCACCTAATCTGGATTTGGTCTTTGCCCCTTAATTTCCGTATTAATTATGCAAACAACCAAAAATCAAAACACGCACAAATTTTAATTTTGCTTTTGCGGCGCTGCGATTATTTGCAAAGAAACCTGCACAAAATGTTAATTGGAGCAGATGAGGGGAGAGGTAAGAAAGTGAGAAGCTTACAGAGCAAAATTGGTGCAGTGAAGAGTTAGGAAAGCCGCGAAACTGGACTTATGCCGCGGAAGCTCCGCAAGTTGAAGAGATCACTGCTTAAAAAAATTTGGTACTGTTCCTCTTGAACTTCTCAGCTTTCTGGTATGTTCTGAAAAATTTTTCTCCAGCTCCAATGATCCCAGATTTCCTCGCAATCAAATCACAAAACACGTATTAGGGTTTGTGCGAGTTTAGATCTAAAAATTATAATGGAATAAATTTTTCAACTCAAATTTCAAAATACGAACAATTAGCGCACTATCCCCGGCAATGGCGCCATTTGATTGTAAAGAAATTCTTCGTTGTGTAGTATGTTGGAAATTGTAAAGAAATCACAACCAAAAATTATATTTGACCGCAATCAACTACGGTGCGGATCGTCCACAGGGACAGTGTAATAGTTCGTCTTTTGAATTAGATGAGTCGAAACTTTAAAAAAAAGAAAATAAAACAATTCAAGATTTGTATTTGAAGTTCAAGAATTAGAAAAAAACTAGATCTAATAACAAGAAAAAGATAGAATCAAGAATTGATAGTTTGTTGATTTTTCCAAACCAAATATCAAGAATCGAAATGAGGCTCATAGGAATCGATCGGATCTATAGATGTGATGTAATCTTATAATGACGTATTCTTATCCTTTGATGAATTGATACTAGATCGATGATGATCAACGAGAATTAGAGATTTCTTGTGAAACTAGGGTTTCATCTTTTCCCTTGTTCTTTCATCGATATCATTCACATTCTAGCCTCTAGTAATTTCAGGAAACGATCGTAGATCCCTAATTTCGAGTGATCACAATCAAGAAAGCATCACAACGAAACTAGGTCATCGATTCTTGAACTTGCTAGGGTTTACAAAACTCGTAGAACTTAAAAATCATTTTAAGATTTGTTACATCATCATTCTATTGATCGTCTCGACTCCTTTACGAGCGGAGCTTTACTCAAATATCACAACAAGAACTACAATTACAAATAGAGATCGAATCATGATGCAAGAATTTAAAGAAAACAAGATTAAAGAATTTCACCTTTTATTTATATCAACAATTTCATTACATTCACTCAAGAACTACAAGAGGAAGAACTCGATCGTCGATTTGGCTTCGCTCGGCTCCGTGAGTCGCGGATCGGCTTGGATCACTTGCTCGATTGGAGATCGGCTCCGCTCCTAAAAGGTTGAAGGAACTCTTGCTTGATTGGTACTCAAGATCTTGAATTTGGAGTGGAATTAGGGTTAGGGTTTCGCACAAGCCTTGTCACTAGACTTGTGGAAGAAGATGGAGAATTGAAGAAGATTAAAGATTAGCTAACTAAAGATTGATTTTTTCTTTAACCCTAGGTCTAGGCTTTATTTATAGATCTCAAAACCCTAGATCTATGAATTTAAATTTGAATTTCCCTCCAAAAGTTTGTTAGCAAGATTTGAATTTCCCTCCAAAAGTTTGTTAAGGAGAAGATTCTAGATGTGATTAGTTAGGAGGGGGCTTCTAGAAATAGTTTGTTAGGAGCTTAATTAAGATTAGCCTTGCTTAATGATCTTTACTGATCTGGCGGTAGCTTCGAGGTCCTTCTGGAATTTGAGGCATCTTAAATGAATGTGGGCCCTGCGAGAGGAGTTATGCACCAAAAATGGGATGATGATGTGGCTAAAGCGCCGCGGTTCCGTGGCATAAGCTGGCTCCCGCCGCGGTTCCGCGGCGCTTTGGAGGCTTCAGAGCTTGGGCTCTTTTCTGTTGCTTTAGGCTGATGTATGGAGCTTTTTAGGATATCTTGAATATTGTAATTCCTTCTGTATTGCTACCAGATCTGCATCTTTTGAGTTGGCGTAATTTTGATCAGCTCTTTGGCTTTGCTCCTGCAATTTCTTGCACAAATCTCGACACAAGTGTTGCGCAATACAGGGATGATGCGATGCCATGAAAAACACACAATTTTCTCAGAAATGTCGGTTTTAGAGTCTAACACATGCAATCTGATATTTCAGGACTGTTTTGCTAATATGTGTAATATGAATGCCGAACACTTCTAACTGAGTGCAAATGATAGGGAAATTGCCGTGTTAAAAATACATTATTTTCGACTGATCAGGCAGCATTGGAGGTTATGGTGGCCGCTTAAGAATAAATTCAGATCTCTGTAGCTTAAGACTTTTGAATCCTATGAGCCGTGAGGGTCTCAAAAGGGAAATTCTCCCTACGAGTCGTGAGGATCTCGTAAGTGTAATTTCTCCTTAGGAATCGTGAGGATTCTTAAGTGTATTTCTCCCTTGTGAGTCGTAAGGATCTCACGCAGGTGGTTTCTCCTTACAGGGTCGAAAGGACCTTGCAAGTGTCTTTTAACGAGTTTGCGCCCTTTCGGGTTTTCACAAAACTCGCCGATAGTCCTGCTGTTTTTACTCACAGAGTGCTTTCGGGTTTTCATCCGTGCCCATCTCGCTTGTGGACGTACCGTTTTTTTAAACGAGTTTGCGCCCTTTCGGGTTTTCACAAACATCGTCGGTAGTCCTGCTGTTTTTACTCACAGAGCCCTTTCGGGTTTTCATCCGTGCCCATCTTGCTTATGAACGTACCGTTTTTTTTGCGTCAGCCTTAGGATGTTGCGGTCCGTAGTAGTTTATAGACGTTTCGGTCAATTGCAAGTTTTAAGACATTGCGGTCTATCGTTGGTTTAGGGACATTTCGGTCCGTCGTTGCCATATTTGAGGCGAGTTTCTGGTTTACGGACTTTTCGGTCCTAGGGGCTTTCTCTATGAATGAGCACGATGCCCCCGGCATGTCCACCTTTTTAGGGGTGTGAGGTTATGGTGGGTTCACCTTCCAATTTTCGGATAATGCGAACTTGCCTTATTGGTATTGGTCTTCAATCCGGCTTTTGAAGACGAAGCAATCTTCGATTGGATGGATTACTACTTGGTGGTAAGGGAAGTAATTAGGATTGTTGACATCGACTGACTGCAACGGACGTTTAGGGTCCGGCAGATTGATGAGCCTATTGCGCACTGCCAGCTCGAACAGTCTCCTCGTTTTATCCCGGGGAAACGAGTAAGGGCGTCCCAGTCTCTCCTCGAGGGATGGGCGTGGATGCACGTTGTTTTGGCGAACAACCGACTTTGAGTTGCTCGGCTGTTGTTGAGCGTTGGCGACGAAGGTTGCTTTCCCTTTGCCCTTTTCATTCCAAGGCTCCGTCTTCGATGAGGATGGCCTATGGCCCATCTGGTCCATTTGGGCCAGCTTATCAATCAAGGCCTGGAAGGTGATCGTCTTGAAGAACATCATGAATTGCAAGATGGTCGCTTGAGGGTCGAGAGTACCCACGAACATGCCCACTGTCGGCGCTTCTTCGATGCGCTGCTCACATTTTGACCATAAGTTTCGCTATCATATTGCGTATTGCACCCACGTTTCACCTGGCTTCACCCTGGCGTTGATCAATGCCATTATTGGGGTGCGTTCACTGGCACTCGTGAAACGCTAGGTAAATAATAGCTCCAACTCCGTAAAAGTCTTGACGGAGTCGTTCGGAAGTTCAGAGTACCATTCGAACGCCGTCTCCGACAAGCTGTCGACGAACTGGCGAAGTAGTAGTTTATCATCACCCCCGGTGTTGCCGCACAAGGCTCTGAACTGGGCAACATGCTGATGCGGATTTCCCGTCCCTTTATATACATGAAATTTAGGGATCGTATATCCCGGCGGGTACCTTATCTGGTCATACCAGCCCGGATAGGGTCGTCCCGTTTTAACGATCTGCCCAGCCGCTTCATTCGCCTGGTGAGCTTGTATTTGCTGAGCGATGTAATCATCCAGAGCGGCCTTGGAAATAGTCTCCTCCTTGGCTGCTGAAAGAGCCGAAGGAGGGTTTGATGTCTCCCCTCGGTCATCTTCGAAGATAATCGGAGGATCTTCAGCTGGAGGATCCGATTGTAACATCATACCAACCATGTCTTGAAATAAGAACGCCATTCGTTTTATGTTGGCAGCTTGTTCCGCTGTCTCTTTGTCCTTCTTTTCGAGGATTCTGCGAAGGAACTCAGCATCAGTTTCTTCTTCTTGACGTTGCTCTGATGACATTTCCGGGCTCTCTTTTGGCCCTGTGAGTACGGCCATCTGCGTCAACATTTCCTGGAGCTTCTGTTGTTGCTCCTGGGCCCTTGTTACAGATCGCGTAAGTGGTCGATGGCCTATGGAGATACGGCTGTCCTCTTTTCCGGACGCCATATAGACGGTGTGCACCACCATGCCCCCAGACTTGGGGCGTTTAGGTTCAGTGGTCTTGCGATTCGTCGCAGACTTAGGGATTTTCTCCGGCCTTCTTTTCTTGCGAGCGGTCGAAGTTGAGGGGGCCGTTGCAGTGGGCACACAAGTAGCTATCGCCTTTTATGACTTGACAGGACGGTCCTCTTCCCGCTGAATTTTCACCTTTTTCTGTCGGCGGGGATAATCTTGATCAATTACCGAGTCTTGGACTTGACGCCAGACCTTGTAGATTTTAGAAGATAGCCATTGAGGGGGCTGTTCCGGCTTCACCCTTGTAGCGCTCTCCATAGGTGGAGAATATATTTTTAGCACGGTCGTCGAAGAGTTCTTGCGTACCCTCCTAAATGGTTCAAAACTGTTCCCAGTTGGAACAACAGCATAAATTTCCACCGTTGGAGCCGACGGAGTCAGTCCAGAAGGAGAGCTGCCCCCAGTCTTCCTTGCTCGGCGCCAATGGCGACGTCGAGCGTGTCGAGCCGACGGTACTGGCTCGGCTATGGGGTTGGCTTCATCAAGCCCCCTGTCTTGGTCAGAAATTGTCGTTGTCGGCCTATTGAAGACTGATGTCCGCTGAGTGGGGATGGCCAACCTATCGAAGGCAGACATCCGAGTAGGGGAAACAACCTTGACGATTTCGCCTGGAACGGGAGCTGAAACAGTCAGTCTTGTGAAGACCGACCCCTTGGCAGGAGAAGCCGCTTTGAAGACTTCGGGAGCATGAATGGCTATCCTTTTTGGGATAATTCCTTCTGGTATTGCGGGCTTCTTCAAGGGCCCGTTGTAGCTTTGGCCTAGTTTGCTGAAAACCGAGACGCTTGGTTTGGACGACCCGTTGAGAGGGGCCGCGGTAGTGGTGAGTCGATCAAAGACCGACTTCTTTGGGGCTTCTTGCGACAGCAACGGGGCATTGAAGCTCATAGGTGGGATCATGGTCCCAAAGAACAGCCCAGTGGTGGCCTGACTTACTTGCTCCACTGGCATCTTGAAAAGGGAGGCCGCTTGGGGCCCGTAAGTCACTCCTCCAGATAGGACAGAGTGATAGTTGCAGTTGCAGTTAGTACAGTTTGAAGCCATTGATTTTCTGTTTTCTGCACGGAGCAAGACACCAAATCTTAGTACCTCGAATCCACAGGCAACCATAGCAAACCATGATTCGTTCGCGAACACGACACACGAAGTATGGAGTGGAAAGAGGAAAAGGTCCCACCGGGCGTGCCAGAATCTGTTCCCCTTCGAGAGACACGACCGGGACATTGGGAAGTCGAGGCCTGAATTTCAAGGGCAGATGCTAATTGGTTCTATCCGTCTACCTCTCCGAAGATGCCAAGTTGATTTATGGCACCATGTATCGAAGGTTTAAACGGATGCGATCGATGTAGCAGACTTCGTCAGATTCCCCTTCGTTGAGGGGTTTTTGATTGTGGGGACGCTCTTCCCTACAGGCGTAAGCCCCTGCAGTTAATTACGCTGCCTCATTGCGGTAACAACTTTCTCCTTCTCCAGATGGTCACTTCGTGTCGTGGGTGCTTGTTTTGTTTGTGGTTTCCCATGGATTGTAAACGGCGACTAATTTATGTTGTCACCCGTAGGGCGTGGATTAGTCCAAATCCGTATTTTCTTAGATTTGGGTTTGGGGGTTGGGTCTAAAGATACGTTAATCTCATTTGAGACTAAGATCAACTTAAACGTTTGTTAAGGATACGTTAGTCTAATTTAAGACTAAGATCAACTTAACGGGATCGTTTAGATCCAACAAGAGAGCATTTGGACTCAATTGTTTAGTTTAGGGACATTGCGGTCGATTACCAGTTTAAAGACATGGTGGTCCAATACCAGTTTAAGGACATAGTGGTCCAACGTTAGTTTAAGGACATTACGGTCCAATATTAGTTTAAAGACATCTCGGTCAAGGTTAAGGACATCATAGTCCGTGAGTTTAAAGACCTCACAGTCAAGGTTAAGGACATCATAGTCCATGGGTTTAAGGACCCCACAATCCAGTTTAAAGACGTCATAGTCTATGAAAAGTATGTTTGTCGGGACCCGTCACCTCTCTGAAGACGTTGAAGGATTACAACGACAAATATCAGAGGAGTTCAGAGATGTACCCTTGAACCAAAGTTGATTGGGAGATCTGTAGTCAAATTTGGAACTAAGATCAATTAATTAGATTATGAGCACGTTGGCTCAGTTAAATCTGAATTGAGGACTTATGGCCAATTTGGGCTAAGTCCAATTAAGTTTGAAATGTTGGCCATTTGTTGGCCTTTTGAATATTTGTCTGGGTTCAGCCCCTCATTATTTAGCAATGCTAAATAAGAGTTTGAGAGCTCTGAGAACATTTTGTCTTTAGCTGAGCACTTAAACATATAGTTCTGGATTTTCAGGCCCATTTGAAGGGGGGATTTGCCTCTGGAAGACTTAGCCAATTTGGGCTAGATCGGTTTTAAAATAGTGTTAAACACTAGACGATATTTGGCGATCACGTGTTCCCACGTGATGCGCTTTGAAACAGTGTTAAACACTGGGGACAAAATGCCCAAAATAGTGTTAAACACTAAAAAAAAGGGTAGTCACGTGGGGTCACGTGAGGCGCCTGAGAATTGGGCCGAACCTCCTTTATTTTATTCTCAGAATATTCAGATAAGTGTTAAACACTTTTAGTCTTTGAAATCATCACGTGTGGGCACGTGATGGGCATCTATGCACTGATTATTGAAGGGATTTGCTAGGGGTCACGTGGGGACACGTGAGGGCGCCCATGCACTGATTTATTAAAGTGTTTATTAGGGGTCACGTGGGGGCACGTGAGAGCGCCCGAAATTGATTCAGCCTTTGGGTTTGTTCCCTTTTGTTTTGACGGTCACGTGTGAGCACGTGAGGCATTGCCTCCAAGCCTTTTCTTTCTCATTTTGAGGAATCTGTTTGAGGGTCACGTGGGGGCACGTGACCATGTGTCATTCATTCTTTTCTGATCATTAAAGGAAGGGTCACGTGTTGCCACGTGACCACGTTTACATGCATGGATAATTTGAGTCCTTTGTTTGAGAATTAAATTCTTTGGTAGGGTTAAACCCTAATTATGTTTTAGAGGAATTAAATTCCTATGTATGTAGGAGAATTAGATTCTCATATAGGGTTAAACCCTAGTTCTGTCTTGGAGGAATTAAATTCCTATGAATTTGGGAGAATTAAATTCTCATGTAGAGTTAAACCCTAGTTTATCTTGAAGGAATTAAATTCCTGTGAGTTTAGGAGAATTAAATTCTCATATAGGGTTAAACCCTAGTTTTATCTTGAAGGAATTAAATTCCTGTAAATTGGGAGAATTAAATTCTCTAAACTCAATTTCCCCTCTAAGTTTTGGATCTGCATGGCAGGATCTTAACCCGATGAGAATTAAATTCACAACTTATGGGGAGATTTGCTTCTGCAGATCTTCAACCAGAGGAAGAACTAAGTTCTTTTGTGCAGAAGAGTTGAACTCTTAGATTTGAGAATTAAATTCTCTTCTTTGAAGTTTTGATCACCTTTCTTTTCTCATCTAGGGTTTTCTTTGTTGAGAGTTAAGTTCTCCTTTCTTTTTCTCTCTGTTCTTCTCTCAAAAAAAGTAGATCCCCTCTCTTCTCTTCTTGGCTCCTATTTATAGGAGAAAGAAAAGAATCAATTTGTTTTGTCAATCTTTCATTGAAACATTTTAATTGATTTTGTAACCAACATGATCTTTTAGATCACTCAGTGAATTTTATTCACTATTGGATTTTTAATCCAGAAGATATTCTGTTTGTTATTCTTGGTGAATTTCAGGGAAATCTTTCCTTGTATAAAATCTTTCCATAAATTGGTGATTTTTAATCACCATTGGATTTTTAATCCAACGGTGCTCCATTTTACAGAGCACAACCCTTTTTGTTTGGAAAGATTTAAAGAGATATTTTCCCAGTTAGGGTCTTTAATTTCCTTTAATTAGAATTTAATTCTATCGATTAAAGAGTTTAAGAACCCATCACGTGTTGACACGTGACCCCCTTGTTTAACATTTGAACCAGAATTTAATTCTGTTGCTTTTAAAGAGCTAAGGAATCATCACGTGTAAGCACGTGACCCTTGGTCACGTGTAGGCACGTGATGCCCCATTGGGGGTCTTTCCTTGCTGTTTATTATGCTTTTTTAATTCTCTTTAATGGGTTTTTAAAGGCCCATCACGTGTGGGCACGTGACTCCACTGATTGATTATTTAATTAGAATTTAATTCTATTAATCAGAGAGCTTAGGAACCCATCACGTGTCTGCACGTGACCCCCGATCACGTGTAGGCACGTGATGCCTCATAACTTTTGATCCCGGATGAATTATGAGGCCTATAATATATCAAATCGAAGGATTTTTCGAGATGCTTTCGATACTATCAGAATTTAGCTGTTTCTTATTCGGGAGTTTATCAAATATAGCCCGGAAAATACTGCTTCGCATTTTCTTAAGCGTATTACTGCCATTTGATACATTGGGCTCTTTTGCGTAGAAATTTTTGACGGGAACATGCATCTCACTCTACTAAGTACGAGGATGTGCGATAATATGCACCATCCCGAACGGGTTCCCTAAATAGGTTGTAGAGACGCAATTGCAAAGGTTTGTTAAAATACACTTCTTGTAGAAAAAGATTTTATAAGTTGAAGGTAGTTATATGTAAAGTCGTGTTTTCCCAAATCTATGTTCTCAAATTCTATCGTGCTATGTTAGATATGAGTGTTGTGAGGAGGTAGGTCATTACCTCGTGAGCTATCTATAATTATAACAAGGAATTAAGATGGTTTATGTCGAAACTAAACTATATGGTATTTTTCTGAAAAAGTATAATAAAAGTTACAAAAATCATTAGTTTGATGTGAAAATTGTTTTATTAAGTTTTTTAATGTTTAATGAACAATATGTGATGATATGAAGGTATCTTGATTAAGAAAAATTATAGTTTTTAAAGAAAACCGAATCGGAAGTCGGATTAACTCCGCTTCCGTCGGGTTTTAGTTTTGAATGTTTTTAGAATAGAGAAAAGAAGGAGAAGTAAGGACTTACAGGATGATTGTCTATAGGAGAGAAAGAGGTGGGAGTTTCAGGTGCTTCGTTTCGTCGTCGGAAAGTCCTCGGATTGCCGTCGGAGCTTCGCCCTTTTGCTAACTTCACTTGCACACAAAAGACTTGGGAATTTTCTTAAGAGTTTGGGCAGGGATTTGGGAGTGAGGAGGGGTGATTTGAGGGTGGTATTTATAGGATAAATTAGGGTTAAGGGTAGTGAAAGGGTGTATTAAAAATTTGTATTAAAATGGATTAAATGTGTGTTTTAATGTGCTCTGTAAATGTGCAGGAAAAACAAATAATACAGGAGTTATGGAGGGAGTCCAAGAGTTGCCAGAGTTAAAGAAAAATGAGGTTTGGACCGAGTTGGACCGGCGGCGTCGGCCGAGTCAAGCCTTTCGCCGGCCCGAGTCGGGCGAGTCGGGGCTTATCTTGGTGCCACGTATCCCTGACGATTGGTCTAGCATCGTGGACATGTTTATTTAGGCTATGACTCTTGG
Organism: Agapanthus africanus; assembly: GCA_030015575.1. Classification (NCBI taxonomy): domain Eukaryota; kingdom Viridiplantae; phylum Streptophyta; class Magnoliopsida; order Asparagales; family Amaryllidaceae; genus Agapanthus; species Agapanthus africanus. Next base: position 95,368,236 of record JASDDO010000008.1, read on the forward strand.
TTTTACGGGTTGTGCACGTGTAGACCTTTGGGATTCTAAAAGATTAAAAGAAAAATAATTAAAAATAATGTGTGGCTGATGGGATTTGAACTCTGGTGCTATGGTTCAACAGTGCAAGGTCTTACCAATGAGATACAAGCTCTTTCTTGCTGTTCAAAAGCAAATCAAACTTATAACTTGTGCTCAGGCTCAAGTACCCCTTTATGTATTTTTGAAAAAAAAATTGTACAGAAAGTTTAGGGTTGTTACAGTTCTAGTGTCCGTCTTGTCCGCGTTTCTTCTATCGACTCTGAAGTCGGTACTTCTTTATCTTCTATTTCCTCTCCACCCACCACATCGACCGAGATGGATGGTTATCCATCAGATTTTCACAACACTACCTTGCCACCACCCGTAGGTGCGCAGAATCCACCGTGCATCTCTCTTCAAGAAAGATGCTACCCCGTGCGTGGACCATTTCCTACTTGTCTGTCTCTTCCATCGGCCAATGGGGATAATTTCGAAATTAAATCCCACTTCATCAACTTGTTGCTCAAATTTCACAGGCTTGAATCCGAAGATGCATACATTTTCATCACCAAATTCGAAAACGTATGCGCAATGATGGGCATAACCCAACTTTCAGGGGATGCTATGCGATTACGTCTTCTACCTTTTATCTTGTGCGACCTAGCAGAAAAATGGCTTTATATCACTGTCGCACATTATATCGCCAAATGGGACGAATTCGTTATAGCATTCCTTAAGAAATTTTATCCTAATCACAAAATCGCCCGTGTTCGAAGCGAGATTAACCAGTTTACCCAACTTCCCAACGAACCATTCTGGGAATGTTTTGAGCGATTTAAGGATCTTTTTCTACAATGCCCCCATCACGGAATTGATAGATGGCAACTTTTCCGAATTATATATGAGGGTGTTAATCCTTCCATGAAACAAATGCTTAAAACCATTTGTCAATGTCATTTCATGTCAAAAGATGATGGCGAAGCTTGGCAATTCCTGGAAGATCTCGCCGAACAAACCTTACAGTGGGAAAGCGTTAGACCAACTTCATCTAGGGTAGGTATTCATCAGCTCGATATTTCTATCGCACTGAAAGCCGAAATGGCTGCGATGCAAAAGAAACTCGAAGCTATGGAAAACAAATTCTCATCAGCCTCCCTAAACCAAGTTACGCTTCCAAAAACCATGTGTGGTTGCTGTTCTGACCCATCACACTTAACGGAAGAATGTCCTTTGAATCCTCCGTTTCAAGGTCAAGAACAAACTAATGCTGCTTTTCAGCAATGACCTAGAAACGATCCTTATCCTTGTACATACAATCATGGATGGAGGAATCATCCTAATTTTGCTTAGAACCAAAATCAAACTTAAAATCAAAACCAGTTCCCAAGCAACTATCAAAGGCCTCCCCCACAGCAATAGCAGCCACCACAACAAAATCAGCACCCCTTTCAACCGCAATCTTTTCAAAACCCGGCCATCAATTTTGATCCTTATAATAATATTTCAACGGCCAGTACCGATAAAACTTCTGCGCTCGAACGTAACTTAGAAATGTTCATTAAACAATTCACGCCAACGACGGCTAATTTAACGTCTTCTATCCAAATATTAGTACAACACACTGCTTCCCACAGTGAAAGCATAAAATCGATAGAAGCGAAACTTGCACAGTTAAATGCCGCGATGAGCAAGTGAGATAAAGGGAGACTTCCATCTCAAGCTCTACCAAATCCCGACCACTCACAAAGCGCGAATATCATCCTTCAAAATCAAAATGTGAGTGTCGTAACTATGTTGAGATCGGGAAGAGTGCTGGATAACAATGTTTGTAAACAAGTTGTTGAGGATGAATCAGATGAAATCCCGGCTACTACTTCTAATCCTACTTTGTCTAGTCCATCATCTTCTTCCGATCTTATTCTCTATTTCTTACTAGGCTCGAACCCTCATTCTACTTCCTTGAAGGAATTACCATCTACAACCATCCCAAATCCAATTTTGGGATCCATTCCATCCCCACAAACTTCTCCTCAAAAGTTAGACCCAACACTTATTGATAAAGCTCATTTTCCATATAGGTTGAGGGCCAACAAACTAAATCCCCAAATGGAGAAGATTGTGGACATTTTTAAGCAAGTTAACATAAATATCCCTCTTCTAGATGCTATCAAACAAGTTCCGTCCTATGCGAAAATTATAAAGGAATTGTTCTCTAGGAAGAGGAAAACTCAAGTACATAAAAATGTTTTATTAGCAAGTAATATGAGCAATTCTCTTACCCAATGGTGCCCACGAAACGTAAGGACCCCGGTTGTCTTACAATATTTATAACTATTGGGGGTAAAAATATCAATTGTGCTCTACTCGATTTAGGTGCTAGTGTTAACTTTCTCTCATATTCTGTTTATGAGCAATTAGGGATAGGAGAGTTGAAACCTACGCATTGCACTCTCCAGATGACCGATCAATCTATCACCCAACCTCGTGGTGAGCTAGAGAACGTGTTAATCAAAGTCGGGAAATTTACATTCCCTGTGGACTTTATAGTTATAGATACATAGCCTGTAGCGAACCCACGGAACCAAATTCCGGTGATCCTAGGTCGACCTTTCCTAGAAACTTCAAACGCGATAATCAATTATCGTAACAGTTCAATGAACCTGTCCTTTGGGAAATTGACAATTGAGCCTAACATCTACAAGCTAGGAAGTCAACCATCAAAACCCTATGCTCATGTTTGTTCTGTCGAAAATATAGCTTCCGACAGTTGCGAATTTGAGGAGCTTCATAATACCGATCTCTACGCCACTAGTGCGTTATGGTTTGATCCTACGGCTTATTATACACGTGAAGATCCTTTTGTCGACAAGTCCACACCTAAGTCCGAACCTTTTGACTTGTCGAGTGATTTAGTCAAGCTATCCGAGTTTCATAACTCTCTTTCCGATGAGATTATCATTCGGAATATTGATGAAAATTTTGAAAACCTTTTTGCCGAAGAACTGGCATTTCTGGAAGACATGGGAGTTGTGATGAATCAACCCCCACCTAAATAAATTGAACCGCCACCCCTTCTTCTTATGAAGAACAAGAATGTGAGTAATGCACCATCACTGGTTCGTCTCTACCAACCGAGACGTAAACCCGAGCGATTACGCTTCTTATCTCCCCACATCTTCATATCTATGATCTTCTACCAACCATGTTGTTATATCGATAAAATATTCGAATGGTTGGCGTTGACTTTTGGTCTCTGTAGAGATTTGCATAGACCAATAACTTTACCCCCTCCCTCTCATAATTTTAAATGCTTAATATTGTTTTACTCAATTTGGGGGGGGGGAGAGAGAAATATTTGGCTCTTGAAAGAAAAACAAAATTTTTAAAATTGTGAGCCAAATATAAGTTTGGGGGAGGATTTCACTGTCATTAATTCTTACCCCCGTTATTGACTTTTTCTCCCAAGTCTACAGATTTTAAGCTTAATAGATGACATCAGTTAGGAAACTGCTGCAAATAGGTTTGGGGGAGGTATGTGCTTATTCACGCATCATTTTCTGCATTATACTAAATAAAAGCACAAAAAAAATTGATAATGAAAGTTAGAAAGTGAAAAATACATATGATAGGAAGGAAAAGTGTAAGAAAAGTAAGAAAATTAGATGTTTTATAATGAAGCTAGTAATAGTGTTGTCCCAAGAGTTAGTAAGATGAAGGAAATTACTAATCTGAGGATAAAAATTAAGTCTGAAAAATAGTCCTTATTCTTGAGTCCAAACTTTTGAAATTGATACCCTACTATATGCACTTGCACACATCTTGAAACTTAGGTTAGTAGAGGATACCTTAAAATGCTCTTGTCTAAAATCTTTAGTATGAAGATCAATGAAAAAAAGTGAAAAATAAATAAATAAAATGGTGAAGAAAAATGAACACTGGTTTTGTAATTGCTTAAGGCGGCATAAAAAAAATATAAAGATGGTACTTTATCACCTAGTGCCTTAGACCAACTGGTTTGGGAGCCACTGCTAAGCCTTAGGTGTTGCAAGACGAGAAAATTGCTAATTACGCCTAAATGAAATGAGCACATTTGGTAATCGGTTAGTTAGTACCTCAAAAGGTATTAACGGTCGTATGAAGAATATGTGAGCAATTCCATCTAAAATATTCACCGACTAAAAAGTACTAAGAAAGATGGACAAGAGTATGATAGCTTGAATTGAATTCTCTGAGTGTAGAGATGTCTTTTACACACACGTAGGGGTATATGATCTATATTTGGAAGAAAGGTAGGGAGGAAGACTAAAGGCGATATTTTATTGTGGGATGATGTGATTTCTAACATTTTTTCATTACTATTAAGATAGAGCTGATGACAACAAAAAACTAGTGTAGTTTGAAACTCTTATTTTCAAGTTCTTTCTTTTATATGTTCTTTATCTTTATATGTAATTTTTATCATCTTTCTTTTAATATGGGATTTTATGGGTGTAATCCGCTGAAAACCCTCATGAGACAACACTCCTCCTGCTAAGGACACTTAGAGATTTAAAGGCTTATTGCACGTGCTCAGTGCAATCGTGTTGCCTAGGAAAATATGATAGGTTTCTTTTTCTTCTTCTTCTCTTTAATAACTAGTTGTTCGGAACGATCAAAGTTAAGTTTGGGGGTATTTGATTAGTCTGAAATATTGCACATTTGAATGATTATTTTCCCCACTATTGTTAAGTTCTAAAAGGTGTTTATTGTAATTATAGAACATATAAGGGTTTATGTGTAAAAAGTTTATTATCATATGTTTCTACATTATAATTAACATAATGAGGGAAAATACATGCATATAATATTTATATAAAATATTAGTAATTAAAATATGCATATCATATCATATAATTCTAATCAATATTCTTAAAATATTGTATCATACAAATGGTTTGGATAATATCTCAAAATAATAACAAATATTACTAGCACTATGACATGAGATATTGTGCAGATATTAGCTCAGATCTAGAGATCAAAAGATCCGAGATGTCGGATTCAAATCTACCGAAATATTGAGAGAAAATATAAGATCTAGCAACGGCAGAGATTCGGAGTAAGATTTCCAAAATCCAGATATCGAAGAGATCTACATATGTCAATAGAAAACTTCACAAAAAATCCCAGAACTTGATCTCACCAAAGAGCCGCGGTTGGGCGGCCAAACCCCATGATATACGGCGGATCCACGGCCTCCTCATGGCCGTAGGATTTGGGATTTTTTTGGTGTGATCGTATCAGCATATCCTAACATCTGGCATCAAGGGTTTAAAGTTTCTGTGACTATTTAAGGGACCGAGAGCTATACTTTGAAGATCATCAACCGAAGAGATCAAGAGGTCCAAGACGATCCACGCATCCGAGTTGATCATCAGATGTTCATCTACTTCCAACAAGATAGAGATCAAGAACAAAAACTAGGGTTCTTGTACTCTACTTTAAAAAGATTTATACATGATATAGTTGATTAATAAATGTAGAGTTTTTATTAGTCTTTTCGTACTTACTTTCTGCACTTAATTTCTGCATCTTACACTGTGATCTCATTCTTCATTCTTTCTTTTACAACCTTGCGTGAGTAATTCCTAACTTTTTAGGGTTCGTAAGCTAGAATAGATCAATGGATGATAAAATATTTTAACTTCTTTTATAAATTTTAAAGTTTATAAACTTTAGCAAAATAAATGTTAACATCCTTATCGGACGCGCTACCAATTTATTGATAGTCTCGACCACGATTTGAGATTAGATTAACATTTGTTTTGTTAGGAGCTAGACATGAGTAGAGATCAATGCAAGGACAAGGGTTAGGGGTGGGGAAACCCTGGTTTCTTCCAAAAGAACCCTAATCTACATTCATCACTATCGATCTAGTTTTAAACTATTAAAAGATAAAATGTGTCATTTTTAATCAATCATCTATTACTATTAAATCCTATGAAGCCTACAAGCCTCTTCTTTATAAATCTTACATCCGTAGTATATCCGTAACGACAAACAATCACCCATCTTCTATCAACTCGTCTAAAGCAAGAAAAAGGTTCATGTTTCCCTGTGGACGACCCGTACTCATCGCGGCTAGATACTAGAGTCACCGTCCTGATTGCGGTTACTTTATTTACAACACTCTTTTAAACAGATCAATCAATTGTCCTGCCACGATTCTGTACTGAGAGTGCAGAAATTCCCAAACTTCCACTCATAGCTTTTCTCCTCATATCATCATTTAATATGCAACTCACTACATTATTAAATGTATGAGTCCATGTGATCGAGTTGCTGACCGCCATAACCAGGTTTTCCCAACTCTCTGGCAACGAATATAGAAATAATAGGGCTCGAATCTCATCTTTAAACGTGATTGAGACTGATTCGAGTTGGCTTTTCATACAGTTGAACTCGTTCAGATACTCTGTCACTGAACCGTTTTCTACTATCTTCATGTTGAAAATCTTCTTCATCAGAAATATTTTATTTGATATTGAAGGCTTCTTATACAATTTTTCTAATGTCATCATTATCCCCATGGTTGTTTTCTCCTTCGAAATATTAAAGTCTACTTGCAAAGTCAACGATAGCCTAATCGTCGGCAGGGTTTTCCTATCCAGTGGATTCTATGCTTCATCGGACATCTTCTCGAGCCTATCGCCCAATAACGGAAAATACAAATATTTCTGATATAACTAGTCCTTCATCTGCACATATCACCAACCATAGTTATAACCATTAAACTTCTCGGTTCTGATCTTATCCCCAACCATCTTTCGTTTAACGCCACAGCAAACTTAACCTTCTCCTTCGGATATTTGAACCAACACCTTCGAAATTATAATCTAAGAAGATGGGGAGCGAACACAATTGTCGTTACCCACCGTAAACTTAGATTGTAGAATCGAAGACCTTTCGGTTCTCTACGCTTTGATACCACTTTGTTGGGGGAAAACGGGAAGAAACAAGAACTATGCTAAACGGTCAACCACGCCTAACGCGATATACAACGAAAGATAAATCAATACAGGAATAAGAGAATCAAATCAGAGAGAGACACGATATTATGGCTAATCCCCGGCAGAGCGGAATCTGCAAAACTTCCACTAATTCTTTTGTCAATACTATACCAAGATTAAATCTTAGAAGATTTCTTTCAAATCTCTCTAATTTCTCTTTAGCCGTCACCCTCTCCCTATTTTCAATAGCCTCTCCTAACAGCCTCTCCTGATAGCCTCTAATTTTCTCTAATGAGAAACTCTATTTATAGCCAAATCTTAATCCCACTTGAATTAGAATTAAACAGTATTATGAAAATACCCTGTCGAAAATACCCTGCATGTCACGAAACTCCTTTGAGCCGGCTCAACATATTTATGAGCCGTCTTTAAATAGGATCGAGCCGTCTCATGACAGGGTCGAGCCGGCTCGTGAAGAAACTCCACTGTATCAACATTATCAACGTTCTAATCAAGAAAAATATAAAAGAAGAGTTGTTAAGATCACATGGAGAATAGTGTCAGGAAACCTAACCAAAGAAAATGCAATGCATAAAAAGGGGAGTGACAAGCCTCTCCAGTAATCACATGCAATGAACTAGTATAGCCGCACTTCTTTACGCGCATCGTCAAAGTTCCGATTGGATATTTCCGGCCAATGATCCACATGCATATGATCAAACTATATACAGATGGACAGAACTTAACTACACATATCACCAGCCATCCACTAAATTCTCATCATAAGCTGCATAGATATTTGTATCAACAAACCAATGAATCTCATTTGATCACTATCAACACTAAATCCATCAAAGACACCATACATTTTCCTGCCCCTTTGAGACTTTGGAGTCTGATCAATCTACAAAGGGCCACTAGTCTATCGACGCATTAACATTAGGGATAGTGCAAAGAAATAGTGAGGGATGAGACTCACCGTAAATTTTTAGGTCAAAGTTCTGATTGGATATTTCCGGTCAATGATCCACATGCATAGGATCAAACTATATACAAATGGACGGACCTTAACTATACATATCACCTGGCATCCAATAAATTCCCATCATAAGCTGTATAGATATTTGTATCAACAAACCAATGAATCTCATTTGATCACTATCAACACTAAATCCATCAAAGACACCATACGTTTTCCTGCCCCTTTGAGACTTCGGAGTCTAATCAATCTACAAAGGGCCACTAGTCTATCGACGCATTAACATTAGGGTTAGTGCAAAGAAATAGTGAGGGATGAGACTCACCGGGCAATTTTTAGGTGCCACAATTACAAATATTAATGATTGATAATATTTGCATTAAAGGAAAGCAACTCTTGGAAGCCACGAACTCTTTTGTATTAGTTGAGTCATGTGCATATGCATGACATATACAGAGAGAGAATAATGGAGGAAAGAGGCCATATATATGAGGGAATTTCCTCCTATGGCGTCGAAAAAATACGCCCTCTATCGTATTTTTCGACGATCGGAATCCATCATCTTCAACGTTATTATCTAAAATGTAGGTACGTCAAATTTTATGTGATTCTACAACTTTTTCACCATTGATTTAGCAATGTAAAAAGTTCTATTGTCGGTAAACCGTTGATTTTGAACCCACTAATTCAACGTTGAAAAAAATTATAGCATTACATGGAATTTGATGTACCCATATTTTAGATTACAACGATGAAGTTGATGGGTACCGATCAACGGAAAACACGATGGAGATTATATTTTTTCGACGCCATAGGAGGAAATTCCCTCCTATGGCATCTTTTCTCCAATGGAGGAAAGATGCCATAGAAGAGAATTTCCTCCTGTGGCAACGAAAAAATACACCCTTTCTTATTTTTTCCGTCGATCGGCATCCACCATCTTCATCATTATCATCTAAGATGTGGGTACACCAAATTTCATGTGATTCTACTACCTTTTCACCGTTGTTTAGCAATGTAAAAAGTTCTATTGTCGGTAAACCGTTAATTTTGAACCCTATAAATCAACGATGAAAAGGTTGTAGAATCACATGAAATTTGATTATTTATATATATATATATATATATATATATATATATATATATATGAGAATAATGGAGGAAAGATGCCATAGGAGGGAATTTCCTCCTATGGCGTCGAAAAAACACATTCTCCATCGTGTTTTTCGTTGATCGGAATGCATCATCTTCATTGTTATCATCTAAGATGTGGGTACACCAAATTTCATATGATTCTACAACTTTTTCACCGTTGAATTAATGGGTTCAAAATTAACGGTTTACCGAAAATAGAACTTTTTACATGCATCATCTTCATTGTTATCATCTAAGATATGGGTACACCAAATTTCATATGATTCTACAACTTTTTCACCGTTGAATTAATGGGTTCAAAATTAACGGTTTACCGAAAATAGAACTTTTTACATTGCTAAATCAACGGTGAAAAAGTTGTAGGATCACATGAAATTTGGTGTACCCACATCTTAGATGATAAAGATGAACATGATGCATTCCGATCGTCGAAAAACACGATGGAGGGGGTGTTTTTTCGATGCCATAGGAGGAAATTCCCTCCTATGGGTTCTTTCCTCCATTATTCTCTCTCTCTCTCTCTCTCTCTCTCTCTATATATATATATATATATATCAAAGTCGTAGTCCAAAAACGGGGAGGTTATGAGGTGGCCAATCTTATATATCTCAAAGTCGTAGTCCAAAAACGGGGAGGTTATGAGGTGGCCAATCTTTTGCTTGTCGCCTTGTGGCATGAGAGTTTTAGTAGATTTTTCCTTTCCATTTATGTATATAAATATTTATTATTATGTAAGACATGAAAAGAAAGGAAAAGGGTGTGGATATTTCTTTTCGAACTACAAAATTGAAGTATATAATGTCCAATTTACTTATTGACAATATATAGCAGGGTAAATTTTCAACAAAAAAAAGGCCACTCCTCAAACTTGTGTAAAACCCCCTTGATCTTTTGCTCTTGCTAAAAAAACTCTTAGGCCCAATTAAAACCCCCTTTATACTTGCTTGTAAAATCTAAGCAGTTGCTTGTAATATATAAGCAATTCAGTCTAGAGATTTTTTCCACAAAGATTTTGAACAGTAGTCCCTTCCTAACAATTTCAAAAATATCAGGCTTTTTAGATAACTGGGAGTGGGCTGGGGGCTTTTTGACAATTTACCCTACATATTATCGCCTTTCTGACATGTTAGTTCGTGAACTGATATATACATATCAGAGTTCAAACTATATTGGTTTTCTTAAAATTGTATTTTCTCTGTCTGCATGTCACAAAAAAATATGTAATTGTGTGGAAATGGTGTTTCTCACAATTTCGATCATAAATTTGAGATGGAGTCTAATATCATCAGTTGCGCTTTCCAGCTTATTCTATATATGATGCATCACTGCAAGACATGCAAAAATAACGGCTAGGAAGAAGTCCTAGACAGTCAAAAAGTGTCATTGAGATGTATTTTTTAAGTGTAAAAGATAACAATTCTTCATGCACAATACTCTATTATTTGAATGCCATTGCACTTACTTTTGCGTTTGGAATAAGAAGCTTTCCATTTTCTACCGTCTTACTTGCCACCACTGTCTCAAAGTACAACTTTGAACATGTCGATCATGTGCATATATCCTAGCTACGTATCTAGCTTAACTAATTGTTTGGAGTGGTGCAACTTGAAATTAAGTCATGATTAGTTTTTAATACTATTATGTTATGGATTAACAACTAATAATTAAGGGGGAGAGAGAGAAGTGAATTTTGGTTAGACTACCTAATAAATAAGTAGACCCAATATAATTGAAGGGTTTTGAGGAAAGAATGGTGTATGTTCAAGGTCTCATGATGCAAAGAAATCAAAAAGATAAATGAGTGAAGATGGTTGCAGTCAAATTAAGCTTTAGGGTAAAGATCAATGGAGGAAATTGCATTGACTAGTGCAAGTGACTTTTAGCTATATACATACAATATTATTACATTAGTGTAAGCTGTTATAATGCAGTAATGTTAACTATAAGTCTCCTTAATTAATTTATCTTTTGAGTCACAAACATGAGAGAACCTTCTATGCTATGATGATATCTTTTTAATAATTTGTTCTTGGTCCACATTATTTCTAGAAAAAGATAGGCTAGCTAATTGCTCCTTTTATTTCTTTATTAGGAAATACTTAATAAATACAATAAAAATTTGCTATTTATATATGTAGCAATCAATGTTCTTAAATTTTTAACTATAGGCACTCTATGTACTAAGAATATAACTACCTATTTAAATGTTTAAGTACTTGCATTTAATGATTATGTAGTAAGAATATTGATTAACAATATGTTAAACCTCCTCTAGTTAATTAGTACATGAAACCTCAATCGGTCAAAGGTTCCAAGTATAAAAACACAAAAGTAGAATCTTGGGCTATGAAGCATGAACTATAAACAAAATAGATGAATGGAATGTCATCCTAGGACAATGTTTAAAAAAATTAAGATTAAAGATAAAAGATTAGGAGATCATAGCACCCTAACAAAAAGGGCATATATGAAGTCAATTATACTCATCATCATTTATTAATTTTCACTATTTCTTTACTTTAACCTTTTGGTACTTAGAGAAACGCTAGGCAAGGAATAAATCTTTGAATGGCAGCTAGGGATGTGGTGTGCTACCGCTGTTTTGCATATCCGTGCTATAGAAAAAGAATATATATGTTAAGATATACATATCTTTTATATCATTTAGTATTTATCTTTTTGTATTAGGTTTTACGTGTATTATACATATATTATGTATTAGGATTTCATCTTATGGATTGTATATAAAGAGGCATATTGTACATTGTATTTTGATCAATTGTTAATAATATTTTTCCTCTCTCAAAATCAATAGTTTCTAACATGGTATCAAACTCTACCATAGATTGCTGCCGGCATCGTTGATTGATCCTCACCACCACCTCGTCTTCACGTATCCTCGATCGCCACATCTCCCCATCGTCGAATCTCTCTCCATATTATGACTTCGACATCACTGTTTACTACCGAAAACAGAGACGGACTTGGATAGAACGTCTTGCCTGAATTTGGAGGCAAATGCTATAGTACATATCCATCCACCTTTTCGAAAATACCAAGTTGATTTATGGCAGCGTATATCGAAGATTTGGATGGATGCGACCGTTGTAGCTGAACTTTCAAATTCCCCCTCACGGATGAGGGATTTATTGATTGTAGGGACGTTTTTTCCAGCAGGAGTAAGTCCCTGCAGTTAATTACGTTATCGCCAAGCGATAACAACGTTCTGCACTCCAGTCCTATCCCTTCAGGTGTTGTGTTTTAGGTGTTGTTTATTTTGGGTTGCCCTTAGATTGTATACAGAGACTAATTTATGTTGTCGCCCGTAGGACGCAAATTAGTCCAAATCCGTATATTAGATTTGGGCTTGAACCTTAGTTGCATTTCTCATACAGATGATGTCCATTAGTTCAAGATATTTGAGTTTGATCTAAAAATCGTTATTCGTATTTAGGACTAAGATCAACTTAGAAATAGTGAGCATATGGACTCAGTTGATCATTTTATTACATATGAAGTATATGCTTCTATACTTAGCTTATTTTGACTAACTTCCAAGCTTTGATTTGTCATCAGGTGCGCTTGCGCACTATAGATGTGCAAGGAATCAGCGCACGTGCATAGCACAGGGTGCACATGCTTCGCATGATCTGCCATAGGACAGGGGTCACTTATAGCCTGACGATGCGCACGTGTATTGCACGTTGTGCGCATGTCCTCATAAAGGCTTCTTTCAGCTTGCGCGCATGTGTATATGACGTGACGAAGAGCATGATGCAAACATCTAAGCGGGATGCGCCTAATTATTGAGGTTCGGTCCAATTTGTAGGCATTTATATTTCCTCCAAAGATATATACATATACATATATGTATGCTTTCATAAAACCAAGTCTTTATTATTCTTTGTTTTGATGGAAGTTCATATCTTTTAAAAAACATTAGTTTTCCATAGAGTCGAAACTCAAAAAAGTCGAAGCTTTAAAAAGATGGGACGAGAAAGGAGGGCTTGTTGGTTGTTGGGAACCACCACCTCTCTTAAGACGCCGAAAAATTATAACGCCATACGTCAGAGGTATGGAAGGATGTACTCTTAAACCAAATCTCGTTTATGAGGGAAGAGAACATGTTAGAACTTAAGTTCCGATTTGCTGAAAATGCTCATTGGCGAACTTATATTTTATCTAAAGATCGTCAGTCTTGTTTGGAACTAATATCAACTTAGATATTTTGAGCATATGGGCTCAATTGATTTTAAAAAATCAAAAAAAAAATTAGAACTTTAAGGTCTTAGTTCATTTAAGACCAAGTATTGGGTTTTTATATCACCCAACAATGCTTAAGCACTCGACCACGTGAGTGTCACGTACAGCGCTGATGAAGATTTGGCGCTCACGTGTTCATCACGTGGGCCGCTTAAGCTCTAGCGCTCACGTGGTCATCATGTGGGCCGCTAAGGCTCGGAAGCTCACGTGTTCATCACGTGCGCCACTCATGTATTTAACACATGTGGCGCAGCCACATATTTTTTGCAGAGACTAAACTCTGTTTTAAAAGATTAAATTTTTTAAGAGGTATAATCTCTTCTTGGTTCATCAAAGTCATCATTCATTTTTCTTTCATTAAGATTTTTAAGATCTTGTTCATGTAGAATCTTGGTTCTCGATATATTTTGAGGTAACTAAGTTCTTGGAGGTAAAGATTCCGTCCTTTTTCTTTCTTTTTCTTTTCTCTTATTTCTTTTCTTTTATAGGGTGAGAAAAGCACCAATGTTTTTCTCTGAATCTCAAGTTTAAGATTAAGACCTCTCTATGAGAATATAATTCTCTCTTTTTTTTATGGGAGACTTGTCTTATGAATCTCAAATCTAGAGAAAAAATAAAATTCTTATGAAGGGGCTAAGCCTTTTTTATATAGAAGAAATGTAAAAGGAGATGTTTTTCTCCATTATTTTACCTAGGGTTTTTGAGAGGAGGAAGATGATCTTCCTTATTGCAGAGAATTAAATTCTCGGTTCTTGCCGAACTTATGGGGGTCTGTGTGTCTGAGATTCAATCTCTTAAGCTGCTATTTATAGGAGTAATGAATTATCAATTAGTTGAGAACATCTTTCATTTAAGAGATCTCTATTGATTTGATAATCAAGTGGTGCTTTTTAATCACCGTTGGATCTTTGATCCAAGGCTCGCTGTTTAACAGAGAATCGAGAGAATCTCTTATTGAGAGATCTCGATTGATTTTATAATCAAGTGGTCATTTTTAATCACCATTGGATTTTTGATCCAAGGCTCTCTGTTTAACAGAATATATTTTTCTTGTTCTTTTAATAAGATTAGGAGAATATTTTTCATATATAAAATTTAATTATATCTCATGATTGAAGGGTGATTTTTAGTCGCCGTTGGATCTTTGATCCAAATGTGCTCTGTTTAACAGAGTGTATTTTTTTTATTTTAAAAAAATTAAGGAAATATTTTCCCATATACAATTTAATTCTATCAGAAGCAATTGCTTCAAATCTTGGCGGTGGCGCTCACGTGCGTTGCACATGGGCGCTACCAAGGGTGGCATTAGCGCGCACATGCCATGTACGTGGGCGCTGCCATATGCTTAGCCTCAGCGCTCACGTACCTCGCTCATAGGCGCTGCCATATGCATGGCGTTGGCGCTCACGTATTTTTCACGTGAACGCTGTCATTTTTGGCAGGAACAAATACCCTCTACCGCTGCGCCTACGTGTATTGCACGTGGGTGTAACGGTGTTAAGCTTATCACCGTTGGACATTAGATAGATTAGGAGACAGGTTTAGATCCCTGTCACCTGGGACTTTTCAATTTTTATGAGTCGTGGAATCTCATTAAGTCTTTTCTCCCTACGGGTCGAGAGAATCTTGTAGGTGTTTTTCTCCTTAGGAATCATGAAGACCCCTAAATGTCTTTTCCCCTTGTGAGTCGTAATGATCTCACGGGAGTGTTTTCTTCTTACGAGTTGAGAAGACACATAAGTGGATTCTTCTCCTCATCGGTATCTTGGTCAGCCAATGGAATATGTTTTTGTCGTAAATGGACCATAGAGTATACGGTAGTCAATTTTGAGACTGGCCACAGGGCAACGATAGGTTAGGAGACAGGTTTAGATCCCTGTCACCTAAGGCTTTTCAATTTTATGAGCCGTGAGGGTTTCATAATAATGTTTTCTCCCTATGAGTCGAGAGGATCTTGCAGGTGCATTTTCTCCTTAGGAGTCGTGGGGACCCCTAAGTGTCTTCTCCCCTTATGAATCGTAAGGATCTCGCAAGATTATTTCCTCCTTACGAGTCTAGAGAACACGTAAGTGGCTTCTTCTCCTTACTGTTTATACTGTAAGGACCTGGCTTAGTTTATTTACTCGTCCTAGAGCGTTCAGTTTACCTTCCCCTTAGGTATAGATAAACTCAGCCTAACGTTAAACATACATAACCCCTGCTGATGTAGGAGTCCGTTAGAGTTGTGGTACTGGGTGATTCTATCGTACCATTGTGTTAGCTGACTTCTTCTCGATTTGCATTCCCTCATATCGCGGTTCGAGCAGCCACGCACTTGTCGTATCTTCAATCCCTTCTAAGGAGAGACACTATGCCTCAATTAAGTAATCTTCCTAGGCCGGCGTATCCATATTGTCATCAAAAGATTCTACATTATGTGACACCGTGGCGCTTTACCTCGAGGTCAGACTCTATTCTTCGAGTTCTAGGGAAGTCATAACTACACCCTTCTAAGGTGAGATGATATCTAGTGGTCTTTATGCATTCACATGTCCTGCTATCAAGACCTGGAGTTAGGAATATGTCGTCATTCCACTTTTGCTTTAGCTCCTTTGAGCTTTGTTGACACCATGTCTGTACTCTGCTGGAGTAAGAGGGACGTCCAAATAATCTTTATGCTGTATGTATGCCGTCAAGACTAGGAACTAGGAGATACCGCCACTCCGCTTTATTTTGACCCTTTAGTCCTTGTTGATGACGTGTCCATATCCTACTGGAATAAGAAGGCACATCGAGATAGTCTTTAGGCTGTATGTATCGCCATCAAGACTTCATGCTAGGTTGATGCCATCACACTGCTTTTGCTTTGACCCTTTGGTCCTTATTGATGTTGCATCTGTACTCTGCTGAAATACGATGGGGCGTCAAATAATCTCTATGTTGTTATAAGTTTTCATCAAGATTTGGAGTTAAGAATATGTCGCCACTTCACTTTAGATTTAGCTCATCGCGCTTTATTGACTTACATCCACACTCTATTGAATTTTGGGAAGTTGCAATTAAATCCTGCAGGGATGAAATAGCTCTTGGTGGTCTTTTGGCTTGCATATGATGCCATTGAGACCTGAACTGTTGCTGACGAATTCTTTTGCTTGGTAGCCTTTAATGAAGCATATTTCTCATTTTCATCTGGTTGCGTCCGTGGATTGTATACAAGAGTCAATATTGACCTATTTGTAGGGCGGAAAAATCTTCTTTTTTTAATATTTTTTTTATATTATCCGCGATGCTCTATCATTTCAGCTTTCTTTATCGCCAAAGTCGCGATTGCCCAATCATTTTGGCTATTTATTCGCGGCGTCCAATCATTTCGGCTATTTCTTTTTATTTTTACTCGCTGATTTTTTATTGCGAGTTGCCCAATCAATTCGACTATATCTTTTTATTTTTACTCGCTGGTTTTTTATTTCGGGTTGCCCAATCATTTCGGCTATTTTATATATATTATTTTTTCTCTTCCAGTTTAACAACTTGGGGGTCGAGAGTTTGAAACTCAGGATTTTAGGCGTCATTCTGTATTAGTATCGCTAACACTGCAACGTAATGCCAGGAGCGATTCATCATTTGTCATTGCCCATTTGGACAAAGGTGGCTTAGAAAACAGGTTTAAATCCCTGTAATCTAAGGCTTTTCAATCTTTATGAGCCGTGATGGTCTCACAAAATTGTTTTCTCCGAATGAGTCGAGAGGATCTCACAGGTGCTTTTTCTCCTTAAGGGTCATGAAGACTCCTGAGTGGATTTTCCTTATGAGTCGTAAGGATCTCACGAGAGTTTTTTTTCTTATAAGTTGAGATGACTTACAAGTGTTGTTCACTATACAGGAAGTATCGTTCGTCTTTGGAGGGACTTGGTTGAAAAATATTTGTTTACACCCATGAATTGTATACAAGAGTTGACATTGAACTACTTGTAGGGCAGTTTTCAGGATATGATGGCTTAAGAAACATATTTAGATCCCTTTAACCTAAGGCTTTTGAATTCCATGAACCGTGAGGATATCATAGAATTATTTTCTCCTTACGAATATAAAGGATCCCGTAAGTGTATTTTCTCCCTAAGAATCGTGAGGATTCCTAAGTGTGCTTCTCCTTTGTACATCGTAAGGATCACGTGGGTGCTTTCTCCTTGCAAATCGAGAGGCTCTTGCAAGTGCTTTTTTTACGAGTTTGCACCCTTTCGGGTTTACACAAGCCTGCCGGTAGTCCTGCTGTTTTTACTCACGAAGCACCTTCGGGTTTTCATCCGTGCCCATTTTGCCTGTGGACATACCATTTTTTTAATACATGAATGGGTCTTGAGTGCAACTTTGTCGGTGGTGATCCAACATCGTTTGCCTGTGGAACTTGAAGTGCAACTTTGCCAGGGCTAATCGGTGGCACTTTAGGGTGATATAACTTGTTTATACCCATGGATTGTACACTAAAACCAATTTGGAGGCCAACCGTAGGACGGTATGTCAGTTTAGGGATATAGTGGTCCAAGGGAAACATGAAGAACATATGTGGATATAGATTGTTTGTGCCCATGGATTATATATAGTTGGTTGTATGATTCATGCTGTAGAGTAGAGTGCCAGTTCAGGGACATAGCGGTCCGTGGGAACAAAGTAGGGTTTTTTTTGACTTTGGGTAGCTCGTGGATGGTATATGGTAGTCGGTTTGATGAGCTAACCGCAAGGCAGAATGCTTGTTTAAGGACGTAGCGGTCCATGGGACACATAGCGAACATATGTGGGATATGTAGCCCGTGGATGGTATACGGTAGTCGGTTTTATGAACTAACCGCAGGGCATAATGCCAGTTTAGGGACGTAGCAGTCTACCTCGTTTGTTTCGGTCGAGGAGTTACATAACTCATCCTTTCTGCTACTTGCTTGCTTAAGTGTTGCCGCCTGGCCTTTTCATAAATGGCCATTTCACGCTTAGGCTATCTTCACTCTCTTAGACTCTTCTTTTATCGTCGTGTCAATCGGTTCGTCTTGTGGGAAATACATGACACTTTGCAAAGTACCTGCCCTTTGCTCATCATTGTCTCTTTCTAACGTTGACGGAGTATCTTTTTCATATACGAATGAATAAGAAATCATGTGACAACTTTCCACACGCTCTTCCACTCCTTTTGTTGAGCCTTCTTCTTTCTCAGCATCCTTATGTTTGAAAAGATGCTGAAAAAATTCTTCGAGAGTGATTGACGAACGCACCTACTAATTATATTCCTCCAACGCGTCTATATACTTCTACAAATCCGTACAACTATCTACATATTCGACAGGCTGCACATGTTTCTTGGTTTTTGTCTTCTTTTCCTTGGAAGAGTCAACTTGAGTTCTAGGCTTTTCCCTTTATCATCTGTTTTCAGAGTGGGACATCGCTACCACATCCCTTATATAATTTATGGTTCAAGCGAGATTTTCCACTTGATTGTAGGACACGCTTGTAGTCCTTTAAAATCCTTTCTTCTTTTTGATGAAAGGACCATCTCCCATAGCGTTTCTGCAACTTGCAAGCAGGATAACCCTGCATATCAACTCTTTTAGGGGTGTGTCTTTATGGAGTATTCACTCTCCAATTATCTGACGTATGAACTTACCCTATTTATACTGGTCCTCGACCCAGTTTTTTTTGATGACGCAACAGTCCTCGATCGGGTGGCTTACCACTCGATGATAGGGGTAGTAGTTTAGCTCATTAACTGCACCAGCTTGTGCTGGTCGTCATAGTTAGGACAACCTCAGCATGTTATTCTTTATGACGAGCTCGAACAACTGTCTCTTCTTTGTTTCGGGGGAATGAGTATTTGCGTCCCAATTTTTTCAAGGGTGGGACCCGTGCGGTCGTTATTTTGGCGATCGGGTGCTTTAGGGAAGCTCGTTTATTGTTGAGCGTTGGCGAAAAACGCCGTCTTGCCTTTACTTTTATTATTTCATGAGTCATTACCCGAAGAGGAAGAAGATAAGTCGATCTGTTCCAGCTGAACCAGATTATTGATGAGCTTTTGAAAGGTGGTCGGCTTTGCAAAATTCAAGAATGGTTACACCTTTGATTTTCGATCGAGGGTACCCATGAGCATTCCCACAGCTGGTCCTTCTTCGATACGTTGTTCTCATTTAGACCAGAGGTTCATCCATCGAATGACGTATTGGACCATCATCTCGTTGGATTTCACCCTTTGATTAACTAACGCAGAGACCGTAGTGCGTTCACTTGCACTAACAAACCTGTGCATAAAGAGCACTTCCATTTTGTTGAAGGTTTTAATGGAATCATTTGGGGGCTCCGAGTACCATTCAAAAGCGGTGCCCGTCAGACTGCCGACGAACTGATGGAGAAGCAACGGGTCTTTGCATCCGGTATTTCCGCACATAACTCTAAACAGCACGATATGTTCCTGGGGATTTCCTGTTCCATTGTAGCTTTTGAACTTCGGGATTACATATCCTGCAGGGTATTGCAGTTGGCCATACCATGCTGGATATGGACGACCGGTCTTTAGCGGTTTATTTGCTTCTATACTGGTGTAATGGGTTTTAATTTGCTGGTCTATATATTTGTCCATCTTTGCTTTTGTGATCATCTCCTCCTTTGCCAATGAAGGGGCTTGGATAGGATTGGAAGTATCTCTTTTGTCACCCACAATGACCACTGGCGGTTTCTCCGCCTGCGGTTCTGATTGAGCCATCATTCCATCCATATTCTGGATCAATAATGCCATCTTATTCATCTTAGCGGACATTTCTGCCGCTTCTTCATCTCTCTTCTCGAGAACGCGCTTCAGAAAGTTAGTATCAAACTCCTGCCCTATCCTTTCTTCTGGTGCATCCTCCGAGTTTGCCTTAGGCGGTAGACTAATGAGTTCTGTCGCTTGAGCAAGTATCTCCTACAGATTTTCTTGTTATTGTTGAGCCTTTGTCAGAGACCGAGTAAGAGGTCTGTGAGAAACAGAAGCATGCATTTCGTCTTTGGAGCTCATCATATAGCCTGTATGAGCTACCATGCCCCCATGCTTGGGGCATTTGGAATCTCGGCCCTTGGGATTTGTCTCGAGTGCTCGGACCTTATTTGTCCTATCACTTTTGTAGGAAGCCATCTTAGGAGGAACCATCATAGCAGGAACCTTTTTTGGATAAGTCCCCTTATATTTGGAAAGAAAGTTGTCAGCCTATGGCCGAATCTTCAATTTCTTGGATCAATGAGAATAGCTCCCATCGATGACAGATTCTTGAACTTTCTTCCAGAACTTATAGATCGTCGAAGAAAGCAGCTTAGATGAGCGAGCCAGCTTCGGCTCACTCGGTGTCTCTGGAGAAGTTGGAGATTTCTTTCGCACAACAGTGGGAGAGTTATGTTCGACCTTCCACAATGGTCCAAATCTGTTCCCAGTTTGAACAACAGCATGGACAGCAGGCACTGGAGTTGGTGAAGTCAGCCCAGATGGAGAGCTGCCCCCAGTTTGTCTTAATCGAGGTCAATGGCGATGTCGTGCGCCTTCTAAGGAAGGAGCTCCTTTATATTTGGGAGCTTCTTCAGCATGCCCTATGTATCGTTCTTGGCCTTTAGCAGGTGTCAGTCATTTGAAGACCGATACCTTCGGCAGAGCAAGAACTTGAGGTGCCAGCCTGTGAAAGACAGACTGTCTTGGAGGTAAAGCACCCTTTGGCGCCTCAAAAGCAACAGGTGTCAGTCATTTAGTGACTGACTTCTTAGGAGTGGCCAGGACGGTTGAAGTGTCCGGAGTGGTTAGGGTCAGCCTTTTAAAGACCGACTTTTTCGGGATCATGGGCTTCTTTGAGAGGCCCACAGAACTTGTGTTCGGCTTATTAAAGACTGAGCCTTCAGATTTGACAGGCTTCTCGGAAAGGCCTGTAGAGGAAGTTGTAAGCCTGTCGAAGACTGATTTCTTCTGAACTTCCTCCTTCGGCGTTGAGGCACCGAGAGTAGGAGGTGGGAACATTGACCCAAAGAAAAGCACATTCATTTCTTGAGGAGCTGGAATGTAGAGAATTAAGGTTGCGAGTGGCCCATACTTGACTTCACCGGATGTGGTAACACCTGAATTGCAGTTAACACAAGTGAAAACCATTGATCTCTACATAAAGACGAAATGCCAGCTTCAGTATCCAACCACCCAATGGCAACTATAAACATATATACAGCGATTTTGTTCACGAAAAACATGACACACGAAGTGTGGAGTGGAAGAGAAAAAGGTCCTACCGGGGGTGCCAGAATCTGTTTACCGCCGAAAACATAGACGAACCAGGATAGAACGTCTTTCCTGACTTTAGGGGCAGATTCTATAGTACATATCCATCCACCTCTCCGAAGATACCAAGTTAATTTATGATACCATCTATTGGAGGTTTAGATAGATGTGACCGTTGTAGATGAACTTTCAGATTCCCCTTTACGGATGAGGGATTTATTGATTGTGGGGACGCTTTTTCCTGTAGGTGCAAGCCTCTACAGTTAATTATATTATCGCCAAGCAATAACAACTTTCTGCACTCGGGTCTATCCCTTCAGGTTGTCGTGTTTTAGGTGTTGTTGTTTTTGGTTGCCCTTAGATTGTATACGGAGACTAATTTATATCATCGCCCATAGGACGCGAATTAGTCCACATCCGTATATTAGATTTGGGCTTGAATCTAAGTTGCATTTCTCATATAGATAAGGTCCATCAGTTCAAGATATTTTAGTTTGATCTAAGCATTGTTAGTTGTATTTGAAACTAAGATCAACTTAGAAACAGTGAGCATATGGGCTCAATTGATCATTTTATCACATATGAAGTATAGGCTTCTATACTTAGCATATTTTGGCTAAGTTCCAAGTTTTATCTTGTCATCAGGTGCGCTTGCACACTATAGATGCGTAAGGCATCAGCGCACGTGCATAGCACATGGTGTGAATGCTTCGCATAGTCTGCCATGGGATAGGGGTTGGCACTTATGCCCTGATGATGCGCATGTCCTCATAAAGGCTTCTTTCAGCTTGCGCACACGTGTATATCATGTGGCAAAAAGCATGATGCGAACATCTAAGCAGGATGTGTCCAATTATCGGGGTGCGGTCCAATTTGCAGGCATTTATATTTCCTCCAAAGATATATACATATACATATATGTATGTTTTCATAGAACCAAGGCTTTGTTATTCTTTATTTTGATGGAAGTTCTTATCTTCCAAGAAAATCTTAGTTTTCAATAGAGTCGGAACTCAAAGAAGCCGAAGCTTTAAGAAGATGGGATGAAGAAGGAGGGCTTGTTGGTTGTTAAGAACCACCACCTCACTGAAGACGCCGAGAAATTACAACGCCGTATATTATAGGTGTGGAAGGATGTACCCTTGAACCAAATCCCGTTTATGAGTGAAAAGAACAAGTTGGAACTTAAACTCCGATTTGCCGAAAAGGCTCCTTGGTGAACTTATATTTTATCTAAAGATCGTCAGTCTTGTTTGGGACTAAGATCAACTTAGATATTTTGAAAATATGGACTCAGTTGATATTTAAAAAAAAATTTAGAACTTCACTGTCTCAGTTCATTTAAGACCAAATATTAGGGTTTTATATTACCCAACAATGCTTAAGTACTCGACCACGTGAGTGTCACGTGCAGCGCTGATGATGCTTTAGCGCTCACATCTTTATCACATAGGCTGCTGAGGCTAGGGCGCTCGCGTGTTCATTACATGGGCCGCTGAGGCTCGGGCGCTCACGTGTTCATCACGTGGGCCGCTTACGTGTTTAACACGTGCGGCGTTGCCACATATTTTTTGCAGTGACTAAGCTCTATTTTAAAAGATTAAATCTTTTAAGATGTATAATCTCTCCTTGGTCCATCAAATTCATCATTCATTTTTCTTTCATTAGGATCTTTAAGATCTTGTTCATGTAGAATCTTAGTTCTTGATATGTTTTAAGGGAACTAAGTTCCTGGAGGTAAAAACTCCGTCCTTTTTCTTTCTTTTTCTTTTCTCTCTTTTCTTTTCTTTTATAGGGGTAGGAAAAGTACGAATATTTTCCTCTGGATCTCAAGTTTAAGATCAAGAACCCTCTATCAGAATATAATTCTCTCTCTTTTTTTTATGAGAGACTTACCTTGTGGATCTCAGATCCAAAGAAAGAATAAAGTTCTTATGAAGAAGCTAAGCTTTTTTTTTTATATATAGAAGATAGGTAAAAGGAGATGTTTTTCTCCATTGTTTTACCTGGGTTTTTAGGAGGAGGAAGATGATCCTCTTCTTTGCAGAGAATTAAATTCTTGGTTCTTGCCAAGCTTATGGGGGGTCTGTTTGTCTGAGATTCAATCTTTTAGGATCCTATTTATAGGAGCAAGGAATTATCAATTAGTTGAGAACATCTCTCATTTAAGAGATCTCTATTTATTTGATAATCAAGTGGTGATTTTTAATCACCGTTGAATCTTTGATCCAAGGCTCTTTGTTTAACAGAGAATCGAAAGAATCTATCATTGAGAGATCTCAATTGATTTCATAATCAAGTGGTGATTTTTAATCACCGTTGGATCTTTGATCCAAGGCTTTCTGTTTAACAAAGTATATTTTTCTTGTTCTTTTAACAAGATTGGGGGAATATTTTCGATATATAGAATTTAATTCTATCTCATGATTGAGCGGTGATTTTCACCATTAAATCTTTGATCCAAAGATCATCTATTTAACAAAGCGCATTTTTTTTGTTTTAGAAAAATTAGGCAAATATTTTCTCATATGGAATTTAATTCTATCATAAGCAATTGCTTCAAATCTTGGCGGTGGCGCTCACGTGTGTTCCACGTGGGCGATACCAAGGATGGCATTAGCGCTCACGTGCCATCCATGTGGGCGCCGCCATATGCTTGGCCTCGACGCTCACGTGCTTCGCTCGTGGGCGTTGCCATATGCATGGCGTTAGCGCTCATGTATTTTGCACGTGGGCGCTATCATTTTTGGCGGGAACAGTCACGGTCAATCTATTTTTCCGTCTTCTTTAATTCGAACATAAATTTCTCCTTCTTACTCTTCGTTTCTTGCTTATTTACCATAATTTGATGTTTCACATCAAAATTATCATCGTCGTCTCCATCATTATCTGAAATCGCAAAATCAAAATCTGATGAATCTGACTCTTTTGTTGTTGTTCTTCTTCTTCCCTTCGATTTTCTCTTCTTATTCACCTTCTTCCTATTTTTTCCACGATTACCAATAATAACGAAATTCTTCTCAATAAAATCATCATCATAGGCATCCAAAGATCTATGCATCCTCATCTTCTTGCTCTTCTTTTCTCGCTTATTCACAACATGATACTCCACATCAAAACCTTTGATCGTCTCTTTTTACTAAAATTTATGAAGTCCTCTCTATCGGTGATTTCTAGCTCCTCTTAATAACTTCAAGATATCTTCCCACCGTCGAAATCACTTTCTTCCCGATCTCGTCGAAGCCCTCACTTTCATCACTAATCTCATGATCACCGTCGAAGTCACCTTCTCCACCACCGATCTCATCGAATCCCTCACCTTTATCACCGATCCCAAGATCATCGTCGAAGTCACCGCTGATCTCGTCGAAGTCATCTTTTCCTAAAAAAGGAAAAAAATTTGAGGTGATGTCAACTTCGCTAATATCGCCATCTTCTATATCTTTCTCTCCTTCTCCTTCTATCTAGGCAATGCCATCTACTGCTTTTTCTTCTTCTTCTTCTAGTACTCCTTTTTCTTCTATATGTGTGATACCATTTTCTCGATTTTCATCTTCTCTTTCCTCCAGTACTCCTACTTTTATATTGATCACATCATCTCTTATTTCTTTCTTTTCTACTTCTTTATCTGCCTCTACTTTTTTATGATTACGATCAACTCCTTATTTTGGTGGTTCTTCTTCTTCTTCTTTTGCTTCTCTATAGATCGTGCCATCTCCTTTTTCTTCTCCTTTCTCACCTACAACACAACGTAGGCAATTGCTTCACTTTGTTTTTTTATTTCTTCTATTTTGTTGGTTATATCATCTCCTTCCTTGTTCTTCAATTTCTTCTATTGATTTTATTTTTATCCTTCTTTTTCTTCTTGGTCTTTTTTCCCATTAATCTAACTTTATCTCGATCCCTTGATCTTGATATAATTTCTTCTTGATTCTTTACATTTTTATTTTCTTGATAGGATCCCTTCTTAATCTTATGATTGTTTTTATTTCTTTATGGCTTCTTGATTTTTTGATCATTTTTATTTCTTTGTGGGATCTCATCTTGACTTTCTGATCATTTTTATTCCTTTATGGAACCACTTCTTGATTTTTTGATCATTTTTATTTTATTGTGGAACTTTTTCTTGATCTTTTGATCATTTTTATTCCTTTGTGGAATTTTTTCTTGATCTTGGCTCAATACTATATCAAGTCCAAGCAACTATTTTTTATGACGGCTTCCAGCAGCATGATTTTCTTCCTTTAAGCATTTCCAACGAAAGAGACTGCAGATTATTTGGTCCACCTTGCAATCCGCGAAAAAGACCAAAAGGTATTAGTCCACCATGCTCCATGCTTTAAATCTCGTTACATTTCAAAAAATTTAAAAGTTTATTTTAAAATTTAAATAATGATATAATGAGTTTATTAAAAAGATAACACTTATTAAATTGGGTTTTCATAAATTGGTAGAGGAATTATTACTTATTTTGGCATGGTAAGTATATGCTAATATTAATGTTTTCATTATCTTCTGTAAATGATATTTTGTGATTTTTCTTCATGGTGGATGGCTTAAGGGGAGAGGCATGGGCATGGGAGAGGCATGGGCTTGAGAGAGGCATGGGATCACCATGACTATATGTATACAAACTCCTTTTTCTTTTCTTCTTTCTTCTCCAAACATTATCTCCCCCCTCTCCTCTCTCTCTCTCTCACACACACGCACTCTCTCTCGAATCCAAATCCCAAAACCTTAGCTCTTCTCCATCCAAGTCAATCTCCTCTCTCAAGCTTCATCAACAAGAAGTCATCATCAACCTCTTAGTGGCTTCATACAAGTTTTGATATCCTTTTCAATTCATCTTCTTCAATAGGTAATTATTATTTTTCAAGTTTTAAGTTTTATTTAGGATGAAAACAATAACTTCTACTTAAAAATTATGTTTTATGGTTTAAATCTTGCATAAATGGAGTTTTATTGATTATTGTAATTGTATTATGTTTAGTTTAGCTATTTGTTGTTATTACAACTTGTTTGGGATTTGAAAAGAGTGAAATTTGTTAAAAGTTTATTTTCAAAAGTTTTGCAAATTTGGAATTCGAGCTCAGCAGTTTTACTGGGTCAGACGTCTAAGCCCTTAAGTTTCAGACGTCTGCGACTCCTCTATTTTGTTTTATGATTGTTCTCCAGACGTCTGAGCCTTTGAGTTTCAAACGTCTGTGATTTCTCTGTATTGTTTCATGATTGTTTTCAGACGTCTGAGCTTTGAGCCTAAAAAGTCTGCCGCTTCTCTGTCTCAACTAGACGTCTTCTTCAGACATCTGAGCCTTTGAGCTTCAGACGTCTTATGCTCTTTTGTTTAACTGATTAACTTGAATTTTGTACCATGTTTAGTTTGTTTGGGTTTATATCGATATTGATGGGGTTTCCTTGTATGTTTATGATTATTATTGGTTATATGATCGAGTGCGAGTGATCCCGAGGCGATGAGGAGTGGCGCAGCAGTCGTGAGATTCGAATAGCTAGTGCCACAGTCGGTGGGTAGATTTAGTATCTATAAGTGGGAAACCGGGTGGATAGCGTATAGCACCCCCGACATCTAAATTTATTATGAACACTTCCTTATTTATTATAATTCATGTCTCATATACTCAGTTTACCAATACTATGTTTCATTTCGTTTGCTATACTTTTGTGAACACAGTTGCTAGGACACTTGCACAATTACTAATTACTATGCGGCACCAATACAGACTCACATGCTACACGTACACATCATTAGTAACTGCCATGACACGTATAGACACAGACTCACATGCTAACATGTACACATTACTAATAATTGTCATGCCACGTGTAGAACTTGCCATGCTTTACATGTTATAATAAAATCAATGTTATGTGCAAGTACATGACTAAAATGTCCATACTGATCGTTGAGCGAGATGTCCTTACCATTCACTGTGTGTACGCGACTAGATGTCCGTACTAATTGATGTGTGTACATAGACTAGCGGTCAATACTATTTAAACTGTGTATTTGCGTATATAGACTAGATCTCCGTACTAACTATTATTGAGCGCATTAAATTGTTTCTAGACTAAATGAATTTATGGCTTTGCTTTAATGGAATATTTGTTGTCATCATACGTGATGAGATTTCGTACTGGATGAGGTGGTGATGCTTAGCCGAATGTGGCCTTTTATTATTGACTCGTTGAGTTTTACAATTTATCCTGATTGGAAGATGATGTAAATATAAAGGTTGTACTTATTTCTAAATAACATTTCGTTTCATGTTTTAAGCAATAATGCAAAAGATGTGTTAATTAGATTTCAAAGATATATCTATTTTTAAAATATCGCAGCCTCCTTATTTCCAAACAATGCTTCGTTCTATTTTAAAGTATAATTGGATTATTCAGAAGTATTTATGCATTATAATGCTCATTCATGCTACGCTTGCTTTACTTGTTATCTGTTCGCGCTATAATTATGTTATTTGTTTATGCTACATTTATATTATCCGTTCGCGCTATGATTATGTTATTTGTTCGTGCTACGTTTATGTTATTCTTTCACGCTATGATTATTTTCTCTTAAAATGATGATGATATGTCAACCATGAGTTTTCTATGTATTATAGTTTGATATTATTCGATACCGAGGGGGAGGAACCGGTTACGGATATGTCCGATACCGAGGGAGGGAGGAACTGGTTACATATACATGGTGGACTGGTTTGGTGATGTCCGATACCGAAGGGGGAAGAACCGGTTATGGATATATGGTGGACCCGGTACATATCGAGGGGCAGGAAGTCCGCATAGAAAGGCGAGGAGCCTAGCGAGATAACTGGATACCGGTGATAATTTGGAACACGACGGATATCCGGAGGATACCGACCGGAGTTATATGATGAGATTTAAAATAAATGATAGTGATTGTGTGTGTGCGCGCACACACACATATATATAGTTGAGTTGTTCACGAATGATTAGTGTTACCATTTCATTGCGCTTAAATTCAAGTTTAAGATATGCATATTACATTCCTGGATCGCATACTTTCATATGCTTTAGTGGTTTTTCTATATATGCTCGTATCGGGCGAGGTGTAGATTTATTTTATGATGCCAGGATAACCACATATATTAGTTTACTACACATGCTAGGATAGTGGTATACGAGTTATACATGATAGGTTATTATTATTGTTATTCATCGCTTGACTTCTTATTTCGATGCATGCTTATTTACCTTCCGCGTTCTACATTTTTACCCATACCTTAGTTGTTTCACCGCCTATGCATGCGATTTCTATCCTATTATACGAATTCTACTCACGAGTTGGCAACTCACCCCCATTATGCCATACTTCTTACAGGACCAACCGCTCGGAGTAGTGGCGGCTTGTTGGCGCATTTAAGTTTTTGGACGCGGTTGCATAATTAATTTTGAGTTAGGTGGGTTAAAATTCGTTTCGGTATTTGCCCTGTATCTATTTTTGTACTTAGAAGTACTCCATCAACCAAGTCGGGTGTATTTGTCTAAGCCCTTAGACATTGTATTGTTGTTATAGTCAAACTCGTATGAGGTCAGCTTCATTTTATATAGTATTTATTACTTTCCGCTTGTTGTTCTTTGTCTTTAGGCGTCGTATATTTTGCATGGATTGTGTCTCCTCCGTATGGGCGTTGAGTTAGCTCTCGTGTGGGGATGCATTTACTTTACTGTTGTTGTACAGGAATTTTATTTAAAATTTACAAAGGAGTTGATGTCCGCTTCTCAAACGTTAAATCTTTACGAAACCAGCTTTACTTCATTTTATAAATCTTTTTTTAAAACTTCACCTCTATACTTTTCTTTCAACTTATACGTTTTGATCATATCTTAGGCTTACTTAAATTACATTATTGTTCAATTAGTTTCGCGTAATATAAGTGTCGGTCACGTGCCATTTTGGGTCGTGACAAAGTTGGTACCAGAGTATTAGATTTTACCTTTGTTGAGTCTAAATTTAACCATGTGGAGTTTATGTGATAATCTTTCGAAACTTAGGCTTAACCTTGCGGAACTTAGACTTGATTTTTGGGGTCTTAGATCCGAACTTTCGATACGTAGGTTGTCCTTTGTATGATAGAGTAGGTAACATTAAGTAGAGTTACATAGTGTAAATATATTCCACGGCATATTTACAATACGGTACTCCGCTTGAGTACCCTTAGGATATATCTTGAGATTCTTTCTTCGATTCTATGTATTCCTTCGTTCCAATTGTTACACTTTTACCGACTCTCATTTCTTTTTCCTGTCATCATGCCGCTAAAGTCTTCGCAAGCCGAGAGGGCTGCGGCTAGAGATGAGGTCAGTTCAGGCTCATCTGAGACGAGTACTGATCGGGATGGTACTCCGGTGACACAGGAACGGGTTGATTTTCATTTTTTCCAGTAGGATTTCTCGTTTAGAGGCAAGCATTCAAGATCTGCATCATACTTTTATTTTCATGCACACACTTTGCATCATAGTATTTCTAGCTTGTATGGAACTTTGGAGCCCTTTTTTGATTTAATTGAATAAAATATTTTCAGGTTAGGATCTAATTTAAATTCAGGGACCAAATTTTTTGAAGTGGGGAATATTGTAACATTTCAAATGTTTTAAAGGTTTATTTTAAAATTTAAATAATGATATAATGATTTTATTAAAAAGATTACATTTATTGAATTGGGTTTTCATAAATTGGTAGAGGGATTATTACTTATTTTGGCATGGCAAACATATGTTAATATTAATTTTTTCATTAACTTCTTTAAATGACATTTTATGATTTTTCTTCGTGGTAGATGGCTTGAGGGGAGAGGTATGGGTTCACCATGCCTATTTGCATATAAACTCCTTTCTCTTTTCTTCCTTCTCCAAAATTATCTCTCTCTCACTCACTCTCAAATCCCAACCCCAAAACCTTAGCTCTTCTCCATCCAAGCAAATCTCTTCTCTCAATCTTCATCAACAAGAAGTCATCATCAACCTCTTAACGGTTTCATACAAAGTTTGATCTTCTTTTCAATTCATCTTCTTCAAGAGGCAATTCTTACTTTTCAAGTTTTAAATTTTATTTACGATGAAAACCATATCTTCTACTTAAAAATCATGTTTTTATAGCGTAAATATTGCATAAATGGAGTTTTATTGATTATTGTACTTGAAGTTTGTTTAGTATAGCTATTTGTTTTTATTACAACTTGTTTGGGATTTGAAAAGAGTGAAATTTGGTAAAAGTTTGTTTTCAAAAGTTTTGCAAATTTGGGATTCGAGCTCAGCAGTTTTACTGAGTCAGACGTCTGAGCCCTTAGGCTTCAGACATTTGCGACTCCTCTGTTTTGTTTTATGATTGTTCTCCAGACGTCTGAGCCCTTGAATTTCAGATGTTTGTGCTTACTTTATACTGTTTCATGATTGTTTTCAGACGTCTAAGATTTGAGCTTAAGAAGTCTGCTGCTTCTCTGTCTCGACTAGACATCTTCTTCAGACGTCTGAGCCTTTTAGCTTCAGACGTCTGATACTCTTTTGTTTGCCTGATTAACTTGAGTATTGCGTCATGTTTAGTTTGCTTGGGTTTATATCGATATTGATGGGGTTTCCTTGCATGTTTATGATTATTATTGGTTATATGATCGAGTGCAAGTGATCCCGAGGCGATAAAGAGAGGCAGAGTAGTCGTGAGATTCGACCAGCTAATACCACAGTCGGTGAGTAGATTCATCATCTACAAATGGAAAATCAGGTGGATAGCGTATAGCATCCTTGAAATCTAAATTTATTATGAAAACTTCCTTATTTATTATAATTCATGTCTTATATGCTCAGTTTACCAATTCTATGTTTCATTTCCTACACTATACTTTTGCGAACACAATTGTTAGGACATTTGCACAATTACTAATGATTACTATACGGGACCAATATAGACTCACATGCTACACATACACATCATTAGTAACTACCATGACACGTATAAACACAGACTCACATGCTAACACATACACATTACTAGTAATTGCCATGCCACGTATAGAACTTGCCATGCTTTACATGTTATAGTATGATCAATGTTATGTGCTTGTACGTGACTAAAATGTCCATACTGATCGTTGAGTGAGTACGTTGACGAGATGTCCATACCAGTCTTTGTGCGTGTATGCGATTAGATGTTCGTTCTAATTTTTGTGTGTGTACGTAGACTAGCGGTCCGTACTATTTGAATTGCGTGTTTGCATACGTAGATTAGATGTTCGTATTGACTATTATTGAGCGCATTAAATTGTTTTCAGACTAAATAAATTTATGATTTCTATTCAATGGAATATTTGTTGTCATCGTACGTGATGAGATTTCGTACTGGATGAGGTGGTGGTGATTAGCTGAATATGGCCTTTTATTATTGACTCGTTGGGTCTTACGATTTATCCCGATTAGGAGATGATGTAAATACAAAGGTTGTACTTATTTATAAATAACGATTCGTTTCATGTTTTAACCAATAATGCAAAGGATGTGCTAGTTGGATTTCAAAGGTAAATCTATTTTTAAAATATCGCAGCCTCCTTATTAGCGAATAATGTTTCATTCTACCTTAAAATATAATTAGATTATTCAGAAGTATTTATCCATTTACAATACCCGTTCACGCTACACTTGTTTTACTTGTTATCCATTCGCACTATGATTATGTTATTTGTTTATGCTACGTTTATATTATCCGTTCGCACTATGATTATGTTATTTGTTTATGCTACGTTTATGTTATCCGTTCGTGCTATGATTATGCTATTTGTTCATGATACGTTTATATTATCTGTTCGCGCTATGATTATTTTCTCTTAAATGATGATGATACGCCAACCATAAGTTTTCTATATATTTATGATTTGATGTTATCCGATACCCAGGGGAAAGAACCGATTATGGGTATATCCGATACCAAGAGAGGGATGAACTGGTTACGGATATATGGTGGACTGGTTTGGTGATGTCTGATACCGAGGGGGGAGGAACCGGTTACGGATAGATGGTGGACCCAGTACGATACCAAGGGGCATGAAGTTCGTATAGAAAGATGGAGAGCCTAGCGAGATTACTTGATACCGGTGATAGTTTGGAACACGGCGGATATCCAAAGGATACCGACCGGGGTTATATGATGAAATTGAAAAGAAATAATAGTGATTTTACATCGTTATATATATATATATATATATATATATATATATATATATATATATATATATATATATATATATAGTTGAGTTGTTCACGAATGATTATTGTTATCATTTCATTGCACTTAAATTCAAATTTAAGATATGCATATTACATTGGTGACTCACATGCTTTCATATACTTTAGTGGTTTTGTTATGCCCGTATCGGGCGAGGTGTTGATTTATTTTATGATGCCGGGATAACCACATATATTAATATACTACGCATACTATGATGGTGGTATACGAGTTGTACATGATGGGTGATGGGTTATTGTTTTTGTTGTGCATTGCTTGAATTCTAGTTTCGATGCATACTTATTTACCTTCCGCAATGTACATGTTTACACATGCCTTAGTTGTTTCACCACCTGTGCATGCGATTTCCATTTTGTTATAAGAATTCTACTCACGAGTTGGCAACTCATCCCGTTGTGCCATAGCTTCTTGCCAGACCGACCGCTCGGAGCAGTAGCTGATTATTGGCGCATTTCAGTTTTTTGTCGCGGTTGCATGATTATTTTTTAGCTGGGTAGGTTAGAATTCGTTTCAGCATTTGCATTGTATCTATTTTTGTACTTAAAAGTACTCCATCAACCAAGTTAGGTGTATTTGCCTATAACCTTAGACGTTGTATTGTTGTTGTAGTCGAATTAATGTGAGGTCGGTTTGACTTTATTTATATATAGTGTTTATTGCTTTCCGTTTGTTATTCTTCGCCTTTAGGCGTCGTATATTTTGAATAGATTGTTTCTTCGCCGTATGTGCATTGAGTTAGATCCCATGTGGGGATGATTTTACTTTATTTTTGTTGTATAGTAATTTTATTAAAAATTTACAAAGAGGTGCTATCCGTTTTTCAAACGTTAACTCTTTAAAACACCAGCTTTACTTCATCTTATAAATCTTTTCTTAAAACATCACCTCTATATTTTCTTTCTACTTATAGGTTTTGATCCTGGTTTAGGCTTACTTAGATTACATTATTGCTCAATTGGTTTCGTGTAATCTAAATGTCGGTCGCGTGCCATTTTAGGTCGTGAAAGATCTGTTGTTCTTCTTCGTCGTTCTACAAGTTGCATATTTTGGTTCAAGATATTATCCAAACTCTCAATTATCCATCATGAGTTTGAGAGAGGCTGTTAGATTATGAGATATTTGAATATAACTATATTAAATATTATGGACATTTGCGCTAGTTCTTGGGGATCGAAATTGCTTACTCTCTCCGTGGTTATTTTCTGTCACAGCAGAAGTATATTTCTGATATTTTTGCATGGGCCATGGTTGACGATTCTACTATTACTAACAATACTTCTACAGATACACCGATGAAGATTTATTTGAAGCTTCATCAAGCAGATGGAGCGACTCTATCTTCATCCATTCCACAGATCAAGTCGCCGATCATTTTATGAAATTTCAAACACGTACCTAACTTTTGCATTTCTTGTCCAAATTCTCGATTTATGATCCACCGTGAGTTTGAGGGAGCTGTTAAGATATGCATATCTTTTATCATGTCTTTTAAGTCATTTAATATTTATATTTTTGTATTGCGGTTTATGTGTATTATATGTATATTACATATTAGGGTTTCATCATATTGTACATTGTATTTTGATCAATCGTTAATAATATTCTCTCTCTCTCTCAAATTCAGTGGTTTCTAACAATATGTATTCCCAATAGATGATGATTTTCTTGAAAAAGAAAAGGAATCTTGTAGAAATGTATATTCTAATTAGAGACATAGTTTATGTACACGAGCTAGCTAAATGATACAAAACCTAGCCAATATGAGCATGTGTAATTAATATGCCATAACCAAATGGCTTATGACAAACTATAAAGTAGAACAAAAAGAATAGAAAGAAGAGATCAAATTAGAATAAATAGAACACACAGATTTGACGGAGTTCGGTAAAATATATCTGCGTCCTCAGACAAAAAAGATGCAATAGATTAATATAAGAAATTATGACGTTGCAATGATGGTAGAGGGTCTCGCAAATCTTAATTGCAAATACACCCAAAATGTCATGCCCCGGTTTCCAAAATACAGGAATACAGAAAGTAATCAAGGCCAGCCATGCTCCTACGGTAAGAAATTATCACACCACAGTCATGCTACGGCTTCTAGCTAAACCTGTAACGAAGATATCTTATGTATATACCAAAAACACCAAGGATAAAACTAATACTCATGGTACATCAAATAATAATAAATACAAAGTGGGTCCACAAGATAATAAGAGATTCAAATAAAATTTTACGGAATAACAATAGCTTCCAATAAAGAAGTAGATGATCCGCAAAGAGATACATAAATCCCAGTCCTACTTTATTGTGTTATAAACATTTACGTTTATCAGTTGATTATAAGATAAGGTGCATTGAATAACGGTGTAAGACATTCTCGACCAAAATACAGTTTTCAATTTACAAAACACAGAATTTGAGTTAGTACACTCTTGGGACTTATACAAGAAAATGTATGTTGTCCAGTGTCCTTCTGGACAAGGGGTTGGTACTCTTATTTCATTCAGGATTACCTATAAGTTCTCTGGTTTTAGACACGCATTCGTTTTAATGCAAGGTCCAAAATTTTTGTGAAGTTCATAGGTATAAGAATAAAGTAGAGAACCGTACGTTGGAAGTATCAGGATTATTCGAGGTGATCGAAGATATAGATACTTATGCTATGTATTCCATCATAGTAATATTGAAACTTGATTCTCTTGCATGTTACTCATCCGTGGGTGCGCTCCATGATGAGTAATGTTGTATTGACATTTTTCCATTAGGTGATATGCGCTAGAAACAACTGCATGACTTTTGAATCTGGTTACATCTAAATTAGTGCCTTTATTCTATATGGACATAGAATGATTACATATCTTGAGATTGTTAAGATATGAAATTATCCGATCTCTGTTTAAAAGTAGAATCCAGACAAACTCAAGGCACGCTTCGGCAATGGCGGTTTTTGGATTATCCCAAGCATTCACTAGGATTTTGTTTTCTACCATTCTCAAGATCAATAGTTATATTGTTTTTGACTCGCCACATTTTTATTAAAGGAATCTTTTTGCAAAAGAAACTAATGGGAGTATGGTAGAATTAGAAGTGATTCCAGAACCATAAACGGTTACCGAAAATTTAGTAGAACCTAAGGACTCAATTGTACTTGACAAACCATTAGCCACTCCGCAGATTTTAATAGGTGACCTCAGACACCCGAGAGATACTTCGGTTTTCTCGTAGACAGTGACAGGAAGGTCAGCATCATGGCAATGATGGCCCTACTAGTTATCAGCAGGTCATAAGAAGTGGTAACTTCCATATGACCAGATACTTCATATCCAAAATGGACTCCATGCACTTCAGCAAATTATAGATTTTGGAATTTGCTGGGTGCTCCTGAAGGGGTAAAAACCCATTAGGAGCAAGTAGATCTTTCGAGATCTGTGCAGGTGGAAAGTTATTAACCTAATAAGGCTAGACTTTTTGTGAAGAGTTTTCATCAAATACCCGTTGTGGATTGTGATGAGACTTTTACTTCAGTGTCTATGCTGATGTCCATACGGATATGACTTGGCACTACTGTTCCCTACTTGTTATCAGCAGGTCATAGGAAGTGGTTTTTTGTATGTGACCAGACATTTCATACCCAAGATGGACCCCACGCACTTCAACAAGTCATGGATTTTGGACTTTGCTGGGTGCTCCTGAAGGTGTAAAAACCCATAAGGAGAAAGTAAATCTTTCAATATCTGTGCAGGTGGAAAGGTACTAACCTAATAAGGCTGGACTTGTTGTAAAGAGTTTTTCATCAAATACCCATTGTGGCATGTGATGTGACTTTTAGTTCGGTGTCTACGCTGAAGTCCATATGGATATGATTTGGCACTGATGCTGTTCATGGCTATGATATCTGGCAGGTGAATGACTATAACGTTTTTCCAAATGGGAATTTGGAAGTGTATGTGTATATGAAAATGCCGGATGGTTATTGTAGTCAGTGGGAGCAGCAGAAGGTGTGCTAGTTGCTTATGTATATTCGTAAACTGAAGCATTGATAGCGGAGACGGGTCATTTTTTTATGTGACAGTCAATGTGATTGACATCATCAAAACAATAGATGAACCTATTAAGAAGGATGTAGGGAGTATTGTCCTAGGATTTGGATAACATACTCCAAATAGGAAGTGATGTTCCTATACTACAATCGGTCAAACTTTGGTTGTCACACAATGTTTTCTCCACGCTGGATATGGGTAATAAATCAGGAATTCTGGTGACTGGATCTAGATTTGGGAAGTTTCCAAAATCGGGTACTTAGACAACATTCTAAAAGTATTTTAGAATGGACGACTCCTAGCGTAGTGGAGTACCTGCAGGTGATGGAGTCACCCTCTCTAAAAAGAATGTCTTCTAGACTGATGAGGAGAGGGACTGGCAAGAATGATATATCATTTGCTTAGGCAATTGAGTCAATCATGCAATGTCTTGTACAAAACCAGATGGATAATGTATAGGGATTCTGGTTTTAAATCTAGATTTGGGAAGTTTCCCAATCGGGTACTTGGACAGGATTCTAAAAACATCTTAGAATGGAAGACTCCTGGCGTAGTGGTGTACCCGCAGGTGATGGATTCTCCCTCTCTAAAAGGGATGTATTCTAGACTGATGAGGAGAGGGATTGACTTGAATGACATATCATTTGCTTAGGCAATTGAGTCAATCATGCAATGTCTTGTACAACATCAGATAATGCATTTGCACTAGTTACAATAAGCATATATTAATCTAATCCTCGAGAAACAAAGGGAAGCTATCATGAACATAAGAGGATGTTCTTGGTATAAGATAACAGCAGCCTCCTCTGGGAGATGGTTATCGGTTTAAGGCTTCCAAGGTGACCTAGTTGACAGAGATGCTGTCAGAGTTTTGAGTTTAGTCTCTTCTAAGGATCAGTATATTGGATAGTGTTCCAATAGTGATACTGGGTTAATCGTGGTGCTGGATGCTGGTTATGACTCAACAGAGGATACATTCCAAGAAGTTTGTTGGATGGAGTTGTTCATTGATGAACTTGGTCCCATCAAGTATCCAGACAAATTCTTGAGGCGGGGTATTGCTCAGTTTGGGAGACTGTTGATCTCCGCAAGGTTGAGAAATAGAGAGATGAAGTTGGAACATTGCAGCGGATCCACCCACTGAGGCTATTTCTCGAACACATTAAGTTTCGCAAATATAGTTTGCGAAACTGATTAGTAGAGAAGTTGGGTATTCGGTAGCACACGAGTTGTGGGTATGCGATACCGCAATAACTGGCCTTAAGTGCAAGTGGGAGATTGTTGGATATGTGCCCTCAAGGCAATTATTATGATTGCAAGTAGGCGATTATGATAATTGAGGGAGGACCTATACAGGTATAACAGTCTTACTCGAGATGATAGTATGCTATC
Source organism: Agapanthus africanus (assembly GCA_030015575.1). Taxonomy (NCBI): domain Eukaryota; kingdom Viridiplantae; phylum Streptophyta; class Magnoliopsida; order Asparagales; family Amaryllidaceae; genus Agapanthus; species Agapanthus africanus. Next base: position 95,406,595 of record JASDDO010000008.1, read on the forward strand.
TGGTTTGTCTTCATCATTGATGAAGCTCGTATGATTGTTGCTTGACAACCAGCATTATGATAGCGATCATATATGTTGGAGCTAGGTTGTCCATAAGCACATCCTTAAACGTCCCTAGTCGTGGGAGTATCGAGATTGGGCATCGATATTCCAGAGTAGACTAGTGTCTACGCTTCTAAACCCCGACGAGGGGCGGTGGCCGGTCTCACAAGCCATTGGTGTTATGTCGTCTAAGATAGTATACAGGTGCTCACTGGAGGTGAGTACACTGGACGGACTCGCCGAGAACTTCTAGATGATATTATATCTATCGTTAGATGGAAGTTCTCAGGTAGCATGAGTAATGGTTAGTCCTTTGACTTGAAATCTTCATTTGTCTCGTGTGAGTTCCTACTGTACTTTGATTACTACCCTACCATGGCTCAAAGGAGTCATGCAAACAGGTTTTAGTTGGGTACAGTCCCGAGCGACATGGAGGCAGTGGTCGATTGCCAGGAATTCGTCTCTCTTGGTATTAGGAATCGATGTCGCGCTGTGTTCAGTTGGTTATCACCATAAATCCGTGGCCACGGTGAATGATATTTACTAATAATTGATCAGTAGTATCTCTGTTGGTGATGAGCTTGACTTAGACACGACTTATCTGGTTAGTATGGGTCTGACATTATCCGCCCCTAGACCTGATATGCGATACTCTTTGACGAAGAGCCCGAAATGTACGGAGATTATCACATTCAGGCTCAGTAGGGTAAGGACATACATGATTGTCGACCTCTCTTTCGGCAAGTACCTGGGTAGCCATTACGTACAACTAGTGCCACTGACGTGCTTGTGGTTAAACCCACCGCCAGCGTATTGTCGAGTCTTTAGAATCCCACACGGAGGATTTTCCCGATCCAGGCGATGGATGTAGGAGTCGTACGTTGGTACGTGCAAGGGTCCGATTAAATACGTGTACGGGATACACAGACTTCAATCGAGCGGTTGATAATACTAGCCGACTTAGCATTAAGCTGGATTATTAAATCAGGTTTTGATTTAATAATTTATATATGTATTTTGATACATATATTTTAGTATTATTGTTAACTATTCATTTTTTCTCATTGGTGATATCCGTATTATTATACGAATACGCGTATATGTAGCGATACATATACCAGGTGAAGTATTCCGTATTTATATGGGAATGCTTCTAGAAGAAGGACACCTCATATTTGTTTTTCTAGAAGAAAAACAAATGGTAAATGAGGTGGAAATGAGGTGGCATGAAGCATGGCTAGATAAATAAAGAGGTATGGTTTGGATTGTGATGATTTATGGGGTTCACTATTTGAACTATGGTTGTAAAAAGGTGTAGCTATGATTCTTTTGACTTGATGATTTTTTGTAACGACTCTAAAAGTCCTACACACTTTTATTAAATCCAATGCTAATAAAAAGGTGTATTTCTGTCCTGATTTCGAGTTATAAATTATTTTTGATAACTTATGTACAAGAAACTCCTTATAGCTCATTGGTTAAGCCTCTACACTGCTGTCCCATAGCCTGCAAGTTCGAATCCCATCAGTTTCAATTATTTTTAATATTTTTCTTTTTAATTTTTTCAGAAGCCCAAGAGTTGCACGTGCATTACACAGAGAAACGAAGAATTGCAAATAAATCAAACAATAAAAATGAGCACTGCACGAACCTCGAAACCCCACTCTCCTTTTGGACCGTCGGTTTCTCCATTTTGACCGCTACCGGCGGGTAGAATAGCCCCAAATCCCCCCATTTTCTGCCTGTGTATCTTTTCAGTTCCCGCTACCCTTTTTTCCTATTTGTTTTTCTATAATTAACCAGAGAACCCCAAACTCTTCATCTACTCTAACCGAAATTCAAGAGCTAAATCCTTTCATAAGATATTTACTCTAACCGAAATACAAACACAACCAGGATCCAAATTTTAACATAAACTTGAACCCTTGATCATTAACCAGAACACTTGAACTTGAATATCTCAAAACTTGAATACTAGAATACTATGACTTGACATGAATACCAGAACACATTGGCTGCTATTGAAACTGACTTGACTCGAACCATGAATACATGAACACTTGACACAAATACTTGACATTGACATGAACTCAAACTTGCAACTTGATATATTCATGGATTCGAGCAAGGCTGGTAATTTTAACTATAATTTAGGACACATGGGGTGTTAGGGTAGTTCAAGTGTGAATCCAATGAAATCTCAAGAGTCCTCCTAGATCACGAATCCATGTCTACTAACACAAGAAAGCTATCATGAGGGCCCGTGTTTCCTTGCTCCTGGATTAAAGCCTGTTGAATTTGGAATACTTCGATACTAGGTTGAAGTCACGTTACTGACACTTGATTCAGGCCCGTGGTTCCTTACCCCTGGATTACAGCATGTTGGGTTCGAGAACACTCTTGAGATTGATTGAAGTTCACCCTTGAACTTACGTTAAATTAGTTCACCCATGTAGAGACCTTTTAGGACACTTACAAGCACTTCATATTCACTATACCTACACTACACGGCCATGCTATACTATGCTCATGTTACTTTGCCATGATATATAGAACTGCATGTTAAATAAGATTGCCATATTTACATTAAATGACATATTTGAACACCATATCTCATAGTCTATTGCTTCATGGTATCTATTTTTCTTTGTCATTATACTTTTATGCTTCACACTCTTTTTCTTAGGGACTTACCAAGCGAAAGTTCCCTGACGGGCATTCCACCCACCTTTCTCTCTTGGAATGTTCGTCAGATACTGTGGAGACTGAGGAGGTGGATACCAAAGAGGAGGAGCACGATCAGATCGCGACTCAAGCCTAGAATAATTATCCTTTTCTTTCAGTTTATATATTCCACCTGTTTAGGCATTTCTTTTCTTGTATTTCCTTTTCAGTTGAACTCATGTATTGTAAATGTATCAAGTTTGAATGTAAATAAAGTTGTTGAAGTTTAAATCTCATGTTAATTTCTTGTTATTTTATATTGCTCATTTACGCTTAGCGTATTTATTCCGGGAAATGACCTTCTCGAAATAAATACGTCGCGGGCCTCGTCACGTACCTGCTTCCATCCAGTTGAACTCATGTATTGTAAATGTATCAAGTTTGAATGTAAATAAAGTTATTGAAGTTTAAATCTCATGTTAATTTCTTATCATTTTATATTGCTCATTTACGCTTAGCGTATTTATTCCGGGAAATGACCTTCTCGAAATAAATACGTCGCGGGCCTCGTCACGTACCTGCTTCCGTCCAGTAGAACTTATGTATTAAATGTATCAAGTCTGAAGGTAAATAAAGTTGTTGAAGTTTAAATCTCATGTTAATTTCTTGTCATTTTATATTGCTCATTTACGCTTAGCTAATTTATTTCGGGAAATGACCTTCTCGAAATAAATACGTCGCGGGCTTCGTCACGTACCTGCTTCCGTCTTTTAGGAAGCGGGGTATGACAGGTTTTGTTAGTGGCCTATGCAGGTCAGTTCTGTATGAAGTTGTAAGTAATATATCACAAGAAAGATGAAATTCAACAACTATACATTCCTTGCATTTCAATTTCCGTTGAATCTATCCTAATCTTTCTTCTCTATCTAAGATGATAGATTCTCCCAACAACACTAGCACCAACGTCAATGGAAGTATACCACCACCACCTACCCTTACCGCTCTACCACCTCTCCTACCGTAGCCGCTCCACTCACAAAACAGACAATACTTCTGGAGGCTATCAAAAGCCTACTTGAAGGTCAGCAGGCTCAAGGCACGATTTTGCAGGAGCAGACTGCTCTCCTTCAACAGAGTTTCATCCGCTGTGAAGCAGAAGCACCGGAAGTGAAACAATTTCGAGCATTACACCCGAAAAACTTCTCAGGAAAAGAGAAACCGCTTGAAGCCGAGGAATGAGCTCAAAACATAGAAGATGACCTAGCGGTGGCCTAAGTTCCAGAAGCGACGTGGGTCAGAATAGAAAAACTCCAACTTACTGACAATGCCAGAGTCTGGTGGAAAGCAGAAGAGAGCCGTCTTGAACAGCCGATCGAGTGAAAGATTTTCCGTGATCTCTTCGACGCCAAGTATTTTCCGGAAACTGCACACTTCGAGATGGAACAAAAGTTCATACGCCTACAACAAGGATCCATGTAGGATAAGTCGGTGGATGAGTATGATGCTGAATTCACCATGCTCGGCAGATTCGCTGCCCATCTAATTCCTACTGCCGAAATCAGAGCAAGGCGCTTACAGAAAGGATTAGACCCTGAGATCCAGGTTACCCTAGCAACGGGAGAATACCTAATACATGATGCAGCTTTGAAGTCAGCCCATCACTATAAAGCTGTCATTAAGAAGAAAGGAAGGCCACAGTCGGTCGGTATGAAACGTCCCGCCAACCAGATTACTGGAGGAGCCTCTTCTAAGACAACTCTCCCAGCGCCACTTATAAGGCCAGGAGGATCATTTTCCGAGATTGAACCAAACTTCTGTATCTATTGTAAGTGGACCGGACACCAGGTCAAGGATTGCCGACGAGAAAATGGTCTTTATTTGATATATGGATCACCCTCACACACTGTAAGAACTTTCCCCCACAACCGAACTGGCCTAGCCCCCACGGCTAGACCAGCTATTCAAGCTCTACTTACTCATTTAGCCTTTCCGGCACCACCTCCGCATGGACCACCCTTATCGCGTAAACCATCGATATACCAGCGTGCACAGAGAAATGTGCCGAGACGTCAGTCTTTCACTTTGTTGGCCATAGAGGACGAAGCCATGGGTCAAGATAAGACCGGTAAATCTCCTCCCATCTTTTTCAGCCTTTTCAGATTCTTGCATCGTTTTGTTCTTTTATCTACCTAAACTTTTTCACGCACTTTCGGTACGATATTAGTAGTTCCTTCACTACTGCTTTAACCAATTTTTTTTGAATCTGTTATAACATCCCTCTTGTATAAATTTCGAGGACGAAATTTTTCTAATGTGGGTAGGATGTAACGACCCTAAAAGTCCTATACACTTTTATTAAATCCAATGTTAATAAAAGAGTGTATTTCTGTCCTAGTTTCGAGTTATAAGTTATTTTTGATAACTTATGTACAAGAAACTCCTTATAGCTCATTGGTTAAGCCTCTACATTGTTTTCCCATAGCCTGCAAGTTCGAATCTCATCAGTTCCAATTCTATTTAATATTTTTTTTTTAATTTTTTCGGAAGTCTAAGAGTTGCACGTGCATTATATGAAGAAACGAAGAGTTGCAAATAAATCAAACAATAAAAATAAGACATAAATACCCATATGAATGCACTGCACGAACCCCGAGACCCCACTCTCCTTTTAGACCGCCGGTTTCTCCATTTTGACTGCTACCGGCGCGTGGAATAGCCCCAAATCCCCCTATTTTCTGCATGTGTATCTTTTCAGCTCCCCGCTACCCTTTATTCCTATTTGATTTTCCTATAATTAACCAGAGAACCCCAGACCCTTCATCTATCCTTTTACTCTCACTTTTAATACATTTTATTATCTTTTTAATTTTCTCTACATCTATATTTTCCTCTATAAATACCAAGCCTATTCTCAAGTACTTCTCTCAAAATTATACTGAAATTGTTCCTCAAATACCCTCAAAGAAATTCTAACTCTCAAATAACCTTAAATTCATCTCTCTCAAGATCAAAGTGAAGGCAAACTCTCATATTCGAAGCACTCAAAAATCCTTCCAAGATTCCTTCACTGCTACACAACTCGTGTAGAGAACATCGGTAGATCAAGCATACCTTCTTAGTCGCAATCTCGGTCTCGGTTCTACAAACCGAGGCCTCTGCTCTTCCTTCTCGTTCGTACAAGTAAGAAAGTGCAATTGTAAGTCTCCATCCCTATCTCCTTCCTCTTTACTCTCCTACACCTAGATTTGTAATTCCCAACCATCTTGACTCATCCGTCTGTTGCCCTTTTTCACATCACCATCAAAATACGACTTTTGGTGGCTAACTTCACTTTTAAATTTATTGTTGTAAAATGTTGAATTATCCATTATAATTGCATGTTAATATTAATAAGGAATTTCACTTACCAACATACCATCATGTCATGCTTCACTTTCATATCATATGAATTTAAAATGAAAGTTTGTTATTGTTAAAGCTACCCTAGAATGCATGTAACGCCAAAATACCATGAACTTTAAAAGTGACATTTTTATCGATACCTAGAAATATATACCTCTAGAAAACTCACAGGATAATGACCTACCCCATCACATACACTATGGTTTCATAGCACGAGGTTCTAAACATAGAGTTTATTTAAAGAATAAGTTTTACATTAAAATACCACACTTTTTTCAAAATGGGTTTCTTTTAAATCGATATTTTAAATCCTTGGCAAATACGCCTCTACAACCCCCGTTAGAGAACCCGCTAATGGATGGTACAGGTTATCGCACATCCTTAGGATAGTAGAGTGAGATACAGAACTCCTCACGGAGTATTCGGTCTCGAAAGGAAATAAAAAATACGGTTATAAGAATACAATTTTTCTAAACAAAACTAAACTTTGGAAAATTATATAAAACTATAAATCTGTATTTTCAATAAAGACAAATCATGAAAACTTTAATTTTAAAATGAAAAATTAGAATTTTTAATAAAATACTAACAAGTTTCCAAAAGGAGTAGTTTTCATAAAAATACCATAAACTTTCAAAATCTAGGTTTTATCACTAAAATACCACAACAATTAAAACACATGTTCATGAAAATCCTAAATATTATAAATCACCCTCGAGGTTTATTTTTAAACAATATTAAAATATTTTCATAAAACCCCTCGAGAAATGCAAACAATATAAATATAATGTAAGCAACAATAACAAATACTTAAGGACTCTAGATTAAATATACGTTTAAGCGGTATCAATTTTCTTGAGCCCCTGGGAGCCGGATAAAGTGAGTGCTTGCCTATTCAGATTAGACTAGTTTAACGGAGTTATCAATGGCAATTGTCTTGGAAAAGGATAAATCCTGCCGTCCATGTGCAGCAGTTCCCCGATTACTTCCGAACTTAAGAAATTCAAGAGCTAAATCCTTTAATAAGATATTTATTCTAACTGGAATACAAACTCAATCAGGATCCAAACTTTAACATAAACTTGAACTCTTGATAATGAACCAGAACACTTGTAATACCCGGTTCTTTTATGGGCCAATAGCCGTATTTTATTAAATAGGGGTCACTTACAAATTTACCTATGTGTATTTATAAGTATTTTAAGTATTTTAAGTATTTAAACATCCTAACTCTTTTATTCTGCTTTCCCCTTCTTAAATCCATTTTTTCCTCTAAAACTAATTCTATATCTAAACCCTTTTATTCTCTCCCTTTTATTTTTCCCAGAAACCCAAACTCTATGTCATCGTATTTTTACCTCCCATTTTTCCAAGCCCGTTAACCTTTTAATCCTGCTCCTAACCCAAACCTTATCTCTTTTATTCCTTTAGCCAGTGCCTCAATTTCCTCAGCCCAGCCGGATAAGGAAAACACAATTCAGTAACTATTTCTCCCCAAATTATTTCCCCCAAGCCCAACTGAAAGTTGGAACTAAATATTGGTACAAACCCTAACCACACTTCCATTTTCCCTTTCATTACTTTCCCTTTTCCTTTTATTTTTCTTTTAGCCGGCCCAATCCCATTTCCACAACTCTTATTTCCATTTCCATTTTCTCTCCAAGCCCAAACATAAAATTAAATAATTCTTTTTCGCCGGCCCAACATTTCACTCAGCCCTTTCCCTTTTCCCCAACATAAAATAAAATTACTTTCCTTTAATTTAACCCCGGCCCAGCCCGTCTCCTCCAAACCCACGCCCGTTTCACCCGACCCGACTCGCCTTCTTCCCTCCTTCTTCCCAACGTCTCTCTTTCTCGATTCACATTTCACACCAACTCCCGCGACCACGTCGCCGGGCCGTTTCCCCACGACTCGCGCGCCCCTCGCGATCTCCTCAACCTCAACCCTTCCTCCTCACTCCCTCAATCTCATTCCAGCCCCTTCTCAAATCTCTTCTCTCCCTCTAACACCGAACCCACTTGCCTCCATCTTTATACCGACGCCAACGACGACGCCGACGACCCCACCACCTCATACTCCTCCCTCGTTTCTCCTCCACCAACAGAACCCTCCTTCACTACTCTTCCTCCACCAACCGAGAAGCCATGCACACCCAACACCCTGCACACCGAGCTCCCCTGCAGCGACCATCTCCGGCGACCTGAGCCCCCACTACACCATCGCCGACTCCGAGCTCCCCCCTCTGCGCAACACCAAGCCTCACCCTCCTCTTCTCCAAACAGCCACCACTGCCGTCTAAGCCGCAGTCACAGTCACCGTCACCTTTGCCTTCGTCGCCAACAACTCCATCACTCCTGTCGATCACCATCAAACCGAGCTCCCTCCTTCGTCGTTGTCTCCGTCGCCGCTAGTTCCCGTAACTGTCACAGCAGCCCGCCTCGACCACCGAGATCACTCCCCTGCATTCGACGCCGGCAAGCCCCACTGCCCTGAACCGCTCCGTCGACCCCCTCGTCATCGCCAAGTCTGTCTCTTTCTCTCTCTCAATCTCTGCCTCTCTCTCTCTCTAAACCTCACACTCTCCCTAAATCTCTCTCTCTCTAAATCTCTCTCTCTGTGTTTCTCTAAAGATCTCTCTCTCTCTCTCTGTATCAGCACCACTATCCCCCTCACACCAAAGCAAGGAACAACCCGGAGCAGTGCGGAGAAGGAATGTGCGGAGATTAACTGGATTGAGTACAACTACCTGATTCCGAGGCCAAACCTGTGCTGCGTTCATGACGCGATCGTGCCATTGCCGCCGCCGTGCATCACCAGAACGTCTCCAGGCAAGTTCCCTACTTGCTACATGCTAATTTATGTTTGTTACAAACTATAATTGTATAGATTCCGTGTTTTACAAGTCACGATAAATTATATGACATACCCGTTCGATGTAAGATCCCAATGAAAATCTTCACGTAATTTGATGGAACTCATTTGCATAGTCTGGCCCGTATGGAAGTGAACCTTATGTTTAAATTTCACTGGAAAATATGACTATTAATGACTAAAACGAACACCCCAAATACACCCGTGAAAACTGGAAATTTCCCGCATCTGAAAATTGTTAAAATCACCATAAATTATGTACATATTGAAATGATTCGTTCGAGGGCTCAAATTGAAGCCGACTCGACGAACTGTAACCCTATGCAGGTTTTTAATGGTTTCTGTACTAAAATTATGATGATAATTGGCTCGGGGAGCGGCTCTGGACTGCTGTCCAGAGCAACTCTGGTTATTGTTTTCTGTCCCGTAATCTTTGCTACCTTCCAGTATGAACTCGTATGTTACGGAACCCTACACCGTATTGAAGTTGAATCTGTTAGCTAAATAACTCAAGTTATTTCACCCTGTTTCATCGTCGTTTACTATTTAAAATACAATTTAAAAGATCGGGACGTATAGCAGTGCCAAACAGAACCAGAACTGATACCCCAATGTTGATTAGTGCATAACTCCTTACGTACAGACGCGATTGAGAATCAGTATGTTGCGTTGAAAACCTTAATGAAAATAATAGATTTCATTCAACTGTAGCGTCGCTAAAATCTGAACCCAACTGGGATTAAAGTGCGTTGCGAAACGGACTTCCGATTCTGAAACCGGATTTCCAGCAGTGAACGCTTAAAATGAAATGGCCATATCTAGTGATCCTGAAACCCGATTGACATGAAACCAAATTTGCTGTGTAGATAATCAAATATACTACCTATCCCCTGTTCATGGTTTTGCTAAATTTTGCATGTATGATTTATGATAAATTATACAAGTGGTAGTATACCGACATATGACATCTTAATCATGCCTTAGACACTGTTTTCTCACCACATCATCTATATGTCATTGCATTGATAACCTAGTGATCATGTGCATTACCCAGTATTAGGTATTAGTGGTGATTGTGGCAAGTACGTTAGTGTTCGTGCATGAATGGATAAGTGAAAGTGACACGTACTTGTACACAATCAGTGGACCCTATTGTTCTATTGCATTGTCGACGTCTGTGGGACGCGTATAAGTGTGACTATAAGTGGTATGGGACACTTATGGAAGCTATTGTATGGGTGTCACAGGTAAGGCACCAGACACTGCCCATTTATCTTGGGTATCAGTCGGGACGTGCTTGATGGAGATCCTGTCTCCAGTTCTCGCGCAGACTTGTCATGGACCGACCGATATTTGAGGTTATGGTTGGCGTTTGATGTAGACCATGGGGTGTGGGGTAGTTCGAGTGTGAGTTCAACAGAGTCTCGGGAGTCCCATGCCGGCATATATATATATGGAGATATATGGAGATTTACAGGGTACATGATTATTACCGTAAGTTATATTTTGGGCCCGTGGTCCCTTGCCCTTGGGTCCTACCCTTGGGTGGAGGACACTTACGAGTGGTCGACTCTCACACTTGGACTGACGATAGGCTTAGTGACCTGTACAGGTGAGACTTAGAGACTGATAGGGATAGTGACATTGACATGCATTACTTGCTGTATTGACACACCTGACATACTATTTTACTGCTTTACTGTGCACTCGCCCTTTCAGACACCCACATTGGCTACTTCATGTTCTTATCTCTACTATCTTGATTTACCGTTATATATCCATTATTACTGTACGAGTTACCACTTGCATCTATGTTTATATTGCTATCGTGTCGCTCTGACGACCTGAGTATGCATGCTCAGAGTGAGAGGTGGGTCTAGCTTGGACGAGGACCAGACATACATCGCGGACATTTTGATCAGCTATTCAGAGCTATACTCTTCTGACCTCCATCAGGTCAGTCCTTGTATTTGTTTTGTTTCAGATACTGCATTTCTCATTTCCTGTGCATTATTTACTGATTACCACGTAAAGCTAGAAGCCGAAGTGCGACTACGGCAGGATTTTTCCTTGACCATAGGAGTATGGCTGGCCTTGTCGACCCCTCGTATTTCGTATTTTGGGAAGCGGGACGTGACATGGTTTTGTTGGTATCAGAGCCAGGTTTTGCTATGATTGGGATTGCAGTTTCCGAGTAGAGCTTGACGATTTAAGACGCTCTTTCGGTCTAGATTGTGAACTGTTATCTTTGACTTGAATCTTTATTGTTCGTCATGCCATATTTTGACTCCTCCGTTAGAGTTCTGGGCGACTTAGTAGAGTTACGGGGTTGTAATTATGAACCGCAGCATAGTTACAATACTTTACTCTATTAGGTAACTGGGAGTCTTACATTTGTTTTCCGCTTGATTGAGTTTCACTCACCCGATATTCTTGTTTCATTGTCTATTCTATATCCTGTTCTGATTTTTCCCCTGTGTCTTATGCCGGCCTAAAGAAAGAAAAAAATAATTTGTTGTTTCAGGACCATGTCTTCCAACGACTCTTCCTCTATCTCCACTCCCCAGAATCAGACCGTAGAGATCCTGACTGCACTGCAAAGTCTGAAGGAAGCCCAGGAGCGAACAAACAACCTGTTAGCTGAAGGACTGAGAAGGCAGGCGAATCAGGCACCAACGGAAGTCTCTAATCGTAAAGGGATCCCTGTTAGACGAGGAAAAGAGGGGAAGATGAAGCGCCCATTTGTTCCCTCGCGACAGAAGCAGCAGAAGACCCAATGTTGTGGGTACTGCAAGAGGCCAGGACATCTTCAGAGTGATTGTCGCCGCGCCTAGGGAAAATGTCTGATTTGCGGACCAGCGAACACTTTATCAATAATTGCCCTAATAGGAAGGAGCTACAAGGAGGCAGTTCGTCCACACTCCCCACTCCTGCTAATTAATGGATATTTCGTAGTTCGAGCTTCGAGGATAGTGCGGACCCAGCATAGGATTCAACTCGCGTGACGAGAATGCAGCGGTCTAGTAATCAAAGAAGAATTATAACGTTTTCTGCTTTCAGTAATAATGTTGTCACCCTCCTGTAAATGTTTCTTTTCGTTTGAAATCTTGTATCCGTCAAACTTTTTGTTAAATGTAATAAAACTTTGAATCGTAATGTATGTATCGTTCTCTTGCGTTCCCCCTTTATTTATACTACTCATTATAACAACATTTTTCTTTTTAAATTTTGATTCTTCGGTCCCTGCCTACCGCATACTCTCCTGTACTCCGTATCCTTAGTTATTTTCTTAATGTGTTCCACTGTCTAATCATGACTCTTTCTTTTCAGGCCATGGCCCACCCTGGAGCAGCGCCGCATCTAGATGAGGATGCACAGTCATGCGTTTCCTTAGACCGCATGCTGGTGAGCTCGGACGATGAGATAGATGGCCCCCAGGTCATTTTCGGAAACAGCGATTCCGAGGACGGAGGAGCCGCCACCCCAGAAGTTGACATGATCGGCGATTCCGACGAGGAGGAAGGAGACCCTGGAGAGAACCCGATAGAGGAAGATCCCGAGGAGGGCCCGATAGAAGAAAATCCAGTGGAGGAAAATCCCATGGAAGAGGATCCAGAGGAAGAGAATCACATGGGAGCAGACCTCGATGAAGAAGCTCCAGCCGAGGAAGAAGGACCGGAAGAACAAGACCCTGCGGTGGAAGAACTCCCAATGGCGGTCCCTGCGAGGCGCTATAGAAATGGACACCCCTACCTGAGTGCGCGAGCCTACCGTAACCTGCTGAACCTCCACAGCCGCGATTGACGGGATTTAGCTGTTGTCTCCTCTGGCCAAATAAATCTGTATATAGTTTAGGGCCATCTTTCGTTTTTGAGAATGCTTTGTTTAGAATTTTCTGGAATGAAATAAAATTTTTGAGTTCGCTAATCTCTTGATTGCTGGTTCACTTGATGCTTTGACTGTTCCCCTATACGTCCCGATCCTCCTGAGATCCCTGACTGTCCACCCTTGCACCTTGTACTGTCTTGACCCTCACTTAGATTAAAAAGTATCACACTCCGACCTTTTGAATGAGCCATACTCCATTGTAATCCCTACCCTAGCTAGCCCTATACATTTTTTGTGTTGTTTCCTATTACCCTAACTATATTTAGGGACATCATTTTTCGAAAATTTAGTTTTCATTATTTTGTATTTATCGAAAAGTGCGTGTTATTGACTACTCCGTTTTATGCATTTTAAGTACACTACTATTCTTCTCATTTTTATGGTAGTGCAATCATATGTTGCACCTATTATTTTGTGCTATGTTTCTTATTTTCATCATGTGGTTTTCAAAGTTATGTTAAAATTGGTTGATTGATACGTTATTCTAAAATGTTTTAACCTACCGACAGATCCTTCACTATTTCATTTTGGTTGTATCTTATACTTATTATTTTAGCTGCGCTACTTTGATATATATAGGTGTGCACATATTTAGGATTTCGATTTTTCTAGTACACCTCGAATACTATTATTTGTTAATGCTATTTTATTCTTTTGTACTTATACGTTGCCCTTATAGTTTTTCCGGCATTATACTTACCCTTTTAGTTGTGTTATTTTTATACATATATAGACCTTCAAAGAAATTTTTATCCACCTGTTTTAAGTAAAGCATTATGTGTTAATGTTCGATGGGGTAGCCTTTCGCTTGTTGTTTTGTAGCTTATCATTTATTTTAAATTTCGAGGACGAAATTTTTGTAAGAGTGGTATGATGTAATACCCGATTCTTTTATGGGCCAATAACCGTATTTTATTAAATAGGGGTCACTTACAAATTTCCTCAGCCCGGCCGGATAAGGAAAACACAATTCATTAACTATTTCTCCCCAAATTATTTCCCCCAAGCCCAACTGAAAGTTGGAACTAAATATTGGTACAAACCCTAACCACACTTCCATTTTCCCCTTCATTACTTTCCTTTTTCCTTTTATTTTTCTTTTAGCCGGCCCAATCCCATTTCCCTAACTCTTTTTCCCATTTCCATTTTCTCTCCAAGCCCAAACATAAAATTAAATATTTCTTTTTCGCCGGCCCAACATTTCACTCAGCCCTTTCCCTTTTCCCCAACATAAAATAAAATTACTTTCCTTTAATTTAACCCCGGCCCAGCCCGTCTCCTCCAAACCCACGCCCGTTTCACCCGACCCGACTCGCCTTCTTCCCTCCTTCTTCCCAATGTCTCTCTTCCTCGATCCACATTTCACGCCAACTCAGACGACCACGTCCCCGAGTCGTTTCCCCATGACTCGCGCACCCCTCGCGATCTCCTCAACCTCAACCCTTCCTCCTCACTCCCTCAATGTCATTCCAGCCCCTTCTCAAATCTCTTCTCTCCCTCTAACACCGAACCCACTTGCCTCCATATCTACACCGACGCCAACGACCCCACCACCTCGTACTCCTCCCTCGTTTCTCCTCCACCAACAGAACCCTTCGCTACTCTTCCTCCACAAACCGAGAAGCCCTGCACACCCAACGCCCTGCACACCCGAGCTCCCCTGCAGCGACCATCTCCGGCGACCCGAGCCCCCACTACACCATCGCCGACTCCGAGCTCCCCCCTCTGCGCAACACCAAGCCTCACCCTCCTCTTCTCCAAACAGCCACCATCGCCGTCCAAGCCGCAGTCACAGTCGTCGTCACCTTTGCCTTCGTCGCCAACAACTCCATCACTCCTGTCGATCACCATCAAACCGAGCTCCCTCCTTCGTCGTTGTCCCCGTCGCCGCTAGTTCCCGTCGCTGTCACAGCAGCCCGCCTCGACCACCAAGCTCACTCCCCTGCACTCGACGCCGGCAAGCCCCACTTCCCTGAACCGCTCCGTCGACCCCCTCGTCGTCGCCAAGTAAGTCTCTTTCTCTCTCTCAATCTCTGCCTCTCTCCCTCTCTCTCTCTAAACCTCACACTCTCCCTAAATCTCTCTCTCTCTAAATCTCTCTCTGTGTGTTTCTCTAAAGATCTCTCTCTCTCTGTATCAGCACCACTATCCCCCTCACACCAAAGCAAGGAACAACCCGGAGCAGTGCGGAGAAGGAATGTGCGGAGATTAACTGGATTGAGTACAACTACCTGATTCCGAGGCCAAACCTGTGCTGCGTTCATGACGCGATCATGCCATTGCAGCCGCCGTGCATCACCAGAACGTCTCCAGGCAAGTTCCCTACTTGCTACATGCTAATTTATGTTTGTTGCAAACTATAATTGTATAAATTCCGTGTTTTACAAGTCACGATAAATTATATGACATACCCGTTCGATGTAAGATCCCAATGAAAATCTTCACGTAATTTGATGGAACTCATTTGCATAGTCTGGCCCGTATGGAAGTGAACCTTATGTTTAAATTTCACTGGAAAATATGACTATTAATGACTAAAACGAACACCCCCAAATACACCCGTGAAAACTGGAAATTTCCCGCATCTGAAAATTGTTAAAATCACCATAAATTATGTACATATTGAAATGATGCGTTCGAGGGCTCAAATTGAAGCCGACTCGACGAACTGTAACCCTATGCAAGTTTTTAATGGTTTCTGTACTAAAATAATGACGATAATTGGCTCGGGGAGCGGCTCTGGACTGCTGTCCAGAGCAACTCTGGTTATTGTTTTCTGTCCCGTAATCTTTGCTACCTTGCAGTATGAACTCGTATGTTATGGAACCCTACACCGTATTGAAGTTGAATCTGTTAGCTAAATAACTCAAGTTATTTCACCCTGTTTCATCGTCGTTTACTATTTAAAATGCAATTTAAAAGATCGGGACGTATAGCAGTGCCAAACAGAACCAGAACTGATACCCCAATGTTGATTAGTGCATAACTCCTGACGTACAGATGCGATTGAGAATCCGTCTATTGAGTTTAAAACCTTACTGAAAATACTAGATTTCATTCAACTGTAGCATCGCTAAAATCTGATCCCAACTAGGATTAAAGTGCGTTGCGAAACGGACTTCCGATTCTGAAACCGGATTTCCAGCAGTGAACGCTTAAAATGAAATGGCCATATCTAGTGATCCTGAAACCCGTTTGAAGTGAAACTAAATTTTCTATGTAGATAATCAAATATACTACCTATCCCCTGTTCATGGTTTTGCTAAATTTTGCATGTATGATTTATGATAAATTATGCAAGTGGTAGTATACCGACATATGACATCTTAATCATGCCTTAGACACTGTTTTCTCACCACATCATATATATGTCATTGCATTGATAACCTAGTGATCATGTGCATTACCCAGTGTTTGGTATTAGTGGTGATTGTGGCAAGTACGTTAGTGTTCGTGCATGAATGGATAAGTGAAAGTGACACGTACTTGTACACAATCAGTGGACCTTATTGTTCTATTGCATTGTCGACATCTGTGGGATGCGTATAAGTGTGACTATAAGTGGTATGGGACACTTATGGAAGCTCTTGTATGGGTGTCACAGGTAAGGCACCAGACACTGCCCATTTATCTTGGGTATCAGTCGGGACGTGCTTGATGGAGATCCTGTCTCCAGTTCTCACGCAGACTTGTCATGGACCGACCGATATTTGAGGTTATGGTTGGCGTTTGATGTAGACCACGGGGTGTGGGGTAGTTCGAGTGTGAGTTCAATAGAGTCTCGGGAGTCCCATGCCGGCATATATATATATGGAGATATATGGAGATTTACAGGGTACATGATTATTACCGTGAGTTATATTTTGGGCCCGTGGTCCCTTGCCCTTGGGTCCTACCCTTGGGTGGAGGACACTTACGAGTGGTCGACTCTCACACTTGGACCGACGATAGGCTTAGTGACCTGTACAGTGAGACTTAGAGACTGATAGGGATAGTGACATTGACATGCATTACTTGCTGTATTGACACACCTGACATACTATTTTACTGCGTTACTGTGCACTCGCCCTTTCAGACACCCGCATTGGCTACTTCATGTTCTTATCTCTACTATCTTGATTTACCGTTATATATCCATTATTACTGTACGAGTTACCACTTGCATTTATGTTTATATTGCTATCGTGTCGCTCTGACGACCTGAGTATGCATGCTCGGAGTGAGAGGTGGGTCTAGCTTGGACGAGGACCAGACGTACATCGCGGACATTTTGATCAGCTATTCAGAGCTATACTCTTTTGACCTCCATCAGGTCAGTCCTTGTATTTGTTTTGTTTCAGTTACTGCATTTCTCATTTCCTGTGTATTGTTTACTGATTACCCCGTATAGCTAGAAGCCGAAGTGTGACTACGGCAGGATTTTTCCTTAGCCGTAGGAGCATGGCTGGCCTTGTCGACCCCTCGTATTTCGTATTTTGGGAAGCGGGGCGTGACAACACTTGAACTTGAGTATCTCAAAACTTGAATACTAAAATACTATAATTTGATATGAACTTAACATGAATACCAGAACACAATGGATGCTACTGAAACTGACTTCACTCGAACCATGAATACAACTTGACATGAATACATCAACACTTGACACGAATACTTGACATTGACATGAACTCAAACTTGCACCTTGATGTATTCATGGATTTGAGCAAGGCTAGTAGTTTTAACTATAATCTAGGATACACGGGGTGTTGAGGTAGTTCAAGTGTGAATCCAATGAAATCTCAGGAGTCCCCCTAGATCATGAATCCATGTCTACTAACATAAGCAAGCTATCATGAGGGCCCATATTTCCTTACTCCTGGATTATATGCTGTTGAGTTTGGAATACTTCGACACTAGCTTGAAGTCTCGTTACTAACACTTGATTCGGGCCCATGGTTCCTTACCCCTGAATTACAGCTTGTTGGGTTCGAGAACACTCTTGAGATTGATTGACATTAACCCTTGAACTTACGTTAAATTAGTTTACCCATGTAAAGACCTTTTAGGACACTTACATGCACTTCATGTTCACTATACTTACACTACACGGCCATGCTATACTATACTCATGTTACTTTGCCATGATAAATAGAACTGCATGTTAAATAGAATTGTCATGCTTACATTAAATGACATGTTTAAACACCATATCTCATATTCCATTGCTTCATAGTATCCATTTTTCTTTGTCATTATACTTTTATTCTTCACACTCTTTTTTTTGGGGACTTACCGAGCGAAAGTTTGCTGACGGGCATTCCACCCACCTTTATTTCTTGCAATATTTGTCAGATACTGTAGAGACTGAGGAGGTGGACACTATAGAGGAGAAGCACGATCAGATCGCGACTCAAGCCTAGACTAGTTATCCTTTTCTATCAGTTTATGTATGCCACATGTTTTGGCATTTCTTGTATTTCCTTATCAGTTGAACTCATGTATTGTAAATGTATCAAGTTTGAATGTAAATAAAGTTGTTGAAATTTAAATCTCATGTTAATTTCTTGTCATTTTTTATTTCTCATTTACGCTTAGCGTATTTATTCCAAGAAATTACCTTCTCGAAATAAATACGTCGCGGGCCTCGTCACGTACTTGCTTCCATCCAGTTGAACTCATGTATTGTAAATGTATCAAGTTTGAATATAAATAAAGTTGTTGAAGTTTAAATCTCATGTTAATTTCTTGTCATTTTATATTGCTCATTTACGCTTAGCGTATTTATTACGGGAAATAAGCTTCTCGAAATAAATACATCGCAGGCCTCGTCACGTATCTGCTTTCATATTTTAGGAAGCGGGGTGTGACATTTTTCTTCATCTTGGATGCTTCATGGTTGATGAAGCTTAGCCATCTTTTCCTCTTCTCCTTCTTCTACCTCTTGCTCACTTGAGATTGAGAAAAAGAGAGAAATTTTTAGTGAAAAATTCCTACATCACCGACCATCCACACTTAGCAAGTTTGGATCTTCGGTTAGAGCCTCTTCCAGTTTCCCTCAGGTGGATCGTCTTCGGCGAGGGTGGTCGATTTTTAAGCCCGTTCCAAGCGTCTATGAGCTTGGAGGGGTCTTCCACAATTTGGTGGACACGCGACAAAGGTTGTAGTTTCTCAACCCTTGCTTTTCTAGTTTGCTAGTTTAAGCTTTTGGAACGTATCCTTGGTTTTACGGGTGTTTGGTGCTTACATAAATTTTTGTTTTCGCTTCTGCCTCGGCCGCGGTCTCTGCGGCGCGGGCACTGAACCCCAACATGGTATCAAAGCCACTCTATAAATCTTAACTAGCTAGTTTGCACTTATTTAGAGTTTCGATCGACGGATTTTTCCGAATCGCATTTCCAAATTCACTGCTTGTTGTTCGAATTTTTAAGTTGTTCAAAAAAATGTTCAGGTTGCAATAAATTATGTGCAGGCAAAACTAAAGACCAGAAAGATATTTGGGCACATAAGCCTAAAATTCGACCATGGAACCGCCGCCTAACGAGCCATTTGGCCGCGGTTCCACGGTCCAGTTTTGGCCGTTGTGCCCCAAAAAATTTTTGGTGCTCTAGATCATGAAAATATGATTTTTGGTATATTTGGTTTTGGCCCAGATTTGTTTCAGTACTGGTTTGTACTTGGAGCCAATGCGCAAGGTTTTAATCGATCGAAATTTTGAATTCGTGGCTTTCGGTGTATTTGTTAGTTTCTGTGACCATGAATATTATAGCGCGGTATAATCCGACTGGTTGCTATATCTACAATCAGATGGGTTTACGAACATGATATTCGCGTTGATATTCTATGTTGCACTTGTTGGGTAACGATAGCACCCTGTCCATCAGTCGTGGCCGGTGCGGAACAAAAACAGGCGTTTAAAAACTTGGCGCTAACGAAACCCGCTAGAATCGAACCATAAACCAATACTAGCTAACTACAAAGAGTTAAACTACTGAGAAAAAAATGTTATACTGAATTTAATCAGTATCCTGCACCATGCCTTCATCAGTATCCGCTTGGACCACCT
Source organism: Agapanthus africanus (assembly GCA_030015575.1). Taxonomy (NCBI): domain Eukaryota; kingdom Viridiplantae; phylum Streptophyta; class Magnoliopsida; order Asparagales; family Amaryllidaceae; genus Agapanthus; species Agapanthus africanus. Next base: position 95,426,510 of record JASDDO010000008.1, read on the forward strand.
GTCTAACGTACTGCCCCTCGAAAAGAAGGAAAACTATAACTCTGATAGCCATTCTGTCATCCAGGTCACCTTGGAAGCCAGAAATGATAACCGCCTTCTGATGAAGGCTGACGTTATCATATACCAAGAACATCCACTTATGTTCATAACTGCTTCCCAACGTTTCTCCAGGATTGGATTAATATATACTTATTGCAGCCGGTGCAAAATCAATATCTGGTATGGTACGTGATATCTCATGATTGACACAATTGCCTAAGCAAGTGATATGCCAATCATGCAAATCCCTCTCCTCATCAGTCTAGAAGACATCTCTTTAGAGAGGGCGACTCCATCACATGCGAGTACACCACCACGCCAGGAGTCGTCCATTCTAAAACACTTTAGAATAGTGTCAAGTACCCAAATTGGGACACTTCCTAAATCTAGATCTAAAACCATAGATCTAGTTACCAGAATCCCTGATATTTTATCCAGATCCTATGTGGTGAAACACCTTATGACAACCACAGTATAACCGATCGCAGTATAGAAATATCACTTCCTATAAAGAGCATGTCATCCAAATACCAGGACATCACTCCTTACTACCTTCTTACAAGGTCTATCTGTTGTTCTGATGAAGTCAAACTCTATGACTGTCACATCAAAACTAGACGATCTATCTCCGCTATACCTACTTTAGTTTATAAATATACATAAGCTACTTGCCCTCTACGCTTCCGCTGCTCCCACTGACTGCAACAACTCTCTGGAAGAGTCATATACACGTGCACTTCTAAATCTAATTTAGAACGACGTTATATTCATCCTTCTGCCAGATCCCATAGTCTAGAACAGCAGTAGTGGAAATTTTGGGTAATCAAAAACCTCTCTGTCACCGTTTTTGAGGAGACCGAAGTATCTCTCGGGTGCCTGAGGTTACCCACCAAATCTGCGGAGTGGCTAATGGATTGTCGAATCTAATTGATGTAGGGTTTCCTTATCACCTCATATAGGGTTTGGAAGCATCATACATACCACAATTTAATTTTTAAGTGGTGCTAAGCAAACTTAACTAGGAATCGAACTAGAAATATAGGGTAACACTTATAGTATCACATACTAAAGTTAATCTATAACTAAGTGGAGAGACTACAACCTTTGTAGACCTCCTAGGGTTTGAATGAGCTAGCTTAAACCTCCTCCACGTCCACGACGATCCACCCGGAGTTCCTTTGCTCAAAGCTCCTAGCTCCAATATAGATCACAAAGAAGATGAAGCAAACAAACTACACCAAGGAGCTAAAGAAGTGTAGTGTGATGATATGGTTGTGTTCTCATATAAAAACCCTTTCTTTCTTTTAACCTCACTCAATTTATATAACTCAAGAGAGAGCTAAAGAGAGGAAGATGAAGATGGCAACCATTTTCTTTTAGATGAAAAAGATAATCATAAAGATAATAAGAGAGAGAGATAAATATCAAGCATAAATATCTAAACTCAAGCCATGGTTAATAAAAATATCTAGATATTTTAGAATGAGAAAAATAACAAAGGAAAAAGAAACCATAGTTTAATTTTGGTCAAGTAAAGAAAAGTCAACAATGATGAATAATCAATTTTCTTGTTCTCATTCTAATATATACAAATATATTTACTTTCCATGTATTTCTTATATTGCCATCTTTGATGTATCATCAACCATGATACTAATGCATGTATGTATGTGTGTATGCACATCAACATGTACATATACATGCATGCATCCATCATAAAGAAAAGGTTTATTTAAATGAGATAAAAGTCAATATTAAATCAACACTTGATTTAATAAACCGGTCATATCTCATACGACCCGACCAATATAAAACACCCGATTAAAACACGACATCATATACACGTATTTAATCGAGCTCCTGCATATATCTCATATGTACACCACATCATTTCGCCTGAGCCAGGAAACTCCGATGTGGGACTCTAAGACTCGTCAATACGCCGGCAGTAGGTGGTGATCACATCAAACACCTACAAGCCGCAAGTGGTCAGCTAAACGTAACGGCTACCCGGGTATTGAGCGATCAGAAGAAGAACAAGCAAACCTTCGATCCAACTGGCAACACTTACCGTACAGTCCGGTCTCTTCGTCAGATATGCTGCATATCAAGTCTAGGGATGGAATCGTCGACCCTAATAACTCAATAAGTCATGCCGGTATATGGTCTACAACAGATCGAGAAACTATTGATAACACTTATCAGTAATATCCCAGCAGCCCTTGGCAGGGACTTCCTGTTATAGCCAATCGTGCACAGCACAGCATCAACCCCCAATACCGGGAGAGATGAAACCCCTCATATCTCTCATTGCCTCCATATGTCTCGGGACTGTATCCAAAATCACCTGTTTGTACGACTCAGTAGAGCCGTATTAGGGTGGAGATCAAGATACAGTGGGAGGACACACAAGACTCTATGGCGATCTCGGGTCTACAGACTAACCTGTACCAGTGTCACCTGAGAACTGCTATCCGACGTATGATATAATACCACATAGGAGTTCTTGGTGAGTCCGTTCAGTGTACCTAGTCTCACTGAGCACCCGTATACAATCTTTGGTGTCGCCACACCAGACGGGTATGGGATCATCCATCGCCCATCATATGGAACAAGAATGGTATACACTAGTCTACACTGGAATATCGATGCCCTGTCTCGATATACCCACGACTAGGAACATTTCAAGGATATGCTTATAAACTACAGGTGTCCCACTAGTATGATCCACATCATAATCCCAGTAGTCAAGCCAATATTCTTAGGGCTTTATCAACATGTACCAAATGAGTAAAAAAATGATCAAGTGAACATATAATAAAGAGAAACCAGATAGCATACTATCATGTCAAGCAAGACTGTCCTCTGAATACACACACACACACACACATCAGTACATATACTATCACATAATGGCCACTAGGGCATACATATATCCAACAATCTCCCACTTGCACTATGGCCAATTATTGGCGTATCTCATACCCAACATCTCAAAAAGTCGCTCATGCTACGGCTGAGGGAGGGCCTTGGTGAATGGATCCGCAGTGATGTTCTTTGTATCTACTCTCTTAATCTCGATCTCGTGGCGATCAACTATCTCCCGGATCACATGATATCGCCTCAGGATGTGTCTGGACTTCTGATGGGACCTGGGCTCTTTGGCCAACGCCATAGCCCCATTATTGTCACAATACAAAGGTATTGGATCAATAATGGTTGGAACTACTCCTAGCTCCGAAATGAACTTCCTCATCCAGACAGCTTCCTTGGCAGCATCATTTGCAGCAATGTACTCAGCTTCCATCGTTGAGTCTGCAACGGTATCCTGTTTGGAACTCTTCCAACTTACCGTCCCTCTATTGAGGGTAAATGCAAACCCTGAAATAGACTTGTTGTCATCCTTGTCACTCTGGAAGCTCGAATCGGTAAAGGCCTCCATTTGGAGATCCCCGTTACCATACACCAAGAAAAATTCTTTAGTCCTTCGCAAGTACTTAAGAATGTTCTTTACAGCAGTCCAGTGATTCTCCCCTGGGTTTGACTGATACCTGTTTACTACACTAAGTGCATAAGCTACATCAGGGCGTGTACACAACATCGCATATATTATCGATCCTACGGCCGAAGCATAGGGAATAATGCTCATGCGAGCTCTCTCTTCATCAGACTTTGGGCAATCGTCCTTAGAGAGAGTGACTCCGTGGCAAGCGGGTAAGGCACCCCGCTTGGAGTCTTCCATACTAAACCTCTTTAGGATGGTGTTAATGTACTTGGTTTGGGACAATCCCAATAACCGTTTGGATCTATCCCTATAGATCCGTATGCCCAATATGTACGTGGCATCACCCAGGTCCTTAATGGAGAACCTTTGTGATAAGAATGATTTGACCGACTGTAGCATAGTAATGTCATTTCCTATCAGAAGTATGTCATCCACGTACAATACGAGGAATGCGACAGTTCTCCCTACAGTCTTCTTATAAACATAAGGTTCATCTGGATTTTTGATGAAATCAAACTCTTTGATAACATCATCAAAACAGATGTTCCAACTCCGTGATGCCTGCTTTAATACATAAATGGATTTAAGCAACTTACATGCTTTTCCGCTGCTCCCACTGTCAATGAAGCCCTCTGGCTGATCCATATAAACGCATTCATCTAAATCACCATTTAGAAATGCAGTTTTAACGTCCATCTGCCAGATTTCATAGTCGTAGTGAGCAGCAATAGCAAGTAGGATCCGAATGCATTTAAGCATGGCTACCGGAGAGAAAGTCTCATCATAGTCCAAACCTGGTCTTTGACGAAAGCCTTTCGCTACCAACCTTGCCTTATAGGTCTCTACATGTCCATCTACACCGATCTTTCTTTTAAAGATCCATTTGTAGCCTACATGTTTTATCCCGGAGGGTACATTCTCCAAAGCCCATACTTTGTTGTGTACATAGACTCCATTTCGGATCTCATGGCATCCAGCCATTTCACAGAGTCACCACTCGTGATAGCTTGATGAAAACTGGCAGGATCATCATCATCTATGATGCAATCTTCTCTATCACCATCAATGAGAAAACCGTAGTATCTCTCCGGTGGGCGAGAAGTCCGACCAGATCTACGAAGTGGCTGAGGTTCATTAGATTCTATTACAACATCAGGTTTAGCCAAGTCGTCATTTGTAACTTGTGTTTCTAGAACCTCTTCTAGATCTACCACATTGCCATCAACATCATTTGGAAAAATCTCATTTTCAAAAAATGTGGCATACTGAGAAACAAACACTTTTTGTTCCTCCTTGTGGTAGAATAGATACCCAAACGAATATTTTGGATATCCCACAAATATACATTTGACCGATCGTGTCTCGAGTTTGTCTGGATTTTGCTTTTTGACAAAAACCAGACTACCCCAAATCTTAACTCGTTTAAGAGATGGTCTCTTTCCATGCCATATCTTATATGGAGTGGTAGACACAGTCTTGGTTGGAACTTTGTTTAACAGAAACACTGCAGTCTCCAATGCATGCCCCCAAAACGATAGGGGTAACTCAGAATCACTCATCATGGATCGTACCATATCTAATAGGGTACGATTCCGCCATTCTGACACACCGTTATGCTGTGGTGTGTAAGGGGGAGTGAGCTAAGAGAGAATCCCATTCTCTTTTAGGAAGTCCAAGAACTCGGTACTTAAGTACTCTCCACCTCGATCTGATCGAAGTATCTTGATTCCCATTCCTGTTTGGTTTTCTACTTCAATTTTGTACTCCTTGAATTTCTCGAAAGCTTCAGACTTATGTTTTATCAAAAACACATGACCGAATCTTGAGAAATCATCAGTAAAAGTTATGAAGTAAGAAAAACCGCCTCTTGCATGTGTAGACATTGGCCCACATACATCACTATGTATGAGGCCTAGTAGCTCAGTAGCTCTTTCTCCGTGTCCAGTAAACGGAGTTTTGGTCATTTTACCTTTGATACAAGACTGGCAAGTTGCATAAGATTTATACTCAAAATAATTTAAATATCAATCTTTATGAAGCTTGTTTAGTCTTGTTTCATTAATATGACCAAGTCTACAATGCCAAAGAAAAGCTTCATTTATATCTGAAAATTTTCTTTTACTTGTGTGTTGAATGTTGAAAACTGTATGTTGATTAAGGATGTATATCCCGTTATTAAGTGTACCACAACCAATCAACTCTTGATTAAGTCTAATGTTCATAACATTGTGTTGCACAGCAAAATGATATCCTTCATTGTCTAACAAAGAAACGGATATAATATTACAAAGCATACTTGGCACAAAATAACAAGGGTTCAAAACCAATATACAATCCGACGGCAACCCTAGGTGATACTCTCCCACTGAAACTGCATTTACATTGGAACCATTTCCAACATGGAGAGTATGATCTCCTGTCTTCAAAACTCTGCTATTTCTCAACGCCTGCACAGAATTGCAAATATGAGAACCCGAACCGGTATCTAATACCCAGGAAGCAGAGTTAATAGAAAAACAGTTTTAAAATTACGAACACACCTGAAGCTGAAGCATCACCATGCTTCTTCTTGAGTTCAAGGTACTCAGTACAGTTCCGCTTCCAGTGTCCCGTCTTTTTGCAGTGGAAACATTCTCCTTTCCCCGATTCCCCAACCTTGGACTTGTCTTTCCCCTTAACCTTTTTGACTCCACCCTTAGGTTTTATGGGTTTCTTCTTCATCCTTCCCTTGGCCTTAGCCTTCGGGCGAGAGGAGGAAGATGGCCCAGCATACAAAACGGGAGTCTTTACTGACTTCAGCGTGCTCTCTGCACTCCTTAACATATTAAGGAGTTCAGGTAGTTCCTTCTCCATATTGTGCATGTTGAAGTTAACTATAAATTGAGTAAAAGTGGAGGGGAGAGACTGCAGAATAATATCCGTATATTGCTCATTGTCCATTGTCCACCCAAGGTCCTCAAGCTCTTCTATGAGAGCTATCATCTTCAGAACATGGTCTCCTACTGCTGTGTCAGGGGCCATTCGCATCTGAAACAGCTTTCTGGATGCTTCGTATCGTAATACGCGAGATTGCTCTCCATACAACTCTTTTGTATGGAGGAATATGGCTTGTACGTCCATATTCTCGTGCTGCTTCTGATGTGGTTATCCATCGATGCAAGCACGAGGCATTTAGCCGTGGTACAGTTAGCGTCCCATGTCTTGCGGATTTCCTTATCCGCAACTGAAGGTTTAGGACCTAGGATGGGCGGGGTTGAAGCCGTGAGGACATATGATACCTTATCATAAGTTAAGGCAATGTTTAGATTCCTCAGCCAGTCTTTATAATTGGTCCCATTCAGTTTATTTTTATCTAGTAGAAGCTTGAGTCCAGTCATTGGTATCTGCCATTAAGAGAGAGAAAAGAATACACTCAGCGAAAGCTCTTGCAAAGATCAGATTGGTTATTATCTTTTCTAATCGATGTCGCCCACTGTTTTTATCAAATTTTCTTTAAAACCTTTTAAAAAGAAAACTAGCCGGGATTAATTACATTCTAGAACTTTGCTAACCGTTCAGCCAGGCCGGTGCTGGTACTTGAGGGAGGTTCCCCGTGCTTTCGCACGGACCTAATTAAAATAAACCTCGTCTTCCCAGAGGCGTAGCCCCGTTTGACACCTTTCTAGACACCTAATGGGTTAACTAATTGTAAAGTGCAAAATTCTCCCGGGAGAAACTTTTGCTCACAGTGGGATCGGGATCCAACCATCATATAGAAGGTATGCAATCTCATTGCAAATTTCAACTCTTGAAATTCCCGATATTATTTTTACCCCTAGTACTCATGACCTTAACTATGGTCAACATATCATAAGTACTAGTCAAGTTCTTCTTATCATTTCGTGATTAACCAGACCCACCTACATGACCCTTAACTAAAGTCAACATAATCATATGAATGTCCTAACTAATCTGCATCATATGCAGTGTAGGAAGACATCACTTAGCTACCGTACACTGCGCCTTAACTAAAGTCAAAATACGCAGCACAAATACTTAGTACTCTACTTCCTAAAATGACGGAGGGCTGCGAATAGTTTTTAAGAAAACTTTTAACGCTTTGAACTTGATATCGTTGTAGAATCCAATGGGTTTAAAAGGAGTGGCTTAAGCTCCGCATTTTGAAACTTGCTTTTTCATAAAAGGCCGAGTGTGTTTCAAATCCGATTCTACAACATCTTTTTAGGTTCATTTTTCTTCACATTAATCTCATTAATGTAGTCCCATCATTTAAGTCCTAAAGCCATCACAGAAAGAAATGAAAATATAACGTACGTTTATGCCATTCGCATTCGTCACAGTGTCCCGTTATACACCGTTAGGTTACTTAACTAACGGCATACCAGGACGGGGCTAGCGCGGGTACAAAACATAAGCAACGTCTATTATATATCATATATATAATATTCCATTCGTCTCAGATATATATATTAAATGAACACATCATATAATATAAGCAGCAGAAGCACATTTAATATAGGATATCTAGGAGGTCCGTATTTTGTATTTAGCCAGCAAAAGAAAATACGGATTCCACGGTCGTGATGAATAGCCAAGCCCACACCCCTAGACCCCTACGAGAGCGGCAAGCGACCCTACCAATTCTGGAGTTTAGGAGACCCGGTCTCGACTCCTCGAGATGGCCTCCCACTGAACCCTAGAACCCGGTCACTTGTGCCCTCCTCCTTGGGTCTATCCTAGTACGGAAAAGTAAATAATATATAACCTTGGTGACATCATCCTCATCCCGGAAGTGCCCCAAATAAAAAAAAATTACATACAATATAATTTTACATGAATGAAAAGAAAACTCTCATCTCACATAAAACCCCCCGGCTATTCAATCACGACAATCCTGCACATCATATCTCAGTAACACATAATATCACATATCATCAACGTAAGTAAGTATGCGTACCCTGATTGTCGTTGATGTATAGCAACAAAACCAGCGATACACCACATACTACACTTACGGTCACAGAGAAATAAAATGAAAAACTACAACAATTGGAATCGTAACTGCCTTTAGACAACACAAACCCGGAACATCACATATCCAAGATTTCATGCCTAACAATGTAAAGCTCACATTTAGGTCTCATTCAAGAAAACACCTTTTCAAAATAAGTCGGATAATTCAACAAGATTTCCGATTATACCCGAGACCGAACTGCTAGATTTACACGCAACAAACAAATTTGTAGATTCCAATTATTGTATCACATACTAATAAACTAGGTGCAGTTAAAACATTCGATCGAACGATTGATCATCCAAAGACTTCTCAGAAAGCTCAACACTTGAGCAGTTTTAAAATTTACCAGAGACTGATACGAGTACATAAGGGCCAGCACAAGAAGGCAGAGACCAAGCTTCACCTACGGCGTCGCAGAACCGCCGCTAAATGACCATTTTGGTCGCGGTTCCGCGCTCATAGAGTGGAGTTAGGGCTTCGTAGTTCTTTTGGGCCCATAAAATACCCTGCATGATTTTTTGAGTATTTTTAATGTGAAAAAATCCATGTTTTTGAAAAATTTCCAGAGAGCACCCTCCGGGCGTCGTATTTCGTTCGTTCGAGATTTTTAACGTCGTCTAAGTTACTCTAAAGCTCTAGCTTGGCTCTGATACCACTGTAGGGTTTCCTTATCACCTCATATAGGGTTTGAAAGTATCATACATGCCACAATTTAATTTTTAAGAGGTGCTAAGCAAACTTAACTAGGAATCGAACTAGAAATATAGGGTAACAATTATAGTATCACATACTAAAGTTAATCTATAACTAAGTGGGGAGACTACAACCTTTGTAGACCTCCTAGGGTTTGAATGAGCTAGCTTAAAACTCCTCCACGTCTACGACGATCCACCCAGAGTTCCTTTGCTCAAAGCTCCTAGCTCCAATAGATCACAAAGAAGATAAAGCAAATAAACTACACCAAGGGGCTAAAGAAGTGTAGTGTGATGATATGGTTGTGTTCTCATATATAAACCCTTTCTTTCTTTTAATCTCACTCAATTTATAAAACTTAAGAGAGTGCTAGAGAGAGGAAGATGAAGATGGCAACCATTTTCTTTTGGATGAAAAAGATAATCATAAAGATAATAAGAGAGAGAGAGATAAATATCAAGCATAAATATCTAAACTCAAACCATGGTTAATAAAAATATCTAGATATTTTAGAATGAGAAAAATAACAAAGGAAAAAGAAACCATAGTTTAATTTTGGTCAAGTAAAGAAAAGTCAACAATGATGAATAATCAATTTTCTTTTTCTTATTCTAATATATACAAATATATTTACTTTCCATGTATTTCTTATATTGCCATCTTTGATGTATCATCAACCATGATACTAATGCATGTATGTATGTATGTATGCACATCAACATGTACATATACATGCATGCATCCATCATAAAGAAAAGGTTTATTTAAATGAGATAAAAGTCAATATTAAATCAACACTTGATTTAATAAACCGGTCATATCTCATACGACCCGACCAATATAAAACACCCGATTAAAACACGGCATCATATACACGTATTTAATCGAGCTCCTGCACATATCTCATATGTACACCACATCGTTTCGCCTGAGCCAGGAAACTCCTATGTGGGACTTTAAGACTCGTCAATACGCCGGCAGTAGGTGGTGATCACATCAAACACCTACAAGCCGCAAGCGGTCAGCTAAACGTAATGCCTACCCGGATATTGAGCGATCAGAAGAAGAACAAGCGAACCTTCGATCCAACTGGCAACACTTACCGTACAGTCCGGTCTCTTCGTCAGATATGCTGCATATCAAGTCTAGGGATGGAATCGTCGACCCTAATAACTCAATAAGTCATGCCGGTATATGGTCTACAACAGATCGAGAAACTATTGATAACACTTATCAGTAATATCTCAGCAGCCCTTGGCAGGGACTTCCTGTTATAGCCAATCGTGCACAGCACAGCATCAACCCCCAATACCGGGAGAGACGAAACCCCTCCTATCGCTCATTGCCTCCATATGCCTCGGGACTGTATCCAAAATCCACCTGTTTGTACGACTCAGTAGAGCCGTAGTAGGGTGGAGATCAAGATACAGTAGGAGGACACACAAGACTCTATGGCGATCTCGGGTCTACAGACTAACCTGTACCAGTGTCACCTGAGAACTGCTATCCGACGTATGATATAATACCACATAGGAGTTATCGGTGAGTCCGTTCAGTATACCTAGTCTCACTGAGCACCCGTATACAATCTTTGGTGTCACCACACCAGACGGATATGGGATCATCCATCGCCCATCATATGGAACAATAATAATATACGCTAGTCTACACTGGAATATCGATGCCCTGTCTCGATATACCCACGACTAGGAACATTTCAAGGATATGCTTATAAACTACAGGTGTCCCACTAGTATGATCCACATCATAATCCCAGTAGTCAAGCCAATATCGTTGGGGCTTTATCAACATGTACCAAATGAGTAAAAACATTATCAAGTGAACATATGATAAAGAGAAACCAGAGAGCATACTATCATGTCGAGCAAGACTGTCCTCTGAATATATATATACACATCAGTACATACACTATCACATAATAGCCACTAGGGCATACATATATCCAACAATTGAATCTTTAGGTTCTATTAAATTTTCAGTAATCGTTTGTGGTTTTGGAATCAATTCCAGTTCTACCATATTCCCACTAATGTTTTCTGAAAAGAATCCATTTTACTAAAACTGTGGCGAGTCAAGAATAATATAACTATTGATCTTCCAGATGGTAGAATGTTAACCCTCGTCAAAGCCCGGGATAACCCACAAACTGCCATTACTGAAACATGCCTAGAGTTTATCTGGATTCTGGTTTTAAGCATAAGCCGGACAACTCCATATACCTTAACATCATTAAGATATGAATCCATTCTATATTACAATATAGAAACAAAGGCACTAATTTAATTTGAACTAGATTCAAAATATATGCAGCCGTTTCCAGTGCATATCAACTAGATGGAAGGAGGCCAAGCAGCATTACTCATCAAGGAGCGCACCCACGCATGAGTAACCTGAGAGAGAAGCAAGTTCTCAAAACTATTACTTACAACGGAATACCAAACACAAGTATATACATCTTCGATCACCTTGAAGAATCCTGATACTTGCAATATATGGTTCTCTACTTTATTCTTATACCTATATCTTCTCAAGATCTGGACCTTGTATTTCAACGAAATACTTGTCTAAAACTAGAGAAGTCGTGAGTAAACAGAATATAGTACGAGTATCAAGCCCTTTGTCCTAATGGATACCGGACAACATACAATACTCTGTATATGTCCACTGAGTTTAATAACTCAAATTTTGTGCGTCGTAGGTTGAAAACTGTGCTATGGTTAAAAAGAATTACACCGTTGTTGAATGCTCCTTACCTAACCATCAACTGATATGGGTAAATATCATAGACATATTTCAAAAGGTTATATATCATTTTATTAAATAAACGTACAGATATACCAGTTTGAAATTGGTGCATAACAACGGATATTCAAAACCAAATATTTGTCGTCTGGAAAAACCCGGGTGATTTCCTCAAATATCACCAATTACAAAGAATTCTGATATATAGACGATCTAATCACCCAATTCCCAATATCTTACTCCCACTCAGCATCTGTAACGCCATACAGATGTGATAATCAATTCTGGTAAATGCATACCCTGGAGTTAGAATCTAAATGGGAAAACAGTTTTCAATTAACACCGCACAGTAAAACTGAAATATGAAAATGTTTCAAAAGGATAGCTGGGTATTCCTAGTAATGCCTCTTCCACTATCCAGATTCATGACAGTAACCGTATATTTCCTTTCCCTCACTCCAATCCCTTCATATGTCTTTACTTCTTACCTTCTGTACACCACACTTAGGCTAATTGGTTTTCTTCCTTCCCTACCTTTCGGCACCTGCCTATGATTTGGAAGAAGACTATCCAATAAGCGCAATAGGTGTACTCTCCTAATACTAGGAGCCTTCGCAACCTGAGAGAAGGTAAAGATAAAAGACAACCGAATAATCCTATTCAATTTCTCCAGAACCGAAATCCATCCTCGAACTGGAACAAGTTCCTTCGAGTTCGTATGTAACTATACGATGGCATATCCAATCAATATAGATCATCGTAGTGATACAGAGTGTTCTGGAGAAATGCAAAGGGTAAGTAGGAGTGGAAGAGGTATACACGGCTTTGTCGTGAATGATAGCAGTCGCAATTTCCTTTGCCCTTACCCTAATCCCTTTCTATATCTTTACTTATTACCTTCTGTATACCATACTCAGGCTAATTGGTTTTCTTCCTTCCCTACCTTTCGGCACCTGCCTAAGGTTTGGAAGAAGACTATCCAAAAAGCGTAATAGGTGTACTCTCCAAATACTGGAGCCCTCGTAACCTAAGAGAAGGTAAAGAGAAAAGACAACCGAATAATCCTATTCAATTTCTCCAGAACCAGAATCCATCCTCGAACTGGAACAAGTTCGTTCGAGTTCATATATAACTATACGATGGAATATCCAAAAAATGTGGATCTTCGTAGTGATAAGAAGTGTTCTGGAGAAATGCAAAGGGAATGTAGGATTGGCAATGATATATGCGATTAAATGACAATCCAAAAGCCAAAATGTTTTAAGAAGATTCGGTTAACTTGGTTCATGAGTTTTAGTTTGAGGTCGGGTCATGGTCGCTGCCAAAGAGAGAGAGAGAAAAGAAACACTCAGCGTGCACTCTAACCTAAATTAGATTGGTTGATCACTTTATCTAATCTGGATGGCTTCCACTGTTTCCTCGAATTCTTCTTCAAACCCTAAAAGAGAATTAGTCGGGATCATCTGAAAATCACCCGAGGAGTAATACCTACTCATCAGTGGGAATCAAGATCCAACTATCATCGCATGATAACTTGATGGAAGCCACTCAAGTCACCACACTCCAGAAGGTATGCGCATGCCTGGCAAGTTTCTTGTATATTTGAAACTCCCGATGTGGTTTTTGCCCCTAGGACCCAAGTGACCTTGACACAGTCAAAAAATCAAAAGGTCATATTCAAGTTCAACCCGTCATTATCTTGATTGCATTAAACCCACCCGCACAGCCTTGACACAGTCAACAAGGCCGCACGATTGTCCTAACCAATCGCATTGCATGCTACAAACAAGCACTATTTTGCTACCGCACACTATGCCTTTACACAGTCAACAAATGCAGTACGAATACTAAGTACTACTAGTAGGAAATGATAGAGGGCTACGGCTGATTTTTGGCGAAAAACCTTTAACGTAATGAACTTGATATCGTTGAAGGAATCCGAGCAGTTTTACAAATACATGTGGCGCAAACTTTTGCTAAAGAGGTCACTCCCTATGAAGGGATCTCGGCTCTTTCCTCATCGAATGAGGTGCAGGATATTCCTAACTAAATACCACGATACAAAACAAAAGAATCAAATATAGTGAAGTTGTTACACTGACGCAAACTTTTGTCCAAGAGGTCACTCCCTATGAAGGGATCTCAGCTCTTGCCTCGTCGAATGAGGTGCTGGATATTCAGAGCCGAATACCTCTGTGCAAAGCAAAACGAAACTTCTGTAATATGAGTAGCCTTCTGCAATTGTTTAAAAAAAATTTGAAGACTTTTTAAAATCGACAGAAACTTTAATATTGTTTGGTTTGTTTCGGAGTTGTTTCGGTTTCGTTATTTTGAACTTCGTTTAAACTGCTAGTTAATGTTTATGGGGTGGCTCTGATACCATGTTGGGTTACGATAGCACCCTGGCCATCAGTCGTGGCCGGTGCGGAACAAAAACCGACGTTTAAAAACTTGGCGCTAACGAAACCCGCTAGAATCGAGCCATAAACCTATACTAGCAAACTACAAAGAGCTAAACTACTGAGAAAAAAATGTTATACTGAACGAACCAAGTCCTTCGGTCTTCCATCATCTTCCTTAGCTCCTTGAGGCGTGCTCGATTGATCTTGGCCGTCGGTCTTCCTTCGTCGAAGATGATCCTCCCGAGAGATGTAGCTCATGGCTCTAGCTCTACATCAAAAGCAACTGAAGCAACTAGGGATTCTAGGTTGCTAATCTAGAATGCTTAGGATGTAGTGAATGGATTCATATGTTTATCTATCTCACCTCCTCTCTTGATTCTCAACTCAGAGATTGTAGAGAGGAGGTTGAGGTTGAAGGTGGAGGAGATCAAGAAAAACACTAGAGAAGAGAGTGAAGCATGATGGTGAGGTTGCAAGCTCAAAGAAAAATGAACCATTCATGGAGAGAGAAAATGAGAAGCTAGGTTTTGTAAAACCAATTCTCTCAATATAATATCAAGCCTATGCTTGAATAGTTTGCACGAATGAATTAATAATTCATTTGTGCACACTATGCAAGTATGGTTCTCACCATACTCCCCTCTCTCAATTATCCACCTCATTAAAATCAATTTATGATAAATGGATAAAACCTAAATGAGGTGTCCACCTTCTAGAATGTTATCTGTACAAATACAGATTACACACTATTGTATATACATACATGTATTCGTACCAAAATACGAATACCCGAAGAGATGGAATAACACAAAGAACATAATACTAGAATATACATATCGAAATACATATACGTAAATTATTAAATCAATACCTGATTTAATAATTCGGATCAAACCCGAGCCGGCTAGTATTATCAACTGTCCGATCGAAAGTCCTGGTGCATAGTACAATCAATCGATCGGAACCCTGCACGTATGCAATACAGCTACTGCATCGTTTCGCCAGAACCATAGAAACCCTCTGTGTGGGACTTTAAAGACTCGTCAATACGCTGGCAGTGGGTTTAACCATAAGCACGTCAGCAGCACTAACTATACGTAACGGCTACCCAGGTATTGAGCGAAAGGAAGGCCGACGAGAAAACTCATCCGAACCCCTACTGAGCATGTCCGTGACAATCTCCGTACAGTCTGGTGTGTTCGTCTAAGAGTATCACATATCGAGTCTAGGGGTGGATAAAGTCAGACCCCTAATAACGCAATATTTCGTGTAGGTATGAAGCCCATCACCCACTGAGAAACTACTGATCCAAATCAGTAATTCTCGACTATCTTGGCCAAGGATTTCTGGTGATGGCCACCCGTGCACCTCGCTGATCCAAATCAGTAATTCTCGACTACCTTGACCAAGGATTTCTAGTGATGGCCACCCGTGCACCTCACGACATCAACCCCCAATACCGGGAGAGACGAATCCCCGACGATCCGTTCACTGCCTCCATGTGGCTCGGGACTGTACCCAACTAAAACCTGTTTGCACGACTCCTTTGAACCGTGGTAGGGTAGTAATCAAAGCACAGTGGAACTCACACGAGAAAAATGACGATCTCAGGTCGACAGACTAACCTGTACTCATGTCACCTGGGAACTGCTATCTGACAATAGATATAATACCAACTAGTATGTTCCCGGCGAGTCCGTTCAGTGTACTCATAACCCAATGAACACATGTATACTATCTTAGGTGACTAACTGACACCAATGGCTTGTGAGACCGGCTACCGCCCCTCGTCGGAGTCTCGAAAAGTATACACTAGTCTACTCCGGAGTATCGATGCCCAGTCTCGAAACTCCCTCGACTAGGGACATTTAAGGATGTGCTTATAGACCACCCAGCTTTCGCGTATATGATCGCCATCATAATGCTAGTAGTCAAGAAAGAATCATATGGGCTCTATCAACATGTAATAGTGATCTGTAATACCACATAATGCATCTGCATGATGATAAAGACAAACCAGATAGCATACTATCATTTTGAGTAAGACTGTTCTAGCCGTATAGATCATCCCTCAATCATCATAATCACGTGCCTGCGATTATAATAACTGACTTGAGGGCACTATAGCCAACAGCACTGATGTTATGGATGAATTATCATGATGGATAGCCTTGTGTGCAATGTTAGATGTACATTTCAGATTCAATTGTATATTCATTATTGCGGGGTGAGTGTCCGACATGTGGACTGCCATTTCTGCCAGTTTGTATATTTTTATTGGGGCACGACCGGGTTGAGGTCGATGTCACCATTGTATAAATATTTTTTCTTTTATGTACTAGGTTACCCCGCAGAGGAGTGCTCAAATAGCAGAGTTCTAGAGGGCAACGGGATCGCATCTCATGGCGTTGAGACCGGGGGGCCTTACTCTAGAATCGGCGGGCTATTCGCCGCACTCGTAGAGGGTATAAGTTAACCCATGAAGGAGTGCTCAAGTTATCGGATTCCGTGAAGTGCTGGGTGGCCCATTCACTTTGTTGATTGTGGTTGCCTCACTTTCGGGATTGGTGGGTAACTTGCCGCATTCGTAGGGGTCTAGGTTCTTCATTGCACCGGCTATCCACACGACCGGGGAACGTCGCGTCTCATTTATGGCTCAAATGAAACGCAGGGCTCCTAGATTATCCACTATTCCATATTGTCGTTCGCATGCTTGTGATGATTTTTATCTGCCTGTGATGGCTATTATCTGCCTGTGATGATTATTATTTTCCTGCGATGTTGATATATATATTATATATTTAGTAGATACTTCTATATGTTTTGCATCCGCACAAGTCCTGCCCCCGCTCTGCCGTTAATTAAGTAATCTAATGGTGCATGACGGGGCCCCGTGGCGAATGCGGATGACATATAAATAGCATGTTATTTTGGTTGTTTCTTTTGTGGCTTGGAAACTTAAAATGATGGGAACGCATTATCTGAATAATGCAAGGAAAATAAACCTAAATAATGCTGTCGGAACCAATTTTTAAACTACTTTGTTTTCTTCAAAACTCGTAGTCGTATTCTTTTTCTTTGCATAGAAGATTCGGTTAGGAATATCCCGCACCCCATTCTATGAGGGAAGTGCCTTGATCCCTTCATTGGGAGTTCGCTCTTAAGCAAAGGTTTATGTTACTAGTTTTAAAATGCAAAGCTTAAGCCACTCCATTTCAAAGCCACTCGAGTTCCTTCAACGATATCAAGTTCATTACGTTAAAGGTTTTTCGCCAAAAACCAGTCGTAGCCCTCCGTCATTTCAGATTAGTATTGCTTAGTATTCGTGCTGCGTATGTTGACCTAGTCAAGACGTAGTGTTCGGTAGCTCTGTAGTACTTTTCTGCTGCATGGTGATGCGATTGGTTAGGACAGTCGTACAGTCATGTTGACCTAGTCAAGGGCTCATACGGGTGGTTCTAATCAATCTAGGATAATGATGGGTTGAACTTAAATTGCAACTTATGATATGTTGACCTAGTCAAGGTCATAAGTCGTTAGGGGCAAAAACCATATCGGGAGTTTCAAATATATGGGAATCTTGTCAGGCATGCGCATACCTTCTGGAGTATGGTGACTTGAGTGGATTCCGTCAGGTTGTCACATGATGATAGTTGCGTCCCGATTCCCACTGATGGGTATGTATTACTTTTCAGGAGATTTTTCACTTCACAATTAGCTAACCTATTAGGTGTCTAGAAAGTGTTAACGAGGTTACGCCTCTGCGGAAACGATGTTATTAATTGGGTCCATGCGAAAGCACGGGGGACCTCCCTTGGAGTACCAACATTGGCCTGGCTGAACGGTTAGCGAACTTGTAAAGTGTAAATGATCCCGACTAGTTCTCCTTTTAGGGTTTGAAGGAGAATTTGAGGAAACAGTGGGAGCCATCCTGATTAGATAAAGTGATAACCAATCTAATCTTGATAGAGTGCACGCTGAGTGTTTCTTTTCTCTCTCTCTGGTACAGTGACCCATGACTTACCTTAAAAACTCATGAACCAAGTTAACCGAACTTTTTTACACCCTTTGGCTTTGGCTTGTCTTGATTCATGACAAAGTCGTATATATCCCTGCCACTCCTACTTTACCCTTTGCATTTCTTCAGAACACTTCATACCACCACGATGATCTATATTGCTTGGAACGGCCATCGTATAGTTACATACGAACTCGAAGAAGTTATTTCAGTCCAGGATGGCCACAGGTTCCTAAGAAATTGAATAGGATTATTCGGTTGTCTCTTCCCTTTACCTTCTCTCAGGTTGTGAGAGCTCCTTCTGTTAGGAGAGTACACCTGTTACGATTATTGGATAGTCTTCTTCCAAACCTCAGGCTGGTGTCGGAAGGTAGGGAAGGAAGAAAATCAATTAGCCTATAAAGGGATTGAAGTGAGGGCAAAGGAAATTGCGACTACTGTCATGAATCTGGATAATGGAAAGGGCATTACTAGGAATACCTGACCACCCCCTATGAAACATTTTCATGTTTCAGATTTTTTGTGTATTTGCAAAAGAGAACTGTTTTTACAGTTAATTCTGACTCCAGGGTATGTATTTAACGGACTAAGACCTCACATCTTTACGGTGTTACAGATGATGAGTAAGAATTGAATATTAGGAAATAGGCGATTTGATCCTAAATATCGGAATTCGTTGCAATTGGTGATATTTGATAAAATCGCCTGGTTTTTGCTTAATGGCAAATATTTGGTTTCGAATAACCGTTGTTATGTACCAAATTTTAAAATGAAATATATGTACCTTTATTTTATAAAATGAGATATAGATTTGAAAATTGTGTTATAAACATTTACCTTTATCGGTTGAGGATAAGGTGTATTGAATAACGGTGTAAGACATTCTCAACCAAAATACAGTTTTCAATTTACAAAACACGGAATTTGAGTTAGTACACTCTTGGGACTTATACAAGAAAATGTATGTTTTCCAGTGTTCTTCGGGACAAGGGGTTGGTACTCTTACTTCATTCAGGATTCCCTATAAATTCTCTGGTTTTAGACACGCATTCGTTGTAATGCAAGATCCAAAGATTTTGAGAAGTTCATAGATATAAGAATAAAGTAGAGAACCATACGTTGGAAGTATCAGGATTCTTCGAGGTGATCGAAGATGTAGATACTTATGCTAGGTATTCCATCATAGTAATATTGAGAATTTGATTCTCTCGCAGGTTACTCATCCATGGGTGCGCTCCATGATGAGTAATGCTTTATTGGCCTTTTTCCATTAGGTGATATGCGCTGGAAACAGCTGCATGACTTTTGAATCTGGTTCCAACTAAATTAGTGCCTTGATTCTATATGGACCTAGAATGGGTACATATCTTGAGATTGTTAAGATATGGAGTTATCCGGTCTCTATTTAAAAGCAGAATCCGGACAAACTCAAGGCACGCTTCAGCAATGGCGGTTTGTGGATTATCCCATGCATTCGCTAGGATTTTGTTTTATGCCATTCTCAAGATCAATAGTTATATTGTTCTTGACTCGCCGCCTTTTTATAAAAGGAATTTTTTTGTAAAAGAAACTAGTGGGGGTATGGTAGAATTGGAAGTGATTCCAGAACAACAAACGGTTACCGAAAATTTAGTAGAACCTAAGGATTCAATTGGACTTGACAAACCATTAGCCACTCCGCAGATTTTAGTAGGTGACCACAGACATCCGAGAGATACTTCGGTTTTCTTGTAGACGGTGATAGGGAGGTCAGTATCATGGAAATGACGGCCCTACAAGTTATCAGCAGGTCATAGGAAGTGGTAACTTCCAGATGACCAGATGCTTCATATCCAAGATGAACTCCATGCACTTCAGCAAATTATGGATTTTGGACTTTGTTGGGTGCTCTTGAAGGGGTAAAAACCCATTAAGAGCAAGTAGAACTTTCGAGATCTGTGCAGGTGGAAAGTTATTAACCTAATATGGCTAGACTTGTTGTGAAGAGTTTTCATCAAATACCCGTTGTGAATTGTGATGAGATTTTTACTTCGGTGTCTATGCTGAAATCCATACGGATATGACTTGGCACTACTGTTCCCCCTACTTATTATCAGCAGGTCATAGGAAGTGGTTACTTGCAGGTGACCAGATATTTCATACCCAAGATGGACTCCACGCACTTCAGCAAGTCATGGATTTTGGACTTTGCTGGGTGCTCCTTAAGGGGTAAAAACCCATTAGGAGCAAGTAAATCTTTCGAGATTTGTGGATGTGGAAAAATACTAACCTAATAAGGTCGGACTTGTTGTAAAGAGTTTTCCATCAAATACCCGTTGTGGATTATGATGTGACTTTTACTTCAGTGTTTACACTGAAGTTCAAATGGATATGATTTGGTGCTGATGCAGTTCATGGCTATGATATCTGGAAGGTGAATGACTATAACGTTTTTCCAAATGGGAATTTGGAAGTGTACGTGTATATGACTCTGCCGGATGGTTATCGTAGTCGGTTGGAGCAGCGGAAGGTGTGCTAGTTGTTTATGTATATTCGTAGACTGAAACATGGATAGCAGAGACGGATCATTTTTTTATGTGACAGTCAAGGTGATTGACATCATCAAAACAATAGATGAATCTAGTAAGAAGGGTGTAGGGAGTACTATCCTAGGATTTGGATGACATAATTCAAATAGGAAGTGATGTTCCTATACTACAATCGGTCAAACTTTGGTTGTCACACTGTGTTTTCTCCACGTTTTATATGGGTAATATATCTGGAATTCTGGTGAATAGATCTAGGTTTAGGAAGTTTCCCAAATCGGGTACTTAGACAACATTCTAAAAGTATTTTAGAATGGACGACTCCTAACCTGGTGGAGTACCCACAGGTGATGGAGTCACCCTCTCTAAAAAGAATGTCTTCTAGACTGATGAGGAGAGAGACTGGCAAGAATGACATATCATTTGCTTAGAAAATTGAGTCAATCATACAATGTCTTGTACAAAACCAGATGGGTAATGTATCAGGGATTCTGGTTTTAGATCTAGATTTGGGAAGTTTCCCAATCGGGTATTTGGACAACATTCTAAAAGCATTTTAGAATGGACGGCTGATTGTGTGTTGGTGTACCTGCAGGTGATGGAGTCTCACTCTCTAAAAGGGATGTCTTCTAGACTGATGAGAAGAGAGACTGGATGAATGACATATTATTTGCTTAGGCAATTGAGTCAATCATGCAATGTCTTGTACAACACCAGATAATACTTTTGCACTAGTTGCAATAAGCATATATTAATCCAATTCTCGAGAAATAAAGGGAAGTTATCATGAACATAAGAGAATGTTCTTGGTATAAGATAAAGACAGCCTCCTCTGGGAGACGGTTATCGGTTTAAGGCTTCCAAGGTGACCTAGTTGACAGAGATGCTGTCAGAGTTTTGAGTTTAGCCTTTTCTAAGGATCGGTATATTGGATAGTGTTCCAAGAGTGATACTAAGGTGTAACAACCGAGCCCAATGCTATTAGCTTCTGTTACCATATGAATGGTGTATGGTATTTATTTCATTGATCCTAATTGACTGTTGCTAGTATAAATTTTACCCGACAATTCATTTCTGCATATAATAATTCAAGATATCTAAAATAAAATTAAAAATATTCGTCATGGCCTGCTTGACACCCCTAACCCTGTTGTAGCGTCCGTGCATCGTGTTCTCGTCCCGTTCAGTGAAACGGGCGAGTTTGGACGGCTACGCGCGCGTACGTGTGTCCGTCTTGGGGGTATGCTTTTTGACTGTAAAATACTTCATTTTAAATTTTGGATCCCGCCTAAAATTTTCTTATTTCAATTTCAAATTTTTGGACCCGACCCGGGCACGATTTGGAAATATTTTACTTTGCGCCAAATCCCAATTTCTAATATATTTTAAACCGTCAAATATATTTTTTTTAACCATATAATTTTTTACTATTCCTAAATCTTTTATTAAAATTTTTCCTTACCCCCACAAATCTCCCAGCCAATCAGATTTCTCTTAACACCCCGTGGGCCCCATCTTCGCTCTCTCTCTCTCCCCCCGTCTCTCTCTCTCGCTTTCTTTCTCTCTCCTCCCCAATTCTCTCTCCTCTCTCTATCTCTCTCCTCTCTCTCTCCCCCCGTCTCTATCTATCTCTCTCTCTCCCCGTCTCTCTCTCTCTTTCTCTCTCCCTATATCTCTCTCTCTCCTCTATATATATTTTTCCTCCCTCCTCTTCTTTTTCTTTTCACCGAAGAACCCACCTCGTGAAGCCCTAGCCGCCTTGCCCCTCGCCGCCTCAGCCCCAATGCCGACGCCATCACCACCGGCCAAGTCGTCTCCTCGCCCTCGTCACATCCACCTCTTCTTCCTCCTTCATCAACTCCCCGTGCACCCTGCAGCGGCAACCGCGGCCACCTGCAGCCGCAACTCGTCGGGGGATCGCCGCCGGCGATCTCCATACATCCCTAGCCTCACAAGCACCCCCTCGGTGAGCTTCACACCCCCTCATCTTCTCCTTTCTTCTTCTTCCTTCTCTGTTCAGGTTTCTTGATCTGAATTTTTCTCACCGTCGTCGTAGGCTGACCGCCGGAGCTCCGTCGACGTGGTCGGCGATCACCACCCCTCCACAGATCCGCATGAGCACCCTCTCCTCTATCCTACTTCCCTTCTCTCTTCTTGATTATTCTCTTATCTTTTCATGCATTTTTAAATATGGTTTATTCACTGTTTTGTGTCTCGCCGGAATCCGGCCGTGCCGGCAGCGTATCCCGACGATCCAGCGAGGTACTCTGATCTGTGTGGTTCCACTGTTCGTCGTTTGGGTTCATTCCGTGAACCGTGCGCCTGTCGTGAGTTTTCCCCGACGACGTTTAACGTTCCGTTTTCCCGATTCGCGACCCGTCGAGGCAAGTACCCCTTGCTACATGCTAAACAATATTTACATATACATTGATGACGCCCTAAAACCTGCAATTTAACTTTAGTACGATCATTTCCCATTTTCGTGTTCAATATTGTTATATATCATTTTGTCTTTCAAACTTGGAACCTAACTTTTGCAATTACGGTATTGAACCTAATAACCACATTTGCATGTTTTAATTACACTTTCACTAATGACGTAGCCTATGGCACTTTCTCTATCGTTTTACTTCATTCGGACACTCGTGTACATTTAACCTGCATAAACTATGATTTCATCCATGGAACCTATATATATATATATATATATATATATATATATATATATATATATATATATATCGTTGCATCCATAAAATTCTTAAACTGGTTAACATGATTTAACGGCCCTAACTGCTATATTGTATTCTTATAATGTTGATAA
The DNA here is from genome assembly GCA_030015575.1 of Agapanthus africanus. Classification (NCBI taxonomy): domain Eukaryota; kingdom Viridiplantae; phylum Streptophyta; class Magnoliopsida; order Asparagales; family Amaryllidaceae; genus Agapanthus; species Agapanthus africanus. The sequence goes on from JASDDO010000008.1 coordinate 95,450,296, forward strand.
CACCTCAGACACCCAATTGATAACTGTGCTGCTAATTAATCGATGCTTCTTTATTGTTTAATTCATTGCTTAAATCTATATTGTTGATGACCATGCTTGACTATGTAACTGAGTATGAGCACACCCATGATATCGTTTACATTTTGACCTGACTTGCTACATACATATTGATTGACCCGACATGGTACCGTATACTGCTCAACCTGACCTGATATACCATGACCTGACCCGTTACCTGATCTTGTGTTTAATGCCAACAAACCTGACATGTAGTTCTCATGGACCGTTCCTGTTGTCTATCCAGACAAACCTGTTTACCTGATCCTGTGTTGCCATTAGTTCTTGATTACGGGATACCTGACTTGACATACACGTATAACTTGGGGGTATGGGGAAATCAAAGGTGAAACCTGACTTGTAACTCAACAGTTCGCTACTTGTTCTGATCAGTTTTAGAGGCTAGGCCAGCCTTGGAATGATGCTGCTGACATCATTCATCTGTACACATTCCTGTTTAGTACATAGCGGCATGTCTCGGTTTCAGCCCGAGAATCTGGGCCGTGGTCCCGGGTATGTACGGGATACTATTGAGTTACATCGATAATTCATCAATTTGGTTTCAAAGACTTTAGAACAGAAAACCTGATAGAACAGTTTAGGTTACCCACTGCACACTACCCTGCACTGCTCTAATTTATATTATTGTTACCCTTGCTTTATTCATGTTTATATTCGCATTGCCTGTTACCCTGTTTATTATGTTATTACTTGATGACTTGACGCGCTGACGTCTGGGTTTTGCATGGCCCAGATTCTGTACCGCTGTCGCAGTCCGAGCAGGAGTACTTCAGCCGACAGGCTGAGCTGTGAGTGTCAGCAGTAGTTAGTTTTTCTTTCTTGCATTTTATTCCTGATGTGAGCCCGCATTATGGGACATACATTCCAGTTATTTGTATTGGATCTTTCGCTTCCGCATTTTATTATTCTTGACTCAGATTATCTTGGATTATGGACATGTTTTAGATAGTTTTATTTTGTTCTTGATACCTCTACAGCCGTAATGTGACTGTGGATGGATACTTCCTACCCACAGGTAGCATGGTTGGCTATGTCACGTGCCCTTTTAGCGTACTCTGGGAAGAGGGGCGTGACATAGCCAACCTTCGGAAGAGATCACGAAGTCCAAGACGGCTCACGCATCCAGGCTGATCATCAACTGTTCATCTACCTCCTTCGGAAGAGTTCGAGAAATAAAGGGAAGTTATCATGAACATAAGAGGATGTTCTTGGTATAAGATAAAGACAGCCTCCTCTGGGAGACGGTTATCGGTTTAAGGCTTCCAAGGTGACCTAGTTGACAGAGATGCTGTCAGAGTTTTGAGTTTAGCCTCTTCTAAGGATCGGTATATTGGATAGTGTTCCAAGAGTGATACTAAGGTAATCGTGGTGCAGGATGCTGGTTATGACTCAACAGAGGATACAACCCAAGAAATTTGTTGGATGGAGTTGTTCATTGATGAACTTGGTCCCATCAAGTATCCAGACAAATTCTTACAGCGGGGTATCGCTCAGTTTGGGAGACTATTGATCTCCACAAGGTTGAGAAATAGAGAGATGAAGTTGGAACATTGCAGCCGATCCACTCACTGAGGCTATTTCTCGAACACATTAAGTTTCTCAAACATAGTTTGCAAAACTGATTAGTAGAGAAGTTGGGTATTCGGTAGCACACGAGCTGTGGGTATGCGATACCACAATAATTGACCATAAGTGCAAGTGTGAGATTGTTGGATATAGTGCCCTCAAGGAAATTATTGTGATCGCAAGTAGGCGATTATGATAATTGATGGAGGACCTATACAGGTATAACAGTTTTACTCGAGATGATAGTATACTATCTGGATTGTCTTCATCATTGATGAAGCCTGTAGAATTGTTGCTTGACAACCAGCATTATGATGGCGATCATATATGTGGGAGCTGGGTTGTCCATAAGCACATCCTTAAATGTCTCTAGTCGTGGGTGTTGGCTATAGTGCCCTCAAGTCAATTATTGTAATCGCAGGCACGCGATTGTGATGATTGAGGGGGGACCTATACGGGTAGAACAGTCTTACTCAAGATGATAGTATGCTATCTGGTTTGTCTCTATCATCATGTACATACTTTATGTGGTATTACAGATCACTATTACATGTTGATAGTGCTCATAGGATTCTTTCTTGACTACCAGCATTACGATGGTGATCATATACGTGGGAGCTGGGTGGTCTATAAGCACATCCTTAAATGTCACTAGTCGAGAGAGTATCGAGACTGGGCTTCGATACTCCGGAGTAGACTAGTGTATACTTATCGAGACCCCGACGAAGGGCGGTGGCCGGTCTCACAAGATATTGGTGTCAGTCAATCACCTAAGATAGTATACAGGTGCTTATTGGGTTATGAGTACACTGGACGGACTCGCCGGGAGCATGCTAGTTGGTATTATACCTATTGTCAGATAGCAGTTCCCAGGTGACATGAGTACAGGTTAGTCTGTCGACCTGAGATCGTCATTTGTATCGTGTGAGTTCCCACTGTGCTTTGATTACTACCCTACCACGGCTCAAAGGAGTCGTGCAAATAGGTTTTAGTTAGGTACAGTCCCGAGCCACATGGAGGCAGTGAGCGGATCGTCGGGGATTCGTCTCTCCATATATTGGGGGTTGATGTCGCGCAGTGCACGGATGGCCATCACCAAAAATCCTTGGCCAAGGTAGATGAGAATTACTGATTTGGATCAGTAGTTTCTCAGTGGGTGATGGGCTTCATATCGATACGAAATATCGCGTTATTAGGGGTCTGATTTTATCCACCCCCTAGACTCGATATGTGATAATCTTAGACGAACAGACCAGACTGTACAGAGATTGTCGCTGACAGGCTCAGTAGGGGATCGGATGAGTTTGCTCGTCGGCCTTCCTTTCGCTCAATACCTGGGTGGCCGTTACGTACAACTAGTGTCGCTGACATGCTTGTGGTTAAACCCACTGCCAGTGTATTGATGAGTTTTTAGAGTCCCATACAGAGAGTTTTCATGGTTCAAGAGATATGATATAGATGACGTATGTTGGTACATACAGGTGTCCGATTAAATATGTGTACAGGCTACACAGACTTTTATCGGACGGTTGATAATACTAGCGGCTTAGGATTGAGCCGGATTATTAAATCAAGTTTTGATTTAATATTTTATATATATATATATATATATTCTAGTATTATTGTTCACTATTAATTTTCTCTCTTGGCTATTCGTATTTTTATACGAATACGCGTATATGCATTTCGATACGTATACCGGGTAGTATTCCGTATTTATACGGAATATCTTCTAGAAGATGGACACCTCATTATATGATTTTCGTTTTAGAAAATCATTTGGAAATGAGGTAGAGGGTGAGGTGGCATGAGCATGTTTGGAGGTATGTAGAGAGGTATGGCTCTTGATTGTTTATTGTAAAATGTGTGAGATATTTTCTTGCATGGTTGAAAAACACTTAGCCATTCTTTATACATGACACTCATTCATTCATTCACTCTCTTGGAGACTTAGCCAATTTTCTTGAGTTGCTCATGCTCGTGGTTTTCCTCACCTCCTCTTTCTTCTTCTTTAATTACTCACTTGAGCATGAAGTATGAGAGAAAACGATAGTGAAATATTCCTACACCCCACTTTCCATTGCTAGCAACCTTGGAGCGTCGGTTGCTTCGCTAGGCGAAGCTGGAGCCTGCATCGTCTCCCTCGGATGGATCATCTTCGATGGAGGAAGACTGGCGGCCAAGCTCAATCATGGACACCTCAAGGAGCTAAGGATGTGGTGGAAGACCGAAGGACACGGATCATTCGGTATAATGCTTCTATCATAGTAGTTTAGCTCTTTGTTAGTTTGCTAGTATAGGTTTATGGTTCGATTCTAGACGGGTTCGTTAGCACTAAGTTTTTTTAACGTCATTTTTGTTCCGCATCGGCCATGGTAGATGGTCAGGGCGCTATCGTAACCAAACATGGTATCAGAGCCACCCCATAAACCCTTAACTAGCAGTTTAAACGATGTTTAAAATTACGAAACCGAAACAACTCCAAAACAATCGAAACAATATTCAAGTTTCTATCGAATGTTTAAAGTCTTCAAAAAAAATTTAAAACAATTGCAGAAGGCTACTCATGTGATAACTAGAATAGTATTGAAAAACGAGCCCCAAACACCAAGGTTTGGCCGGCGAGATTTCTCATTTTCCCGGCGTCGCCGGCCTTACTTGGGATATGGGTCTTGAATATTTGGTGGTGTTCTGGACTCTTGAATATTGGTTTTTAGGTATTGTTTGATTTTGCCCAGATTACATATTCTGTCATCTTTGGTTTGGGGCAATACGGAGTATTTCGAAATCGCCATTTTAACACCGTTTATAAGTTTCAGTGCATACATTACTATTTGCGACCGTGAATGTCATTGAGCGGTATAACCCGTCTAACTGCTATATGTTCTATGTAACAACTCCAATTTCAATGTACAGAAAATTATTTAAAAGTTAATATACAAATGGAGTATTTGCAATCCTGTGTACACTATAAGTATTTGATTTTCTTTTGAACAGCAAGAAATAGCTTGTAGCTCATTGGTAATGTAACATTTCAGAAAATATAAAATATTATTTTTGGAAATTAATATTAAAATAATATATTTCGCGAAAACTACCCGATTTGCGAAATTGGGGTTTTCGTAAAACGGTATAAATATATACCAATATTTGTGAAATAATTGGAAATTAAAATGATTTATTTATTTAAAAATATATTTATTGGATTTTGCATTTTTAAAATTAATGATATGCAGTTTAAATAAAAACCCAATTAGTGCACTGCTAATCGCGATTAAGCCAAATCCGTGTTTCTACAGTTTTCCATGGATAGTGCACCATGACATGTTACATGTTGTTTCATTTGTGTTGTTTTATTGGGTTTATGTGTTTTATGGTGAGAAAAGAAAATGTATTATTGGTGAGAGAGAGAGGACACAATGATGAGGGGTTAAGCATGTTAGGAGAGAGAAAGAGAGTGAGAATAAGTGAAAGAGAGAGGGGGGCTTCCATACCCTCACCCCATTATTTCCTTCATCTTCTTCCTCAACTCATCTCCCTCTACCTCCATCCCCAAATACCATCTCCAAATATTCATCAAAACCCCATACCCCCTTTACAAAAATTGATCCCCTCCTCATCCTCAACACATAGGACCAAGAAAAATTGGATTTTGAAGACTGTGTGAAGCTAGGCTTTCTCGAGTTGCATCCATGAGGTATAATCCATTTCATCTAGTTTAATTTAAGTTTAATAGCATCCTGTAGTAGCTTAAAGCCTAATCGATTTGAATTTTTTTGAAGTTAGAAATCCCTAGAGAGGGTTTGGGTGAAAGTGTGGATTTTGTGAACTCTAGTGGCTGTTACAAGACCTGGGATTGAGTATAGAAACCAAAATACGGATTTAGGAATTCATTCATGTCGGTTTTGTGTTAAATTGTGAGCCTACAGGGAATCTGGGTTGATCCGGGGAGTTTTTGAGAAAATCAAACAATACCAGGGACCTAGTCAGACCAATAGGAGACCACCCTGACCAGATGAACACCAACGGAGCACAGATGGCCGAGGTGGCCGGATTTTAGGGGCTTGTGGCCGGCCACTTGGAGAGGGTTTGGGTCTAGGTTGGTCCAGTAGCTCACATACCCCATATACAACACCCTATACTTGTTTGTTTTGCTCCAATTGGCCTAAGTCAAAATCTGGGAGCACATTGGTGTGATTTTTGGTTATGTTTTCCGTATCTTGAATGCTAGGTTGTGATATTTGGATTTGTATTTGGTTGTTGGATGTTTATACATCAACAACAAGGAATAATTGGTTGGTTTTGCATGCGTAGGCTATAGGTTCTAACCTATGAGCGCACCGTGTGCCGTATTGGTTTTCCGTACTTGATTTTAATGCTATTGCGACTGTGTATGTATTGTAGGTACCTTCGCGTGGTTTTCGAGACGACGGAGCATGGCGTCATCGACTTCGGCAAGTAAGGATCAAGGTGAGTAGATCTATATCTACGGGGGAAGTCGGGTGGATGGCGTATAGCACCCCCGCAAACTTTGATGGAAACCGATATATATATATATATATATATATATATATATATATAGAGAGAGAGAGAGAGAGAGAGAGTATGGTTAAGGTAACCGTGTTAGAAACTTATAAATAGGGTTAAGAATTAGTAGGAGATAAGATATACCATGACTTAAAATTATAGCTTAGGGTTTATGTGACAAGATATGATCGAATATATATATCGAGATATGAGATGAAAGCTTTAAGGATAAAATTCTTGACATGATATGATTAAAGGAATAGTTAGAAGTGATATGATATGATTAATACGTGATGACGAGATTTGAGGATGATGTCCGATGATATTGCCGGATTGAATGCTATAAGACTAGATACCCGACGTAAATGTGTCATCCGAACCATACATATTTCCAAACTGAAGAATCGTATGCATCTCTTAAACAAATACCTTGAGGGACGTTACGGACTTTCAAATGATATCTTTTCCTTAAAAACACTGTAGCCCCTACTTTCAAAACTACGATTCGCATCTTATAAAAACTGATCGTATGGTTCGTGTGGATGTTAGATTAGATACGTATGCTTATAGCCAAGGTAGAATGCATATATAAGATGACTTAATGTGATGTTGTGAGGCTGGATGCTGATTGATAAATTTACCGACTTGGTCATGTTAGATACGTATACATGTCAGCATTTTGCATACGATTTACTTTATGCTACGTTCATGTCATTCTCATTGCATTACATATATCTGTGCTAGTACACCTACACCCTTATCGATGATGCGTATGTTACACTTACACAGATTGGCCGGCTCACACACTTCATCATCGATAATTGCTATGTCACTACACAGTAGGATTGCTGCATCATGATATGATACCTTGCATGATTCACCTGCTATAGTTACTTATTGTTAGTGTATATTCCCCAGAGGCCATTACTGTATCATACTAGTTTGTATATTACTTAATGGAAGCTTAGGATATTCACCTTGTATAAACAGTCTTGCTCACTATAGTAGTATGCTACTTGGTTTGTTTCTACTTCAATGTGTACATGTGTTTATTTTAGTATATCACCTATACACATTAGTGGAGCCCTCAGGATCTTTGCTTGATTACCAGCGTTGTGATGGCAGTCACACTAGTGGGGGCTGGGTAATCTATAAGCACATCCTTATGCAGGTCTCTAGTCGCAGGACTATCGAGACAGGGCATCGATACTCCGGAGTAGACTAGCGTATGCGCTTTTCATCCCAGTGTGGGAGATGGTCTGTCCCACAGCCATCAGTACGTCGTACTGGAGATAGTATGCGGGTGCTCGTTGGGTTACGAGTACACTAGACAGGACTCGTCGGGAACTGTTGGTTGGTACTATACCTATCGTCAGTTATCAGTTCCCAGGTGACATGAGTACAGCTTAGTCCGCTGACTTGACATTGTCACTTCGCCTCGAGTGTGTTCCCACTGCACTTAGATTACTACCCTACCACGGCTCAAAGGAGTCATGCAAACAGGTAGTAGTTGGGTGCAGTCCCGAAGCACTTGGAGGCAGTGACGGTTAGACAGGATTCGTCTCTCCCGGTATTGGGGGTTGACACCGCGCTGTGTCTAGGAGAGCCATTACACGAGTAGTCCCTGGTCAGGGCAAGCGAGATATACTGGTAGGTTTCCAGTGTTATCTCAGGGTGTCATTTCTATGGCTATCATTTCATGCAAAGACTTTTGGCTTGCTTATTTGTTCACACATTGCATTTAATGCATGAAATGATATTGTCTTTTGTGATATGATAACCATCACATAATACTTGATTATCATTATGGCTCATGATACTTTTGGATTATGAGAGGTGAGAATGAGAAGAGTATGGTTCATTCTATCATTTGCTTTCTCTCTCTTGAGCTCTCTCATTCTCAAGCTCTCCCTCTTCCTCTTGCTCTCTCTACCTCAAGGCAAACCATTCTCATATGTTGAGACTCATTGCCTTAGAGATAAAAAGACACTAAAACATTCCTCTACTCATTCTAGTTCACAAGGCCTAGCAAGCCAAGTGATCTAGTTTCTTCAAAGTTCGAAGAAGAAGCCAAAGGTAGAAGCTTTCGGGTGGATCCATCTTCGGCGCAAGGAGACGACGAGGTGAGGCCGATCCGTACACCGGGAGGAGTCGAAGACGAAGGAGTTCAAGAAAGGTATAGCCCCCTAACCGAGTAGGTAAACTCTTGTTAGGTTGTTAGTTAGTAGTTTAACAAAGATCCGTATTGGTAGTCCATGTTACCACCCTCTTGAAAATCGTTTTTCACCACTTCCGTAACCCTGTAAGAACCGGGCAAGGGTAGCATGGACTTACAGTGGTATCAGAGCCTAGTTAAACACTATCTAACATGTTAGCAATGTAAGTAGAAGTTCGATCGGAGAAAAAGTCGCGAAATACACCCGGAACTCAAACTTTCTGTTGATTTTCAAAGTGTTGTAAAAATTAATTGAGATATACCAAAAATCGACTCAGGGTTTTTAGAAGAAACTGCAAAAAATTGGCCCACTGAATCGATCAACGCGCCGCGGATCCGCGGCCGAGTTGACTCGGCCGTGGGGTTTTATTTTTGCAGTTTGTTCATAGGGGTATTTTGGGATTTTTGGATCATGTCTTTTCAGCCCAGATTTTCCAGAAAGAAAAATTTGTTTTTGGGGCCTGAAAATCCGTATTTTTATTGAACTTCTAAAGACTAAGGCTAACGGGTATATATCTGTGATGTGTTATATGTATTGAATGTCCGCTAATCGCTATACGTCGATTAGTGGGGGTTATACATATCTGTGATCTGTAATGATTGATGGTATGTGTATATGAATTCTTTGGATTGTCGCGGATGAATAGCCGGGGGTTGTGAGATGAAAGTTTTTCCTTTTATCTTTCAATTCATGTAATATGTAAATTGATGTAATATTATTTTTGGCCGCACAACCGGGTCGGGGTTGTAGCCGTCATTGTATAATTTCTTTTTACTGTTTTTGTTCCTAGGATAGACCCAAGGTGGGGTGCACAAACTACCGGGTATCTCGAAGTGCCGAGTGGCCTACTCACGTCGTTGAGGGAGGTTGCTCCGCTTCGGATATTTGGCAGGTAGTTTGCCGCACCCATAGGGGTCTAGGGTGGGGTATTGGCTATTCATCGCGACCGTGTAATCCGCTTTTCGTTACAGGCTCGTACGAATTGCGGATTCCTAGTATATCCAATGTATTCATCTGTGATCTGAAATGGCTATCATTGCAATATATCTATATATGATATTATTTAGGCGTTGCTTATGTTTTGCAGCCGCGCTAGCCCAGCCCCCGCTCTGTCGTTAGTTAAGTAACCTAACGGGTAATGACGGGGCCCCGTGGCGAATGCGAATGGCATAAGCGTACGTCATATTTTGGTTGTTTTCTGCAATGGTAGGATTAAATGATGGGACGCATTAAAAGAACTAATGCAAGAAAAATACGCATTAAAAGAACTAATGCAAGAAAAAAATAAACCAAGTAAAAGTCGTTGGAACACTTTCAAAAACCACTCGGTTTCTTTTCAAAATAACTTTTAAACGCGGAGCTTAAGCCACTCCTTTTAAAAGCTATCTCGTTCCATCGATTATATCAAGTTCACTACGTTCACGGTTTCGCCAAAACCATTCGTAGCCCTCCGTCGTTTCACATGGATGGTCAATAGTATTCAAGCTATGTATGTTGGCCACAGTCAAGGCATAGTGATTGGTAGCTATTGGGTATTCATGTGCAGCATAGATAGATGTGTTGGTTTGGGGCAGTCGTACTACCATTTTGGCCAAAATCAAGGGTATGTACGGATGGGCTCAAATTAACCTGGAGAATGACGGGTAGAACTTGACATGTGACTTATGATATTTTGGCCAAAGTCAAGGTCATAAGAGCATGGGGCAAAAATTCACATCGGGAGTTTTAAAAGAACTGAAACTTGCTAGTGTTGCATACCATTTGGAGTGTTATGATTCTGGTAGGATTCCTTCAGTTTCGTCACGCGATGATATTTGGATCCCGATCCTACTGTGAGTATATGCTACTCCTCGGGAAATTTCTCACTTAACGATCAATGCTATAAACCAAGTAGGTGTCTAGAAAGGTGTTAGCGGGGTTACGCCCCTAGGGAAAAGAGGTTCTTAAATTAAGGAACTTCGCGAAAGCGTTGGAAAACCTCCCTCGAAGTACCGACACCAGCCTGGCCGAACGGTTAAGCAAGTATTGTACGGTGAGATTGATCCTGACTAATTCTTCCTTTTTGGTTTGAGGAGGGATTCGAGAGACAGTGGGAGCCATCCTGTTTAGACAAATTAAAAACCACTCTAAACTTGTAAGAGTATCATGCTAAAGTGTTTCTTCTCTCTCTCCTAATTGCAGCGACCAATCATCATGACCGGACTTAAGTTATTACTAGATAAAAACATACTGACAGGGCCAAACTACAAAGATTCGCTCAGGAATGTCAAAATGGCAATCACTTATGACAAGTTGGGGTATCTCCTTACCACCAAAGCTCCCCCTGTCCCAGGTCCCACCTCCAGCGTCGCGGATAAGGAAATCCGTAAGACTTGGGAGATCGATAGCGCGAAGGCCAAGTGCCTCGTGCTTGCCTCTATGGACAACGAACATCAGAGGAGGCACAAGAATATGGACCTCGAATCCATATTTCTCCATACAAAAGAACTGTATGGAGAGAAATCTCGTATCGCAAGATACGAAGTGTCAAAGAAGTTATTTTCGGCAAGGTTGGCCATCGGATCATCGGTAGCGGAACACGTGCTTAAGATGATTGGCTTCATTGAGGAGCTCGCGGAACTTGGGACCACGTTAGAGAACGAGCTCTATACGGACTTGATTCTCCAGTCCCTTCCTTCCACTTACGCCCAGTTTATACTGAACTTCAACTTGCAAGAAAAAGTAGTTGAACTTTCAGAGCTCCTCAACATGCTGAGGAGTGCAGAGGGCACCCTACAGAAAGGTAGGGAAACATCCACTTTGTTTGTAGGAGGGTCTTCCTCTTCTAGGTCCAAGGCGAAAGACAAGGGAAAGAAGAAAAAAGCCCCCGCCAAACCAAGGGGCGGTGTTAGTAAAGTGGATACGAAGGGAAAGACAAAAGCAACAAGGATAGCGGGGAAGCTTATAGGGAAGGAAGAGTGCTTTTTTTGTCATAAGAGTGGGCACTGGAAGAAAGATTGCAGGGCTTGGAATGCCAGAACACAGGAACTGAAGCAAGTTGCGGCTTCAGCTTCAGGTGTGTATGTTATTGAAAACTGTCTATCAATAAACTCTACTTCCTGGGTATTGGATACCGGATCAGGATCTCATATCTGTAATTCTTTGCAGGCGTTGAGAAACCGTAGGGTTTTGAAGGCAGGTGACATGACCCTCAAAGTTGCAAACGGAGCTAGCATGGATGCTAAGGCCATGGGGGACTATCACCTGGGGTTGTCAGATGGACACGTTTTGGTTTTTGCGTAATTGCTTTTTTGTACCCAACGCAACTTGTAATATCATTTCTGTAACTTTAATTTCTAAAGAAAGTTATGAATTTGCGTTTGTAAGTAATGTTGTTAACATTCACCTTAATCAAGTTCTGATTGGGTCAGGTACATTAAGAAATGGTATATACGTACTAAACCAACCACAGATTTTCAATGTCCAGAATACACACAAAAGAAAGTCTCCGGAAATAAATCAGACTTTCTTATGGCATTGTAGACTGGGTCACATCAATGAGAGAAGGTTGACGAAGTTACATACAGAAGGATATTTGAATCCGTTCGAATATCAATCGTATGCCACTTGTCAATCCTGTCTCAAAGGAAAGATGACAAAGACTCCGTTCACTGGACACGGAGTAAGAGCGAGCGAGCTCTTGGGACTCGTACACAGCGACGTGTGCGGTCCAATGTCTACACATGCGCGAAGCGGTTATTCTTACTTCATTACTTTTACGGATGACTTTTCAAGATACGGTTATGTCTTCTTAATGAAACATAAGTCCGAAGCCTTTGGAAAATTCCAGGAATATAAGAATGAAGTAGAAAAACAAACCAGCAAAAGTATCAAGACACTAAGATCGGATCGAGGTGGTGAATACTTGAGTGCCGACTTCCTGGACTATTTAAAAGAGAATGGAATTCTCTCTCAGCTTACTCCTCCATACACTCCGCAACATAACGGTGTATCGGAGAGACGGAACCGAACCCTATTGGATATAGTACGGTCCATGATGAGTAACGCTGAGTTACCGCGATCATTCTGGGGATATGCACTAGAATCAGCTGCATACCTTTTGAACCGAGTTCCAACTAAGACTGTGCCTACTACACCATATGAGATGTGGTGTGGGAAGAGACCCTGTCCTAATCACATTAAGACATGGGGATGTCCAGCTTTTGTCAAAAAGCAGCATGCGGACAAGCTCGAGGCACGCTCAGTACAGTGCAAGTTTGTGGGATATCCAAAGAACTCCAAGGGATATTTCTTCTATTGCGAAGAGGAACAAAATGTTTTTGTTTCTCGGCATGCCCACTTCTTAGAAACTCAGTTTTTGGAGAATCAGATAAGTGGGAGCGCAATAGAACTGGAAGAAATTCCAGAGCCACGAGCTATTACTGAAAGCTTAGTAGAACCAGAGGGTTCGAAAGATCATGACATTCCTACGCCGCTCCGCAGGAGTAGTAGGCAGTCTCATCCGTCCGAGAGATACTACGGTTTTCTCATAGACGGGGATAGAGAGGATTGCATCATAGATTATGATGAGCCAACTAGCTTCCAGCAGGCCATTCAGAGCGTTGACTCGGTAAAATGGCTGGATGCAATGCGGACCGAAATGGAGTCCATGTACACCAACAAAGTATGGACGTTGGAAGTTGCTCCAGATGGGGTAAAACCCGTAGGATGCAAGTGGATCTTCAAAAGGAAGATTGGTGTAGATAGACAGGTTGAGACCTATAAAGCTAGACTGGTTGCAAAGAATTTTCGTCAAAGACCTGGTTTGGACTATGACGAGACCTTTTCTTTAGTAGCTATGCTGAAATCCATTCGAATCCTTCTTGCCATCGCTGCCTTCCATGATTATGAGATTTGGCAGATGGATGTAAAGACCGCTTTTCTAAATGGAAATTTAGAAGAGTGTTTATATGGACCAACCAGAGGGTTTCATTCAGAATAGGAGCAGCGGAAAGGTGTGCAAGTTGCTTAAGTCTATCTATGGACTGAAGCAGGCATCGCGGAGTTGGAACATCTGTTTTGATAAGACGGTCAAGGAATTTGGCTTTATCAAAAATCCAGATGAACTGTAGTATTCCTCGTTTTATACGTGGATGACATTCTCTTAATAGGAAATGGCATTCCTATGCTACAATCTGTCAAGGGGTTCTTGTCACACAGGTTCTCCATGAAAGACCTATGTGATGCCTCATACATTCTGGGGATCCGGATCTATCGTGACAGATCCAAGAGGATACTGGGGCTCTCACAGTCCAGGTACATCGACACCATACTGAAAAGATTCAGTATGGAAGATTCCAAGAGCGGTAATTTACCGGCTTGTCACGGGATCACCCTTTCCAAAGAGATGTCTCCCAAGACTGATTTGGAAAGGGATCGCATGTCTATTATACCCTACGCTTCTGCGGTAGGCTCTATAATGTATGCGATGTTGTGTACCAGACCAGATGTAGCTTATGCACTGAGTGTGGTAAGCCGGTATCAGTCAAACCCTGGGGAGAAACATTGGATAGCAGTAAAGAACATTCTCAAGTACCTGAGAAGGACTAAGGAGATGTTCTTGGTGTATGGCGGAAAAGACCTCCAGATCGAGGCCTTTGCTGACTCCAGCTTCCAGAGTGACAAGGATGATTCCAAGTCCATGTCGGGCTATGTCTTTACCCTCAATGGAGGGGCGGTGTGTTGGAAGAGTTCCAAACAGGAAACCGTTGCTGACTCGACGATGGAAGCGGAATATATCGCTGCTGCAGATGCCGCAAAAGAAGCTGTCTGGGTAAGGAAGTTCTTAACTGAACTTCAGGTGGTTCCGTCCATTGCTGATCCAATACCTCTGTATTGCGACAACAACGGGGCTATAGCTTTAGCGAAGGAACCAAGGTCCCATCAGAAGTCCAGACACATCTTGAGGCGGTATCACCTGATCAGGGAGATCGTGGGTCGCCAGGAGATCGAGGTTCGGTGAGTTTCTACGGAAGACAACACTGCTGATCCACTCACAAAGGCCATACCCCAAACTAAGTTCGAGCGGCTGATCGAGATGATAGGTCTTCGATACGCCAGTACATGGCCTTAGTGCAAGTGGGAGATTGTTAGTGTATATGCCCTAGAGGCCATTACTGTATCATACTAGTTTGTATATTACTTAATGGAAGCTTGGGATATTCACCTTGTATAAACAGTCTTGCTCAATATAGTAGTATGCTACTTGGTTTGTTTCTACTTCAATGTGTACATGTGTTTATTTTAGTATATCACCTATACACATTAGTGGAGCCCTTAGGATCTTTGCTTGATTACCAGCGTTGTGATGGCAGTCACACTAGTGGGGGCTGGGTAATCTATAAGCACATCCTTATGCAGGTCCCTAGTCGCAGGACTATCGAGACAGGGCATCGATACTCCGGAGTAGACTAGCGTATGCGCTTCTCATCCCAGTGTGGGAGATGGTCTGTCCCACAGTCATCAGTACGTCGTACTGGAGATAGTATGCGGGTGCTCATTGGGTTACGAGTACACTGGACAGGACTCGTCGGGAACTGTTGGTTGGTACTATACCTATCGTCAGTTATCAGTTCCCAGGTGACATGAGTACAGCTTAGTCCGCTGACTTGACACAGTCACTTTGCCTCGAGTGTGTTCCCACTGCACTTAGATTACTACCCTACCACGGCTCAAAGGAGTCGTGCAAACAGGTAGTAGTTGGGTGCAGTCCCGAAGCACTTGGAGGCAGTGACGGTTAGACAGGATTCGTCTCTCCCGGTATTGGGGGTTGACATCGCGCTGTGTCTAGGAGATCCATTACACGAGTAGTCCCTGGCCAGGGCAAGCGAGATATACTGGTAGGTTTCCAGTGTTATCTCAGGGTGTTCTGGGCTTCAGTCCAACACGATTTGTACCGCTATTGGGGGACTGACGTTTACCGCCCCCTAGGCCCGCCATGCGATGTATCAGACGAACAGACCGGACTGTATAGAGATTGTCACATTCAGACTCAGTAGGAGTTCAGATGGGTTTCACCTCATCAGTCTTCTTGTCGGCATCTACCTGGGGACCGTTACGCACAGCTAGTGCCGCTTGCGATCTGTGGTTAAACCCACTGCCAGCGTAGTGTCGAGTCTTTAGAGTCCCATACAGAAAGCTATTCGCCTTTAGGCAAAAGAGTAGAGGTCGCATGGTTTTGCGACAGGTCGCATGGTTTTGCGACAGGGTTCGGTCACATCCGTGCACTTATGCACGTACAGTGTCCGGACAGTTAACACTAGCGGGCTTTGGTTTAAACCAAATCCTAGTGTACGTTTTGGGATTGGTTTTATCTCGTTAGTATTCGTGTTCCTCGGAACGCGGATGCGGGTGTGTATGCACAGTTGACAGAGAGGCAGAGGATTCTCATTGGGGTTGTTGACCGTTGACTATTGACTTTGCTTAACCCTAATGAGAATTAGAGATATAGTTAATGATTATTAAGTATTATTGTGCCATGGTTGGGTTGAAAGGTTGACCTTGTTGACTTGTTGACCGGTTGACTAGGTTGGACTTGTTGACCACCATCATTACTATGGCTATCATTTCATGCAAAGACTTTTGGCTTGCTTATTTGTTCACACATTGCATTTAATGCATGAAATGATATTGCCTTTTGTGATATGATAACCATCACATAATACTTGATTATCATTATGGCTCATGATGCTTTTGGATTATGAGAGGTGAGAATGAGAAGAGTATGGTTCATTTTATCATTTGCTTTCTCTCTCTTGAGCTCTCTCATTCTCAAGCTCTCCCTCTTCCTCTTGCTCTCTCTACCTCAAGGCAAACCATTCTCATGTGTTGAGACTCATTGCCTTAGAGATAAAAAGACACCAAAACATTCCTCTACTCATTCTAGTTCACAAGGCCTAGCAAGCCAAGTGATCTAGTTTCTTCAAAGTTCGAAGAAGAAGCCAAAGGTAGAAGCTTTCGGGTGGATCCATCTTCGGCGCAAGGAGACGACGAGGTGAGGCCGATCCGTACACCGGGAGGAGTCGAAGACGAAGGAGTTCAAGAAAGGTATAGCCCCCTAACCGAGTAGGTAAACTCTTGTTAGGTTGTTAGTTAGTAGTTTAACAAAGATCCGTATTGGTAGTCCATGTTACCACCCTCTTGAAAATCGTTTTTCACCACTTCCGCAACCCCGTAAGAACCGGGCAAGGGTAGCATGGACTTACACTTATGCACCCTTATACGATGTTACATTTGACTTTGGAGAAATTGGGAACCGCGGGATATATTTTAAAACTGGATTCACTTAAAAGAGCGGTTTTCCCTTGATATGTGCCTATTACTGTTCCATGTTGCATGATATACGGATAAGTTTACATTTCTGTCATATGTCGCATACATCATGCTTTATGATTATACGCATTGAGATATGATGTTTTCATGAGATTTCTGGATTTGAGAACCGTGGTATTATTTCAAGAAAGTATGTATTGTTTTGAAAACCCGGTTTCTCTTGATATGATATTTCAGTGCGTCCACCATGTGTTTTCTCGGTTCTGAGATGGATATGTGAAACCCGATTCGAGGAGCGGTAGGCACTGTCTGGGGGTACATGGTGGACCCGGTATAGTTTCCCGGGGCAAGAAATGATTTTCGTGGTGTAGACGATGAGCCTAGCAGAGGGAGTAGTACCTACCGGTGTTAGTATTTGGGCTAGGTGGTTATCCGGAGGATACCGACCAGAGTCGTAAGATGATATGGGCCGATCCGGACTAACGGAGCCAGTGGGCCGATCCGGACTGACGGAGCCCGAGAGATATGAGGATTTACGTGTCGATGCTATACACGGGTTTCATGATGTTTCGAATGTCGATGCTGGACACTCAGGTTCCATGATTTTGGTGTGTCGCGAGGGACACACGTTGATTTATATCATCATACCTTCCTGCATATGCTTTTATGATTTTTACATGCATGATGTTGTTGTGTCATCGGTTGACACGTGGACGAGATCCACATGCATACAGGCATTGATTATATGGTTGGATGTTAGCCCATGTAGATTGGCATTGATTATTATATTGTTGGCACATATGCAGATACGGTCACCCTAGATATCATAGTATTACCTTTATGATATAGTTGACCTAGGAGTCGTTGTTTATTCGATTTCTACCTGTAGATGTTTTCTACTCACGAGTTGGCAACTCATCCACGTTGTGCCACAGTTATTGCAGGTTGACCGCATGGATTAGTAGCGGCATCGCTGGCACATAGCTGCATTCAAGTGTTTTGCATTGGTAGGTGGTACATGTTGGATCGTACCACTCTTGTATTTATTATTCCTGTTGTATCTAGTTAACTCCATCAAATCAGAAAACTAGTATTTGTATATGTAGTGAGACTTAGCAAGACTTGTAGTTGCGAGATTTGAGCGATAGGTTTATGTTCGCTTGATAGGTTTATATCTTGCTTTACATTATCTTTTGTGTTGATCTTCGCCGTTGGGCGTCGTATACTTATATATTGTCTTGCGTGGTTGTGAATCCGCCGGTTGGCGAAGAGCTAGCTCCCGCTTGGGGATGCCTTTTATATTATCTTGTAATTGTGGTTTTGGATCAAAATATACAAAGGAGGTGCTGCCCAAATTTTTAAAAGACGGAACATGTTTTCAACTAGTAAAATTTACTTGCATTTTCATATTCCATCATTTATTTATTTAAGAAAACTTATAATTTTCACCATACCATTATTTCAAAACTGCACTTCTTTATTTTCTTAAAAAGATTTAGATTTCTGTGTTTCGGCTTTCTTGATTTACGTTACGCCTTTAGACGTGGCGTGATTTAAGTGCCGGTCACGAGCTAAATTTAGGGTCGTGACAGGTAAAGCCTTGCACTGCTGTGACGTAGCCCTTTTGATCGAATCCCCCAGCCATATTATCTTTTTATTAATTTTTCTTTTAATCTTTTAGAAGCCCAAAAGTTTACACGTGCACTACACGTAAAATGAAGAGTTGCAAAATAAACAAACATGTGCACTGGGGTATATGAGGAGACAGAGACACATGGCCCTAATCCAGAGCCCATCTCACCGGATCGGACCGGCGAGATTCATTGAAGGGGTCGGCACCGCCGGGTAAGCCCGTTGGTAATGCTTCCAAACTCTAACCCTAGCACCTCTTCGCCTACCCTACTACCCCCATATTATTTGTTTACTCTGCATTCATCCAGAGAATATTAAATCACCCTTTAATCCAATTTTTAATGCATATTTTTAATGCATTCTCTAACCCTCAAAACCCTAATTTTCCCTATAAATACCACCCTCCATTTTACACCTCCTCACTTAGAAATTCCCTGCTAAAACTCTATAAAATTTTCAAGTTCCAAGTTGTGCAAGTGGAATTAGCAAAGAGCAAGATTCCGACGACGTTTCAAGGAGATTCCGGCAACGAAACGACGCCCCGACGCTTTCCTAAGCTTCCTCCTTCTTCCCTCTAACTTAATATCCAGTAAGTCCCCTCTCCCCTTCTCAATCTCTATTCTAAAACTTTCATTTTTCAAAACTCGTCGGAAGCGGAGTTATTCCGACTTCCGATTCGTTTTTCTTTAAAAATTCTATTTTTCTTAAACTATAAAATACCATACTCTCATATAATATTTTAAAAACATAAATAAACATATTAGAACATGTTTCATCTCAAAATAATTCATTTTGCAATTTTTATATAACTTTTACAGTAAAATACCATCATGTTTACAAACGATATTGTTATCCACTGTTAACCATATTACCTTTAGAAAACTCATGAGGTAAGGACCTACCTCATCACAACACACAAAGTGGACATAGCACGATGAACTTTGGAATTCTAGATTATGGGATAATGCGCTTTTACGAATAAATATCATAAACTTACAAAACAGTTTTCTTCAAAAAGAGCGTTAATCAATTCCATGCAATTACGCCTCTACAACCCATTTTGGGGAACCCCGATCGGGATGGTGCGGGTTATCGCACGTCCTCGGGCCTAGTAGAGCGAGATGCAGACCTCCGCAAGGAGCATTCGATCTCGATAGAATTTTTAATGCTATTTTTAAGAAAATGAGATTTCTACAAAATAAATAATGTTTATTTTTATTAAATATATATATATATATATATATATATATATGAATATTATCAAAAGATCTATTTTAAATATATTATACAAATATTCCATGTTTTTCTAAATCAAGGGAATCACAATTACATGGAACTACCATTTCAATACAATACAACTCCAATATTTCATTAAAATAACATATACAATGGAAACTAGGTTCTACTCACTAGAAGATTTCACTTTTATAAAATATACATCTATGAAAACCCTAAAGACGACAATTAAATACTTGATATGTATTTTGAAAATGCATTAAAACTTTTTTACATAAAACCCCCTCAAGTTATACTAAATTACAATAAGGACCCTAGTAAATATAGGTTTAAGCAGGACCAGTTCTCTTGAGCCTCGGGGAGCCGGAGAAAGTGGGTGCTTGCCTATCTAAAGTAGAAAATCTAACAACGGTGTTATCAACACGGTAATTGTCTTGGAAAAAGACAAAAATCCTGCCGTCCATATGCAGCAGTTACCGATAAGATCAAAACTTATTCAGGACTTCAATTTCTTTTCAAAACTTCTGACTCGGAATGAGTCTCAATCTAATCAATCTGACTTGAATATGATTTAAGTATAAACTACAATTCAACATGAATCCGTCTATTCAATCTATATCAATCTATATTGACTAAACCGAACCATGGATATACTCCGTTTACATAACTATCCATTTATATCCATTCCGTTTATATGATATCATGGTTTTGGCAAGTCATCCATCTATATAACAAAACAATACAATCAATACAAAATACATTACGTGGTTTTAAAGGGGTAGATTGGTACGGAATGTGTTAGAAGTGGCATGAGACTGTAACCATAATACACCTAACCTGAATATCCATTGCCGTTGTACCATGGCTGAACGGTTCTTTGTGCTCCGTATACCTTAGTCTCCGGATAGTGGGACTCCTCTTGTATATACTGGCATATTCTGTACCAAGCTACAAACAACTGCGTTAACATTACAATCAAACATTACTAGTTATACTCTTTCTGTCTATTCTATCTCTACTCATCTTTGGGACTTACCGTGCGATTGTTCGCTGACGACATTCCTTTTCTTCTTTCTTTGGAATGTTGTCAGGTGAATCGGACCACTGGAGATCGAGCCCAATACCGAAAACTTGGAGCAGTTAGCATTTGACCCCGAGCTTTAGATGCTTGTATATACTTTTCATTTTAGTTATGCCATTGTTTAGGCAGTGCTTTCCATTCATGTATTTACATTTCCAGTTGTACTTGTAAAGAAATGTTAATAAATAAAAGTTGTTGTTCAATTACATTTATTGTTATTTTTCTTGTGTACATTTACTTTATATTGCTTAGATACGCTTAGCGTGTTTACTTCATAGTAAATACGTAGCGGACCCAGTCGCGTCCCCTCCCCGTACACCGAGAAGCAGGATGCGGCAGGTTTTGTTGGCGGCCCATGCAAGTCAGTTCTGCATGGACATACAGGTCAGTTCTGCATGAACTCCTAAGCAATATAACACAAGAATCAGCAACTAAAAATATTCTTTACATTTCATATTCCTTGAATCTTACAATTTCATATACTTTGAATATGTCCTAACCCTATTTTTCTTTCAAGGTTATGGATTCTCCAAACAGCACCAGCACCAACTTCAACAACACTCCACCACCTCTACCGCTTACACCTACCGTTGCTGCTCCGATCAATGAGCAGACGGTACTGCTTGAGGCGATCCGCAGCCTCCTGGAAGGACAGCAGCAGCAGACTGCTATTCTGATGAACCGTCCAGAAGCGGAAGCGCCCGGAGTGAAGCAATTCCAGGCATTACATCCAAAATAATTTTCGGGAAAAGAGAGCCCTCTGGAAGCTAAGGAATGGGCTCAAAGTATTGAGGATGACGTGGTAGCGGTACAAGTGCCAGAGATCGCTTGGGTTCGAGTTGCAAAGCTGCAACTCACTGACAATGCCAGAGTTTGGTGGAAGGCGGAAGAAAGCCGTCTTGACCAACCTATCGAATGGAAGACTTTTCGCGACATGTTCGACGCGAAATACTTCCCAGAGACTGCCCGATTTGACAAGGAGCAGCAGTTCATTCACCTACAACAGGGTTATATGTGGACCAAGTCCGTGGATGAGTATGATGCTGAGTTTACCATGCTCGGTAGCTAAGATATGTCTCAATGTTCGATTTTCAAATATCACATACTACACATCTAACACAAGACCTTAACAGGTTCGCGGCACATTTAATACCAACTGGTGAGATCAGATCCAGAAGATTTCAGCAAGGGTTAGATCCGGAAATCTAAGTTGCCTTAGCTAAAGAGGATTTCCCAACCCACGAGCTGGCCCTGAAAGTTGCCCGCAGATATGAGGCAGTGGTGAAGATGAAGGGCAGACCCCACTCTGCCAGGATGAAGCGCCCTGCACTTAGATGGCAGGAGGAGCCTCTTCAAGGCCACAATTTGTGCCCAGAAGATCGGGAGTACCGAACAACCGGCCCAACCCAGTCTTTTGTATCTACTGCAGGAGAGATGGACATTTGGCGAAAGACTGCCGGCGTGCAAATCGCCTTTGCTTAGTCTATGGCTCAGTCACTCATGACATTGGGTCTTGTCCTCACAGACATAACCCAAATGATGCACCCAGACCAGCAATTACTTATCAGCAGCGTCCAGCCATCCAGGCACCTGCTCCACGACTCGCTCTCCCTGCTCCACCAACTCGTGGACCGATTGCACCTCCTCCTCGTCAGTTCCATCAAGCTCAAAGGAACGTACCTCAAGCACAGAGGAACGGACAGAGGAATGCTCCTCCAGCAAGGAGGATTCACAATGACTGTGGAAGAATCTGAAGCCACCAACCAAGTCATTACTGGTAACACATTCCTTTCAAACTTTCTTTCAGCCTATATACATACCCATATATTTTCCTTATACCTAAAACCTATCTCACATAACTTAGGTACAATCTTAGTAGCCTCACTTCCTGCACTAGCACTCTTCGATACTAGAGCATCTCTTTGCTTTATGTCACAACGGTTCGTCCGAACTCATAAGATTCAAGTCAAACCTCTCGTATCCAGCTGGAATGTCAGTTCAGAGAATGACGTTCTAATAGCAATAATGGGATACGACCTGTGTCCAGTGGTCGTCTAAAACAGAGAATTCTATGCTGACTTCAAGGTGCAGGATATACTAAATTTCGATGTCATTTTGGGTATGGATTGGCTCAGAACTTTTTACGCTACCATCGTCCATCATCAAAGAAGGGTAGTGTTCGAGATTCCAGACCATCCGATCTTTTATTTCAAAAGTGGAGACCGTACCCTGGAGCCAAGCACATAAAAGGCAAAACCGAAGAAGGCAGTGATTGCAGCACTTCAAGCGGAGGAAGGATCAAAGCCAGAGATAGTTCGAGAGTTCGATGATGTATTTCTTGAAGACATATCAGGTTTGCCTCATGATCGAGCTCTTGAATGCAGCATTGATTTAGTACCTGGAGCACAACCGGTGATCAAAGCACCGTATCGGTTAAGCCCTGAAGATTTGAAGGAGGTCCATACTCGGTTGAATGGATTATTGACGAAAGGATGGATTTGTCCCAGCACTTCAAGTTGGGAATCACCAGTTCTACTTGTGAAGAAGAAGGAAGGTTCATCTCGAATGTGCATTGATTATAGAGCTCTGAATGAAGTAACCATAAAGAACAAGTATCCACTCCCGCATATCGACGATCTGTTCGATCAGCTAAGTGGATCTTGCATTTTCTCCAAGTTAGATCTTCGTTCGGGTTATCACCAGGTGAAGGTCAAATAATCTGATATCGATAAAACGGCATTCAGAACTCGCTATGGACATTACGAATTTCTTATGATGCCATTTGGAGTGACCAACGCACCGGCTATATTCATGAACCTAATGAATCAAGTTTTCCGAGAGTACCTAGACAGGTTTGTTGTCATGTTCATCGACAAAATCCTGGTGTATTCTTAGAGTCGGATAGAACACGCCGAACACCTACGAATTGTCCTGGAAACTTTACAACAACATCAACTCTATACCAAGTATAGCAAGTGCGAGTTTTGGCTAGATCAAGTCGGTTTTCTTAGACATATTGTATCAGGCGATGGAATCTCTGTAGATCCAGCTAAAGTATCAGCAGTAAGCGAATGGCCGACACCAAATTCAGTGAAGGACATTCAAAGTTTCTTGGGTTTAGCAGGATATTACAGAAGGTCCATTGAAGGATTTTCGAAGATTGCAACACCCCTGACCAAGATCACACGGAAAGATGAAGAATTCGTGTAGTCAGAAGCATGCGAACAAGCTTTCGTAGAACTCAAGTCAAGATTGACATCAGCGCCTATTCTTGTCATACCGGAATAATCTGGAGGTTTCGAAGTGCATTGCGATGCATCCGGTAAGGGATTAGGATGTGTTCTACATCAGCACGGTAAGGTTATAGCTTATGCTTCAAGACAGTTGAAGATTCATGAGTGCAATTATCCGACGCATGATTTGGAGTTGGCAGCCGTAATCTTTGCTCTCAAAATTTGGCGCCATTATCTTCTTAGTGAACGAGTGAACATATACACAGATCACAAGAGTCTGAAATATGTGTTTACTCAGAAAGAGTTGAATATGCGGCAGAGAAGATGGTTAGAACTCATAGCAGACTTCGACATCAACCTACAATATCATTCAGGAAAGGTGAATGTAGTACCTGATGCACTTAGTCGCCAACCATTAGTATTGAATCTCACCGCACAGTGGAAGCTTCAACATGATTTTCATCAAATGGAGATTGAAGTGATCATGCCGGGTAACGTTTCAAGTTTGATGAACTTACAAATTCAATCTACCATTGTCAATCAGATCAAAGCAGCTCAAGCAAGTGATGCTAAGTTGCAAAAGATCATAGAACAAGTAGAAAGTGGACTTCGAACAGACTTCATCATCCATGAAGACGGATCTTTAAGATACGGCAGTAGATTGTGTGTACAAAAAGGTTCTGTGCGAGAAGAGTTGATGAAAGAAGCTCACAACTTTCCTTATTTAGTACACCCTGGAGGTACAAAGATATACAAAGATCTACTTCAAAATTACTGGTGGTATGGAATGAAGCGTGCAGTAGCCTGAAACGTCGCTAAATGCTTGGTGTGTCAGCAAGTAAAAGCTGAACATCACAGGACTGCTGGTTTACTTCAACCGTTACCTATCTCAGAATGGAAGTGGCAACACATCACAATGGATTTTGTGAATGCACTTCCTCGCAGCACGAAAGGTAACGATGCGGTATGTGTTATTATGGATCGACTCACCAAGTCGGCTCACTTCATCCCATTTTGAGTTGGCCAATCTACTGAGACACTAGGAAAGAAGTACATGGAGGTAAAAATCTAAGGAAGCTTTAAACTCTTCAATGTGTACTATCTCTGATACCCATGAACTCATGCAGGAAATCGTGAGATTACATGAAGTACCGGTTTGCATTGTCTCCGATCGTGACACTGGATTTCGATCGCAATTTTGGCAAAGTCTGCAAGCTAGCATGGGAACAAGTCTGAACTTCAGCACAGCTTATCATCCATAAACAGATGGTCAGTCTGAGAGAACTATTCAAATCTTAGAAGATATGCTCAGAGCATGTATGCTATACTTCGGAGGATCGTGGGAAGATCACCTACATCTTGTGGAGTTTTTATACAAAAACAGCTACCAAGAAAGTATCGGAATGGCACCATTTGCAGCTTCATATGGAAGGAAGTGTCGATCGCCATTAAGTTGGGACGACATCGGAGAAAGAGAACTCCTTGGACATGAGATGATAGTAGCAACTGTAGATGTGGTTCGCACTATTAGGGAAAGAATGTGCATAGCCCAAGATCGACAGAAGCACCGGGCTGATGCAAAGCGTCGTCACTTCGAGTTCCAACAGGGAGAACATGTATTTTTGAAGATATCTCCGAACCGTGGAGTGACTCGTTTTGGAAGACGGGGTAAGCTCAGTCTGAGGTATATTGGACCGTTCGACATACCCGAACGAGTCGGAGAAGTGGCTTATCGCTTGGTACTTCCACCTTCATTGAAAAGAGTGCACAATGTGTTCCACATATCTCAACTCAGAAGATATGTGAGTGACCCCAGCCATATTCTTGATCACTCTGAGCTCACTGTACAGCCAGATTTATCCTGTGAGCAACAACCTGTTGAAATTCTGGATAGAAAGGTGAAGTCACTTCGGAACAAGGAAGTCAACTTGGTTCGAGTGATGTGGAGAATAGATTCACCAGGAGAATCAACATGGGGGCATGAGGACGATATGCGTGCAAGATACCCTCATTTGTTTGTAAACTAGTCCTTAAAATGATTGTAAATTTCGATGACGAAATTTTTTGTAAGGAGGATAGAATGTAATAACTCCAATTTCAATGTACAGAAAATTATTTAAAAGTTAATGTACAAATGGAGTATTTGCAATCATGTGTACACTATAAGTATTTGATTTGCTTTTGAACTACAAGAAATAGCTTGTAGCTCATTGGTAAAGCCTTACACTGCTGTGACGTAGCCTCTGTGATCGAATCCCCCCAGCCACATTATCTTTTTATTAATTTTTCTTTTAATCTTTTAGAAGCCCAAAGGTTTACACGTGCACTAGATATAAAATGAAGAGTTACAGAATAAACAAACATGTGCACTGGGGTATATGAGGCAACAGAGACACGTGGCCCCAATCCAGAGCCCATCTCATCGGATCAGACCGGCGAGATTCATTGAAGAAGCCGGCACCGCCGGGTAAGCCCATTGGTAATGCTTCCAAACTCGAACCCTAGCACCTCTTCGCCTACCCCACTACCCCCATATTATTTTTTTACTCTGCATTCATCCAGAGAATATTAAATCACCATTTAATCTAATTTTTAATGAATATTTTTAATGCATTCTCTAACCCTCAAAACCCTAATTTTTCCTATAAATACCACCCTCCATTTTACATCTCCTCACTCAAAAATTCCCTTCCAAAACTCTATAAAATTTCCAAGTTCTAAGTTGTGCAAGTGGAGTTAGCCAAGGGCAAGATTCCGACGACGTTTCGAGGAGATTCCGGCGACGAAACGACACCCCGACGCTTTCCTAAGCTTCTTCCTTCTCCCCTCTATCTTAATAGCCAGTAAGTCCCATCTCCCCTTCTCAATCTCTATTCTAAAACTTTCATTTTTCAAAACTCGTTGGAAGCGGAGTTATTCCGACTTCCCATTCTTTTTTCTTTAAAAATTCTATTTTTCTTAAACCATAAAATACCATACTCTCATATAATGTTTAACAAATATAAATAAATATATTAGAACAAGTTTCATCTCAAAATAATTCATGTTGCAATTTTTATATCACTTTTACAGTAAAATACCATCATGTTTACAAACGATATTGTAATCCACTGTTAACTATATTACCTTTAGAAAACTCATGAGATAAGGACCTACATCATCACAACACACATAGTGGACATAGCATGATGAACTTTGGAATTCTAGATTATGGGATAATGCGCTTTTACAAATAAATACCCTAAATTTATAAAACTGTTTTCTTTAAAAAGAGTGTTAATCAATTCCTTGCAATTACGCCTCTACAATCCATTTTGGGAAACCCCGATCGGGATGGTGCGGGTTATCGCACGTCCTCGGGCCTAGTAGAGTGAGATGCAGACCTCTGTAAGGAGCATTCGATCTCGATGGAATTTTTAAAGCTATTTTTAAGAAAATGAGATTTCTACAAAATAAATAAAGTTTATTTTTATTAAATATATAAATAAATATATATGTGTGTGTGTGTGTGTGAATATTATCAAAAGATCTATTTTAAATAAATTATGCAAATATTCCATGTTTTTCTAAATCAAGGGAATCACAATTACATGGAACTACCATTTCAATACAATACAATTCCAATATTTCATTAAAATACCATATAAAATGAAAACTAGGTTCTACTCACTAGAAGATTTCACTTTTATAAAATATACATCTATGAAAACCCTAAAGATGATAAGTAAATACTTGAGTTGTATTTTGAAAATGCATTAAAACTTTTTTACATAAAACCCCTTCAAGTTATACTAAATTACAATAAGGACCCTAGTAAATATAGGTTTAAGCGGGACCAGTTCTCTTGAGCCTCGGGGAGTCGAAGAAAGTGGGTGCTTGCCTATCTAAAGTAGACAATCTAACAACGGTGTTATCAATACGGTAATTGTCTTGAAAAAATACACAAATCCTGCCGTCCATGTGCAGCAGTTACCGATAACATCAAAACTAATTCGGGATTTCAATTTCTTTTCAAAACTTCTGACTCAGACTGAGTCTCAATCTAATCAATCTGACTTGAATATTATTCAAGTATAAACTACAATTCAACATGAATCTGTCTATTGAATCTATATCAATCTATATTGACTGAACCGAACCATGGATATACTCCGTTTACATGACTATCCATTTATATCCATTCCGCTTATATGATATCATGGTTTCGGCAAGTCATCCATCTATATAACAAAACAATACAATCAATACAAAAGATATTACGGGGTTTTAAAAGGGTAGATTGGTATGGAATGTGTTAGAAGTAGCACGAGACTGTAAGCATAATACACCTAACCTGAATATCCATTGCCATTGTACCGTGGCTAAACGGTTTCTTATGCTCCGTATACCTTAGTCTCCGGATAATGGGACTCCTCTCGTATACACTGGCATATTCTGTACCAAGCTACAAACAACTGCGTTAATATTATAATCAAACATTACTAGTTATACTCTTTCTGTCTATTCTATCTCTACTCATCTTTAGGACTTACCGAGCGATTGTTCGCTGACGACATTCATTTTCTTCTTTCTTTGGAATGTTGTCAAGTGGATCGGACTCACTAGAGATCGAGCCCAGTACCGAAGACTTGGAGCAGTTAGCATTTGACCCCGAGCTTTAGATACTTGTACATACTTTTCATTTCAGTTATGCCATTGTTTAGGCATTGCTTTCCATTCATGTATTTATATTTCCAGTTGTACTTGTAAAGAAATGTTAATAAATAAAAGTTGTTTTTCAATTACATCTATTGTCATTTTTCTTGTGTACATTTACTTTATATTGCTTAGATACGCTTAGCGTGTTTACTTCGGAGTAAATACGTAGCGGACCCAGTCGTGTCCCCTCCCCGTACACCGGGAAGCGGGGTGTGACAAGTTCTATTAGACGGATTTGCGAACATGACATTCACGTTGATGTTCTGTGATTGTGCTGATATTGTGGTTGGATTGTTGTGGTGGATAGCTTGCGGTGCAATGGTAGTAGTACAGTTAAGATTCATTTGTATATTCGTTATTGCGGGGCGAGCGTCCGACATGTGGACAGCCGTCTCTGTCAGATTGTATATTCTTTTATTGGGGCTCGACCGGGTTGAGGTCGATGTCGCCATTGTATATATATTTTTCTTTTCTGTACTAGGTTTACCCCACGGTGGAGTGCTCGAATAGCCGCATCTCATGGCGTTGAGATGGAGGGGGGCTTACTCTAGAATTGGCGGGCAATTCGCCGTACTCGTAGGGGGTATAGGATGACCCACGGTAGAGTACTCAAGTTACCGGATTCCGTGAAGTGCTGGTTGGCCCATTCACTTTGTTGATTAGGGTTGCCTCACTTCTGAGATTGGCGGGTAACTTGCTGCGCTCGTAAGGGTCCAGGTTTTCATTGCACGGGCTATCCACACGACCAGGAATGTCGGGTCTCATTTGCGGCTCAAATGAAACCCGAGGCTCCAATATTATCCACCATTCTGTGTTGCTTGATGATGTTCTGTGATGTTGCTTATATCATGCCGGGACGAATGTTATATATATATATACACACTAGTAGATGTTGTATATGTTTTTCATCCGCGCTAGTCCATCCCCCGCTCTGCCATTAGTTAAGTAACCTACCGGTGCATGACGGGGCCCCGTGGCGAAGGCGGATGGCATATACATACATTGTATTTTCGTTCCTTTTTCTGGTGTGATATAGATTAATTGATGGGACTGCGTTGACTTTGATTAATGCAAGGAAAAACAAACCTAAATGATGTTATAGGAACCAATTTTTGAAAATTGTTATTACAGACGTTTCGTTTTGCTTTGCACAGCGGTATTCGGTTCTGAATATCCAGCACCACATTCAACGAGGCAAGAGCCGAGATCCCTTCATAGGGAGTGACCTCTTGGGCAAAATTTTGCGTCGGTGTAATAACTTCAGTATAGTCGATTCTTTTGCTTTGTATTGTGGTATTCAGTTAGGAATATCCTGCACCTCATTCGATGAGGAAAGAGTCGAGATCCCATCACGGGGAGTGACCTCTTTAGCAAAAACTTACACCACTATATATTTGTAAAACCGCTCGGGTTCCTTCAACAATATCAAGTTCATTACGTTAAAGGTTTTTCGCCAAAAACCAGCCGTAGCCCTCCGTCATTTCAGATTAGTATTTCTTACTATTCGTGCTACGTTTGTCGTTGCTATTCGCCGAGACGTAGTGTGCAGTAGCTCTGTAATGCTTTTCTGTCGCATGGATATGTAGATTGGTTAGGACAGTCGTACGAATTTGTTGATCATTCATCAATTGTCATGCGGGTGGGTTTAACGTAATTAAGATAATGACGGGTTGAACTTGACTAGGACCCTTGATTTGTTGATTATTCGTCAAGGTCCTTGGGTCCTAGGGGTAAAAACCATATCAGGAGTTTCGAATATACAGGAAACTTTCCAGGCATGTGCATACCTTCTGGAGTGTGGTGACTTGAGTGGCTTCCATCAAGTTATCATGCTATGATGGTTGGATTCCGATTCCCATTGATGAGTAGGTGTTACTCCTCGGGTGATTTTAGATGATCCCGACTAATTCTCCTTTTACGGTTTAAAAGAGAATTCGAGGAAACAGTAGGAGCCATCCTGATTAGATAAAGTGACTAACCAATCTAATCTAGGTTAGAGTGCACGCTGAGTGTTTCTTTTCTCTCTCTCTTTGGCAGCGACCATGGCCTGGCCTTAAAAACTCATGAACCAAATTAATCGAACCTTCTTAAAACACTTTGGCTTTTTGGATTGTCATTAAGTCGCATATATCCATGCCGCTCCTATTTTCCCTTTTCATTTTTCCAGAACACTCCATATCACTACGAAGATCCATATTTATTGGATATTCCATCGTATAGTTACATACGAACTCGAAGAAACTTGATTCAGTTCGAGGATGGATTCTGGTTCTGGAGAAATTGAATAGGATTATTCGGTTGACTTTTCTCTTTACTTTCTCTCAGGTTGCGAGGGCTCCTAGTATTAGGAGAGTACACCTATTGCGCTTATTAGATAGTCTTCTTCCAAACCATAGGCAGGCGCCGAAGGGTAGGGAAGGAAGAAAACCAATTAGCCTGAGTGTGGTGTACAGAAGGTAATAAGTAAAGACATAGAAAGGGATTAGGGTAAGGGCAAAGGAAATTGCGACTACTATCATTCACGACGAAGCCGCGTATACCCCTGCCACTCCTACTTCCCCTTTGCATTTCCCCGGAACAATCTGTATCACTACGAAGATCCATATTGATTGGATATTCCATCGCACAGTTACATACGAACTCGAAAAAACTTGTTTCAGTTCGAGAATGGATTCCGGTTCTGGAGATATTGAATATGATTATTCGGTTGTCTTTTATTTTTACCTTCTCTCAAATTGCGAGGGCTCCTAATATTAGGAGAGTACACCTATTGCGCTTATTAAATAGTCTTCTTCCAAACCATAGGCAGGTGCCGAAAGGTAGGGAAAGAAGAAAACCAATTAGCCTAAGAATGGTGTACATAAGGTAAGAAGTAAAGACATATGAAGGGATTGGAGTGAGGACAAGGAAATATACGGTTACTGTCATGAATCTGGATAGTGGAAGAGGCATTACTAGGAATACCCGGCCACCCCTTCGAAATATTTTTATGTTTCAGTTTTACTGTGCGCTATTAATTGAAATCTATTTTCCCAATTGGATTCTAACTTTAAGGTATGTATTTATCAGATTTGATTCACATATCTGTATAGAGTTACGGATACCGAGTGGGAGTAAGATAGTGGGAATTGGGTGATTAGATTCTCTATATATCGGAATTATTTGTAATTGGTGATATTTGAGGAAATCACCTGAGTTTTGCCTGACGGCAAATATTTGATTTTGAATATCCATTCTTATGCACCAATTTCAAACTAATATATATGTACATTTATTTTATAAAGTGAGATATAACATTTTGAAATTATATCTATGATATTTACCTGTATCAGTTGATGGTTAGGTAAGGTGCATTCAACAGCGGTGTAATTCTTCTTAACCATAGCACAGTTTTCAACCTACGACGCATAGGGTTTGAGTTATTAAACTCAGTGGACTTATAAAAGGTATTGTATGTTGTCCGATGTCCGTTAGGACAAAAGGGTTGGTACTCGTACTATATTCTGTTTACTCATGACTTCTCTAATTTTAGACAAGTATTTCGTTGAAATACAAGGTCCAGATTTTGAGAAGATATAGGTATAAAAATAAAATAGAGAACCGTATGTTGCAAGTATCGGGATTCTTCAAGGTGATCGAAAATATATATACTTGTGTTAGGTATTCCATTGTAAGTAATGATTTTGAGAACTTGCTTCTCTTTCAGGTTACTCATGCGTGGGTACATTCTTTGATGAGTAATGCTGCTTTGCCCCCTTCCGTTTAGTTGATATCCACTGGAAACGGCTGCATATATTTTGAATCTGGTTCCAATTAAATTTGTGCCTTTGTTTCTATATTGGATATAGAATGAATTCATATCTTAACGATATTAAGGTATATGGAGTTGTCCGGCTTATACTTAAAACCAGAATCCGAATAAACTCTAGGCACGTTTCAGTAATGGCAGTTTGTGGGTTTTCCCAGGCTTTGATTAGGGTTAACATTCTACCATCTGGAAGATTAATAGTTATATTGTTCTTAACTCGCCACAGTTTTAGTAAAATGGATTCTTTTCAAAAAACATTAGTAGGAGTATGGTAGAACTGGAATTGATTCCAGAACCACAAACGATTACTGAAAATTTAGTAGAACCTGAGAATTCAATTGGTTTCGACGATCCATTAGCCACTCCGCAGATTTGGTGGGTAACCTCAGGCACTTGAGAGGTACTTCGGTCTTCTCAAAGACGGTGACAGGGAGGTTTATGATTACCCAAACTTGCCACTACTACTGTTCTAGACTATGAGTTCTGGCGGAAGGATGAGTATAACGTCGTTCTAAATTAGCTTTAGAAGTGCACGTGTATATGACTCTGTCAGAAGATTGTTATAGTCAGTGGGAGCAGCGGAAGCATAGTGGGCAAGTAGCTTGTGTCTATTTATAGACTAAAGCAGATATAACGGAGATAGATCGTTTAGTTTTGATATGACAGTCATAGAGTTTGACTTCATCAGAACAACAGATGGACCTGGAAAGAAGGTAGTAGGGAGTATATCCTGGTATTTGGATGACATGCTCTTGATAGGAAGTGATTTTCCTATACTACGATTGGTTATACTGTGGTTGTCATAAGGTATTTCTCCACATAGGATCTGGATAAAATATCAGGTATTCTGGTAACTAGATCTATGGTTTTAGATCTAGATTTGGGAAGTGTCCCAATTCGGGTACTTGACATTATTCTAAAGTGTTTTAGAATGGACGACTCCTGGCATGGTGGTGTACCCGCAGGTGATGGAGTCACCCTCTCTAAAGAGATGTCTTCCAGACTGATGAGGAGAGGGATTTGCATGATTGGCATATCTCTTTCTTAGGCAATTGAGTCAATCATGAGATGTCAAGTACCACACTAGATATTGCTTTTGCACTAGCCGCAATAAGCACATATATTAATCCAATCCTGGAGAAAAGTTGGGAAGCAGTTATGAACATTAGTGGATGTTCTTGGTATATGGTAACGGCAGCCTCCTTCAAGAGGCGGTTATCATTTCTGGCTTCCAAGGTGACCTGGACGACAGAGTGGCTGTCAGAGTTATAGTTTTCCCTCTTTTCGAGGGGCAGTATGTTGGACAGGTGGTCCAAGCGGATACTAAGGAAGGCATAGCGCAGGATACTGATTAAATTCAGTGTATGATACGGTCTAAGAAGTTTGTTGGATTTGTAGTTCATTTATGAACTGGGTCCCGTCAGATATCCAGACAAATTCTAAGACAGATATCGCTCATTTCGGAAGATAGTCTTTCTCCGCGAAGTTGAGATAAAGATAGAGACATTGGAACGGATCCACTCACTGAGGCTATTTCTCGAATTCAATAGTTTCACAAACGAGCTTTGCGAGACTGATTAGTAGAGAAGTTGGGTGTTCGGTATCACACGGGCTATGAGTATGCGGCACCGCAATAATTATCCTTTAAGTGCAAGTGGGAGATTTTTGGCCATAGTACCCTCAAATCAATTATTGTAATCGCAGGCATGCGATTGTGATGATTGAGGGAGGACCTATACGGGTAGAACAGTCTTACTCAAGATGATAGTATGCTATCTGGTTTGTCTCTATCATCATGTACATGCTTTATGTGGTATTATAGATCACTATTACAAATTGATAGAGCCCATAGGATTCTTTCTTGACTACCAGCATTACAATGGCGATCATATACGTGGGAGTTGGGTGGTCTATAAGCACATCCTTAAATGTCCCTAGTCGAAGGAGTATCGAGACTGGGTATCGATACTCCGAAATAGACTAGTGTATACTTATCGAGACCCCGACGAGGGGCGGTGGCCGGTCTCACAAGCCATTAGTGTCAGTCGGTCACCTAAGATAGTATACAGGTGCTCATTGGGTTATGAGTACACTGAACGGACTCGCCGGGACCATGCTAGTTGGTATTATACTTATTGTCAGATAGCAGTTCCCACGTGACATGAGTACAGGTTAGTCTGTCGACCTAAGATCGGTATTTTTCTTATGTGAGTTCCTACTATGCTTTGATTACTATCCTACCACGGCTCAAAGGAGTCGTGCAAACAGGTTTTAGTTGGGTACAGTCCCGAGCCACATGGAGGCAGTGAGCGGATTGTCGGGAATTCGTCTCTCCCGGTATTAGGGGTTGATGTCACGCAGTGAATGGGTGTCCATCACCAGAATCCTTGGCCAAAGTAGACAAGAATTACTAATTTGAATCGGTAGTTTCTTAGTAGGTGATAGGCTTCATACCGATACGAAATATCGCGTTATTAGGGGTCTGACTTTATCCACCCCATAGACTCGATATGCAATGCTCTTAGATGAACAGACCGGACTGTACGGAGATTGTCACTGACAGGCTCAGTAAGGATTCGGATGAGTTTACTTGTCGGCCTTCCTTTCGCTCATACCTGGTTGGCCGTTACGTACAGCTAGTGCCGCTGACGTGCTTGTGGTTAAACCCACTGCCAGCGTATTGACGAGTCTTTAGAGTCCCACACATAGGGTTTTCACGGTTCATGCGATATGATATAGATGACGTATGTTGGTACATACAGGTGTCCGATTAAATATGTGTACAGGCTACACAGACTTTTATCGGATGGTTGATAATACTAGCGGCTTAGGATTGAACCGGATTATTAAATCATGTTTTGATTTAATAATTTATATATATATATATATATTCTAGTATTATTGTTCACTATTCATTTTCTCTCTTGGCTATTCGTATTTTTATACGAATAATCGTATATGTATTTCGATACGTATGCCGGGTAGTATTCCGTATTTATACGGAATATTTTCTAGAAGATGGACACCTCATTATATGATTTTCTTTTTAGAAAATCATTTAGAAATGAGGTGGAGGGTGAGGTGACATGAGCATGGTTGGAGATATGTGGAGAGGTATGGCTCTTGATTGTTTATTGTAAAATATGTGAGATATTTTTTTACATGGTTGAAAAACAGTTAGCCATTCTTTCTACATGACACTCATTCATTCATTCACTCTCTTGGAGACTTAGACAATTTTCTTGAGTTGCTCATACCCAAGGTTTTCCTCACCTCCTCTTTCTTCTTCTTTGATTGCTCACTTGAGCATGAGGTATGAGTGAAAAAGATAGTGAAATATTCCTATACCCCACTCTCCATTGCTAGCAACCTTGGAGTGTCGGTTGCTTCGCTAGGCAAAGCTGGAGCCTGCATCGTTTCCCTCGGGTGGATCGTCTTCGATAGAGTAAGACCGGCGACCAAGCTCAATCGTAGACGTGCTTGTGGTTAAACCCACTGCCAGCGTATTGTCGAGTTTTTAGAGTCCCTGTAACCCCCCACACCACAGTACAGAGAGTATTGTCCGCTCTAGCCAAACTCGCACAGTTTTGTCCTTCGGAGCGAACCGGACCCGACCAGGGGCCACTTCCCAGGAGGTCACCCATCCCAGGACTTCCCTGGTCCAAGCACGCTTAACTACGGAGCTCTCAAGCCCCTGTAGTGCCGATTCACTTAAAAGGCGTCTCTGTAATTGCGGGTGGTATCATTATATTTATAATGCAGTTCGGTCCTCTTTCGGAATGTGTTCTGAAAATTCCCCATTGTTCTACAGTGGATCCCACGGACTCAAGAGATGCCCCCACGGATTCAAGAGGTGGCCTCCGCCCTCTTGGCATGACAATTGGCGTGGCACTTTGTTCTGTGTGGCACTTTTTTCCGTGAGCAAGAGCCGGGTCCTGATATTCTCCCCACCTTTGAACAATGGTTCGTCCTCGAACCACAGACCTACTACTGAGGGACCTGAATGGGCCACCATAATTCTAATAAATTATAGCTCATAACCATTCTAATTATTTTGGGAGTTAAAAAGAAGATGAAATGAAAGTTCTCATTTGTAGGTTATGAGAAGGATAAAAATTGATAAAAAATAATTGCAAGAATGAAGATTTGAACATGTGACTTATAGAATAACAATGCAAGGACTTTAACCAATGAGCTACAAGGTTGTTCATGCATATATTTAATAAGAATTAAATATATGTCGTACCTTGAAAAGAAAGTGGGCTTAGAAAAAGAAAAAAAAGAAATCAAATAGAACTGTTTTGGCTTGGGTTTTGGGTTTTGAAAAATTATAGAATAGGAAAAATAGAAGGAGGGATAAACTAATATATTTAATACAGAATAAAATATATGGGGATACCCAAAAACAAATAAATACAATATTTTTATAAAAACGAAGAATGATATGAAGGTCTAGGAATTTTGGGGTCTTTACATCCTACCCTCCTTAGAAAAATTTCGTCCTCGAAATTACTTAAGAAGGATATGGTAACAGAACAAGAAAACTAAATGAGATCGCATTTCGTCGTCGCTCCACCAGTCGGTACTCTAATTGATAAGAGAATAATATTAAATATAAAAGATGGTCAAATAAATACAAAGGAACACAGAAATGAATTTCAAGAAAGCAAGAAGTGATCTTCATGAAAATCAAATGAAGAAAGTGAGGTACATTCAAATATAGCGAGTCGTTACAGTCCCACACGGAGGGTTTTCCCATTCCAGGCGATAGATGTAGGAGTCGTACGTTGATACGTGTAGGAGTCCGATTAAATACGTGTACGGGATACACGGACTTTAATCGGGCGGTTGATAATACTAGCCGGTTTAGGATTAAGCTGGATTATTAAATCAGGTTTGATTTAATAATTTATATATGTATTTTGATACATATATTTTAGTATTATTGTTCACTATTCATTTTCTCTTTGATGCTATCCGTATTTTTATATGGATACGTGTATATGTAGCGATACATATACCAGGTGAGGTATTCCGTATCTATACGGGAATACTTCTAGAAGAAGGACACCTCATATTTGTTTTTCTTCTAGAAAAACAAATGGGAAATGAGGTGGCATGAAGCATGGCTAGATAAATAAAGAGGTATGGTTTGGATTGTGATGATTTATGGAGTTCACTATTTAAACCATGGTCGTAAAAAGGTGTAGCGCGCCATGATTCTTTTGACTTGATGATTTTTCTTCATCTTGAATGCTTCATGCTTCATGGTTGATGAAGCTTAGCCATCTTTTCCTATTCTCCTTCTATTTTCTCTTGCTCACTTGAGATTGGGAAAAAGAGAGAAATTTTTAGTGAAAAATTCCTACATCATCGACCATCCACACCTAGTAAGATTGGATCATCGGTTAGAACCTCTTCCGGTTTCCCTTGGGTGGATCGTTTTCAGCGAGGGTGGTCGATTTTCAAGCTCGTTCCCGGCGTCTACGAGCTTGGAGGGATGTTACACAATTGGGTGGACACGCGACAAAGATAATGGTTTCTCAATCCTTGCTTTTCTAGTTTGCTAGTTTAAGGTTTTGGAATGTATCCTGGGTTTTACAGGTATTTGGTGCTCGCATAAATTTTTGTTTTCACTTCTGCCTCGGCCGCAGCCTCCGCGGCGTAGGCACCGAACCCCAACATAAAGTCCAAGAGCAAGAAAACACGGCTCGATTCAATAAGTAAGCAGTTTACCATTTCAGCCCGGTACCGTACCAACACTCTCTCACTTTACCGTTTTAGCCTGGTACCATAGCAATACACTCTCTAAACTCGCATGATGACTAGACAGGTTCTGGACTGAAATCATGATTATTTTCGATACTATTACTGAGCGGGAGACATGTAAACACGAATAATTATTTCAGGACATGAAGTACGACATTTCAGTCGATTGCATTTTAATATCAATTTATAGCAATCACAAAAGATATAGCATGTCAATGGTTTCCGTGCATGTAAAGTATAGTAAGTATGACGGCATCACACAATCACTAATAAAAGAAAATAATCATGAATCACGAGATGACGACTGTTAGATTCTAATACAATATCTCAATATGGTAATTAATTTCATCCTTGAATCAAACACATTTTTAAACATGATTTAGGGGTTGATTAAGCTTGTTAACAATAACGGAAAACGTATCATAACAATATCTTAACTATGCATTTTATAGGAATCATGTAAGTATGTAGATGTTAGCAGACTCAATAGACAAACGGCATATCAAAGGGGATCTCATGCATGTCGGTGTTAACGAGTAATTCCATGGTCTTAATCAATAATGTTAAATAAGTAATAGCACGGTCTCAACACTAACGATAAACAAGAATTATACATGAATTATATAAACATGTCAAGGGTTTCTTATGCATGTCAAAGTTTAACAGGTGATTACAGGATCACATGAAAACCATAAATAAGGATATAATTAAATCACACAATTCCCTTTTTTCATTCGGTAATTGAATTTGGCATTTTATCAAATACAAGTTAAGCATGGATGTAATAGTTAATTAATAAGTGTGCTAAAACCTAGGGTTTCAATCATGTAAGTAATAAGCAAGGGTTTGCATATTAAAAAGGAATCACGATATTAAAGTTATGTTCTTTTAATTCTAACACAATGTATTTGATCAAGAAAATAACTGATGTTGCATCGGTTATCAAGAGGGAGCAAGAGTACTTGCCTCAGAATGGAGAGTACACGAGATCGTGGAACGGTAGTGGTGATCGTGACTCGGATCTTGATATCGACGAATTCTACGATCTAGACTTGGCGTTTGGATCGTTGGATGTGACTGATCTC
The DNA here is from genome assembly GCA_030015575.1 of Agapanthus africanus. Classification (NCBI taxonomy): domain Eukaryota; kingdom Viridiplantae; phylum Streptophyta; class Magnoliopsida; order Asparagales; family Amaryllidaceae; genus Agapanthus; species Agapanthus africanus. The sequence goes on from JASDDO010000008.1 coordinate 95,489,535, forward strand.
ACGAAGAAGATGATGCCGATGGTAGAGACATCGGATTGATCGGGTTTTTGTAGTGGAGATGAAAGATGAGAAAGCTAGGGTTTTGAAAAGGAAGATCTAGGGTTTCTGGATGAGAGAGACGGCCAAGATTAGGGTTTTTTCGAGTTTATTAGTGGGTTTAAATAGAGATTAGGTCGGTTACGTTACGGAAAGATTCACGCGAAATATCAGAAATTCAATCAGATCCACGTTGAACCGTCTTAAGTCAAACTTGAGCCGTCACAAGAAGGTTTGAGCCAACTCAACATAAGGTTGAGCCGTCTCAACAAGTCATAGAAGAAAATAAAGTTTCTAGAGCCATGAACCGGCTCAAGATAGGCATGAGCCGTCTCAAAAAGATGTTGAGCTGGCTCAAATAATGTTGAGACGTCTCAAGCACCCTATGAAGAAATAAACATTGATATTGAACCTTGAGTCGTCTCAAGCAACGTTGAGCCATCTCAAGAACTGATATTTGCTGATAAAGGCTATGATATGTTACTTAACACGTTTATTAGACATGGAATCAAAGAAAATGCAAAATTACTTGTTTTATTAGGATTTCAACATACAGGGTGTTACACAAAATCTTCCAAAAAAGCAGCTGCTTAACTCTCTCAAAGAATTCACGATTTTCACATGAAACCCTAGCCATACAGTTTAGATACTTGCATCTCAAGTAAAGATCTAAACCCCATGGGCTGAGCCCCTGCACCTCTGAACCATAGGCTTCAGGCTAAGTCAATTCCTATAGAGACAAGCTCTCAGTCAATAGCTAATAATGCTTCGGGTCGTCCTTCAGGTCAACAAATTAGAGGATTGAATAACTTTAATAAGCTCGACCACAAAGCTCAGTAGGAGTTATGCGAGCAGTTCAATGGGTCTCAATTATGAGTAATGTAGATATGGATCACATAATTCAAGACATAATAACATAGTGCAAGCGGAATTGGAACTCCAGACCTCTTGTTTAACCGCTGGAAGGTTGTACCACTGGGCTTTAGAAGCATTCACAGTGCAAGTGATGAGTAAGTAGTTTTGTAATAGTGTACGTCCCATTATTTAGAGAGCTCCCAAAATAGTAATAGATCTAATTTTCGAACTAAAGAAATTGATATCTGACCATTTAGGAATGCTCAAATGCAATGATACAATCCGATCGCTCGTGCAGTATAGTGCTAACTTGATGCAAAGCAAGTCGCGAAAGAATAACTGTCATTTGGACCGAAATTAGTCCGAAAGTGCAGAAAATAGATACTAAATTTAGGACCAACATCTAGATCCCCTAACTATTGATCCGGGCATTAAAATCGCTATTCCTGTACCTCAATATTGAAAGCTTTACGAGGGGGTTGACAAGATCAACCCTGTTGACCATTCAGATTGATCTCAATTCGCAGTCATCTGGAGGGAATTAGTGGTCTGTGTATAAGTGTGAAACACAGATAAAACAGAGAAAATTTTGCAGACAATACTCTATTCTAATTTATCAACAAGTTCCAATCTCTAAACCATATATACTGACTGTAGCTTTGGAAGGTTTGATGTCTGATGTCTTAGTTTATCTTGGTTATTTTTTCAGACAGTTCAGTGGGAGACCCCCTCCCTCCCTCCACACGACCTAGCTAGCTAATATATAGGTAAGCACTCTATCTAACTAAAAAGACAAGATGATGTACGATATGTAAAATGATTGTATATATGATATGTACATGAGGTTGTAATCATTAATTATATAAGAGAGATCTAACTATATGTTAGTGTCAAAGTCATGACACATATCAGTAATCATTGGAACTTCGATGTTAACATTCCTTTTGTTAGGTTTAATTTGAATGCATGCAAGCTGTGAAAGCGATATTAATTATTAACCACGTATAGCTTGCATTGTATAAATTAATTAATGAAAGTTATGAATTAATTAAACACTTTTAGCTTCACTCACAGGAGTTGATAAATTAATTAAAGTTTGAGTGGCTTCATCATTGTAGGGTCGTAATTACGTGACAACTTCTAAGAGTTATAGCTAGCTTTACGCATGTGATACAAAATTAAAGTATGCCGAAACTTTGCGTGATATTGTAAGTAATTCATATGAATTTACCCAACTATGTCCATGTCACCTATAACTCGTCAAAAAAGAAACTATGGCCAACATTAAACAAGGCATCGACATCCTTTTATATAGAAAGAGAGAATAATGGGGAAAAGAGGCCTTAGGAGGCTTTTTTCGTTAGGTGGCGGTAAAAAATACACCCTCCACCATTTTATTCGACGATCGGCACCGTCCTTCTTGACCTTCATCGTCTAATATGTCAATACACCAAATCTCTTGTGATTCTAACACTTTTTCACCATTGATTTAATGGGTGCAAAATTAACTGTTTACCGACAATACAACTTTTTAAATTGCTAAATCAATGATGAAAAGATATTAGAATCACATGAAATTTGGTGTATCGATGTATTAGACGATGAAGGTCAAGATGGACGGTGCCGATCGTCGAATAAAATGGCGGAGCATGTAGATTTCGACGCCGTCAGTTAGGCGGCGTTGAAATCTACACGCTCCGCCATTTTATTCGACGATCGGCACCGTTCATCTTGACCTTCATCGTCTAATACGTCGATACACCAAATTTCATGTGATTTTAACACTTTCACCGTTGATTTAGTGGGTGCAATTTTAACGATTTACCGACAATAGAACTTTTTACATTGCTAAATCAACTATGATAAATTGTTAATACCACATGAAATTTGGTGTATCAACACATTAGACGATGAAGATCAAGATGGAGGGTGCCGATCGTCGAATAAAATGACGGAGGATGTAGGTTTTGACACCACTTAATGAAGAAAAAAGCATCCTAGGCCCCCCTCCCCCCCCCCCCTCTCTCTCTCTCTCTCTCTCTCTATATATATATATATATATATATATATATATATATATATATCCTTCCTGAATCAAGCTCCTTTAACGCAGAGACTGGACGGTACAAGCGCCAAAAGACTACAAATATAGTTTTACTTTATAGAGGAGGTCGGTATGCTATGCTGGCCTTATTTCTCTTATCAACCGACTTGCTCCTGTAGAAAATGTTTAAAGCATCTTTCTCATATACAACCCGAGTCACTTTAACAATGATATTAATGTAAGTCCACGATATCTCTCCCGGTACTTACGGGCTTGCGGAAATGATGAAAAACGATTTTTCAAGAGGTGGTAACATGGACTCAAAAAAATGGATCTTTGTTAAACAACTACCTAACAACCTAACTAGGAGTTTTACCTACTCGGTTAGGGGGCTATACCTTTCTTGAACTCCTTCGTGTTCAACTCTTTGCGGTGTACGGATCGGCCTCACCTCGTCGTCTCCTTGCGCCGAAGATGGATCCACCTGAAAGCTTCTACTTTTGGCTTCTTCTTCGAACTTGAAGAAACTAGAACACTTGGTTTGCTAAACCTTGTGAACTAGGATGAGTAGAGAAGTGATTTGGGTTTTCTTTTATCTCTAAGGCAATATTTCTCAACTCATGAGAGGGAGTTGCCTTAAGCTAGAGAGAGAGCAAGAGGGAGAGCTCAAGCAAGAGAGAGAAAGCAAATGAGAGAATGAGTAAGTCTTTTGCCATCCAAGCTCTCATAATCCAAAACCATCATAACAAATAATAGTAATCAAGTATTATGTGATGGTTCAAGTCAAAATAGCCATACCATTTCATGCACTCATTTTGCAAAAAGAAACAAGCAAGCAAAAGTCTTTGCCATGAAATGATAGCCATTGTCATGATGATGGTCAACTAGTCCAACCTAGTCAACCGGTCAACAAAGTCAACAAGTCAACAAAGTCAACCCCTCAACAACCATGTCACTATAATACTTAATTAATATTATTGTTAATCATATTTCTTATTCTCATTAGGGTTTAGCAAAAATTCAATAGTCAACAGTCAACAGTCAACAACCCCAATGAGAATCCTCTGTCTCTGTCTCTCTATCAACTGTGCATACACACCCGCATCTGCGTTCCGAGGAACACGAATACAAACGAGATAAAACCAATCCCAAAACGTACACTAGGATCTGGCTTAAACCAAAGCCCGCTAGTGTTAACTGTCCGGACACTAAACGTGCACAAGTGCACGGATGTGACCAAACCCTGTCGCAAAACCATGCGACCTGTCGCAAAACCAAGCGACCTCTACTCTTTTGCCTAAAGGTGAATAGCTTTCTGTGTGGGACTCTAAAGACTCGACACTACGCTGGCAGTGGGTTTAACCACAGACCGCAAGCGGCACTAGCTGTGCGTAACGGTCCCCAGGTAGATGCCGACAAGAAGACGGACGAGGTAAAACCCATCTGAACTCCTACTGAGCCTGAATGTGATAATCTCCATACAGTCCGGTCTGTTCGTCTGATAACATCGCATGGCAGGCCTAGGGGGCGGTAAATGTCAGTCCCCTAATAGCGGTACAAGTCGTGTCGGAGTGTAGCCCAGAACATCCTGAGATAACACTGGAAACCTACCAGTCTATCTCGCTTGCCCTGGCCAGGGACTACTTGTGTAATGGCTCTCCTAGACACAGCGCAATGTCAACTTTCAATACTGGGAGAGACGAATCCTGTCTAACCGTCACTTCCTCCAAGTGCTTCGGGACTGCACCCAACTACTACCTGTTTGCACGACTCCTTTGAGCCGTGGTAGGGTAGTAATCAAAGTACAGTGGGAACATACTCGAGGCGAAGTGACGGTGTCAAGTCAACGGACTAAGCTGTACTCATGTCACCTGAGAACTGATAACTGACGATATGTATAATACCAACCAACAGTTCCCCGACGAGTCCTGTCCAGTGTACTCGTAACCTAACGAGCACCCGCACACTATCTCAAGTACGACGTACTGACGGCTGTGGGACAGACCGTCTCCCAAGCTGGGATAAGAAGCGCATACGCTAGTCTACTCCGGAGTATCGATGCCCTGTCTCGATAGTCCTGCGACTAGGGACCTGCATAAGGATGTGCTTATAGATTACCCAGCCCCCACGAGTGTGACTGCCATCACAACGCTGGTAATCAAGCAAAGATCCTAAGGGCTCCACTAATGTGTAAAGGCGATATGCTAAAAGAAACACATGCACACATTAAAGCAGAAACAAACCAAGTAGCATACTACCATTTTGAGCAAGATTGTCAATACAAGGTGAATATCCCAAGCTTCCATTAAGTAATATACATACTAGCATGATACAGTAATGGCCTCTAGGGCATATACACTAACAATCTCCCACTTGCACTAAGGCCATGTACTGGCGTATCGAAGACCTATCATCTCGATCAGCCGCTCGAACTGAGTCTGGGGTAAGGCCTTCGTGAGTAGATCAGCAGTGTTATCTTCCGTATTTACTCTCTTCACCTCGATCTCCGGGCGATCTACGATCTCCGGGCGATCTACGATCTCCCTGATCAGGTGGTACCGCCTCAAAATATGCCTGGACTTCTGATGGGACCTGGGTTCCTTCGCTAAAGCTATAGCGCCGTTGTTGTCACAATACAGCGGTATTGGATCAACACTGGTAGGAACCACCTGAAGCTCCGTGAGGAACTTCTTCATCCAGACAGCTTCCTTTGCGGCATCGCAAGCAGCTATGTACTCCGCTTTCATAGTTGAGTCAGCAACGGTTTCCTGCTTTGAGCTCTTCCAGCAAACCGCCCCTCCATTGAGGGTAAAGACATAACCCGACATGGACTTGGAGTCATCCTTGTCACTTTGGAAGCTGGAGTCAGCAAAGGCCTCGATCTGGAGGTCTTTTCCGCCATACACCAAGAACATCTCCTTAGTCCTTCTCAGGTACTTGAGAATGTTCTTTACTGCTATCCAGTGTTTCTCCCCTAGGTCCGACTGATACCGGCTTACAACGCTTAATGCGTATGCTACATCTGGTCTGGTAGACAACATCGCATACATAATAGAGCCTACCGCAGATGTGTAGGGTATTGATGACATGCGAGCCCTTTCCAAATCAGTCTTGGGAGACATCTCTTTGGAGAGGGTGATTCCGTGACAAGCCGGTAGATTACCGCGCTTGGAATCTTCCATACTGAATCGTTTTAGTATGGTGTCTATGTACCTCGATTGTGAAAGTCCCAACATCCTCTTAGATCTATCACGATAGATCTGGATCCCCAGAATGTAGTTGGCATCGCCCAGGTCCTTCATGGAGAACCTCTGTGATAAGAATCCTTTGACTGACTGTAGCATAGGAATATCATTTCCTATTAGGAGAATGCCATCCACATACAAGACGAAGAATACCACAGTTCTCCCTACAATCTTACTGTAAATGCATGGTTCATCTGGGTTTTTGATAAAGTCGAATTCCTTGACAGTATCATCAAAGCAGATGTTCCAACTCCGCGATGCCTGCTTCAGTCTATAGATGGACTTGAGCAACTTGCACACTTTACCGCTGCTCCCACTCTGAATGAATCCCTCCGGCTGATCCATATAGACACACTCTTCCAAATTTCCATTTAGGAAAGCCGTCTTTACGTCCATCTGCCAGATCTCATAATCGTGGAAGGCAGCAATGGCAAGAAGGATCCGAATGGATTTGAGCATAGCCACTGGAGAAAAGGTCTCGTCATAGTCCAAACCAGGTCTTTGACGAAAACCCTTTACTACAAGTCTAGCTTTATAGGTTTCAACCTGCCCATCTACACCAATCTTCTTTCTGAAGATCCATTTGCAGCCTATGGGTTTTACCCCTTCTGGAGCAAAGTCCAAAGTCCAAACATTGTTGGTGTACATGGACTCCATCTCGGTCCGCATTGCATTTAGCCATTTTACCGAGTCACCGCTCTGAATGGCTTGCTGGAAGCTAGTAGGCTCACCATAGTCAATGGTGCAGTCCTCTCTATCCCCGTCTATGAGAAAACCGTAGTATCTCTCGGGCGGATGAGACTGCCTACTACTCCTGCGGAGTGACACTGGGATGTCCGGTTCTCCTGAACCTTCTGGTTCTTCCAAGCTTTCAGTAATAGCTTATGGTTCTGGAATTTCTTCCAGTTTTACTACGCTCCCACTTTCACCCTTCTCTAAAAACTGATGTTCCAGAAAGTGGGCATGACGAGAAACAAAAACCTTTTGTTCCTCTGCGTAATAGAAGAAATACCCCCTGGAGTTCTTTGGGTATCTCACAAACTTACACAGTACTGATCGTGCCTCGAGCTTGTCCGCATGCTGCTTTTTTACAAAAGCTGGGCATCCCCATATCTTCAGATATTGAAGATGGGATTTCTTCCCACACCACATCTGATATGTTGTGGTAGGCACAGTCTTGGAGGGAACCTTGTTCAAGAGATATGCAGCTGATTCTAGTGCATAACCCCAGAAAGATCGCGGTAACTCAGCCTTACTCATCATGGAACTAACCATATCCAATAGGGTTCGATTCCGCCTTTCCGATACACCGTTGTGCTGTGGTGTGTATGGAGGAGTAAGCTGAGAGAGAATTCCATTCTCTTTTAAGTAGCCCAGAAACTCGGCACTCAAGTATTCACCACCTCGATCAGATCTCAGTGTCTTGATACTTTTGCCTGTTTGTTTTTCAACTTCATTCTTGTATTCCCGAAATTTCTCAAAGGTCTCGGATTTGTGTTTCATCAAGAAGACATGCCCATACCTAGAGAAATCATCTGTGAAAGTAATGAAGTATGAATAACCACTCCGCGCATGTGTAGACATTGGACCACACACATCACCATGTATGAGTCCCAAGAGCTCACTAGCTCTTTCTCTGTATCCAGTGAACGGAGTCTTTGTCATCTTTCCCATGAGACAAGATTCACAAGTGGCATAAGACTGGTACTCGAACGGATCCAAGTATCCTTCTTTATGTAACTTAGTCAACCGTGTCTCATTAATGTGACCCAGTCTACAATACCATAAGAAAGCCTGATTTAATTCCAGAGACTTTCTTTTAAGTGTGTTCTGGACACTGAAAATCTGAGCTTGATTTAATATGTATATGTCGTTTTCTAATGTACCTGACCCAATCAGAACTTGATTTAAGTGGATGTTTACTACATCGCTTACAAAAGTAAAATCATATCCTTCCCTAGAAAGTAAGGATACAGATATGATATTACAAGTCGCACCTGGTACATAAAAACAGTTACGCAGAATCAATATCTGCCCAGTTGTCAGTCCAAGATGATATTCCCCTACGGATTCAGCGTACATGCTCATTCCGTTAGCAACCCTGAGAGTCATATCACCTTTCTTGATAACCCTACGGTTTCTCAGAGCCTGTAATGAATTACAGATGTGAGATCCTGATCCGGTATCCAATACCCAGGAAGTAGGGTTAACTGACATACAGTTCTCTATTACAAACACACCCGAAGCCGAAACCACAACATGCTTCGAATTCTGGCTACTGGCTTTGCAAGCCCCGCAATCCTTCTGCCAATGTTCATTCCTATAACAATAGGAACATCCTTCTTTTACTACATCCAGTCCCGAAACTTCTGCCCTTCCCTTTCTTTCTACTTCCCTGGTTTCCTTCAGGATAGAGAATGTTAAACTAAGTCAGCATCTGACCCGTTCTTCAACGTGGTCTTCAGGTCCGAGAGCTCAAAAGAGCTGGTCTTTGTAAGGACGTTGCCCCTTACAGATGACCCGATAACCAATCTCGCTTGAAGCAATTCTTTCGAGGTCTCATATCTTGCGATATGAGATTGCTCTCCATATAAATCTTTGTTATGGAGGAAGATAGAGACTAAGTCCATTTTCTCATGCTGCCTCTAGTATGCACCATTAACTGAGGCTAACACGAGGTACTTGGCTTTCGCACAGTTCTTTTCCGATGTCTCGCGGATATGAATATCCGTGACAGGGGAAACTGGACCTGAGACGGCAGGGGTTGGATCAGTCAAGAGGTGTCCCAGCTTGTCATGGGCAATGGATATCTGGACAGACCTTTGCCAGTCATAACAGTCAGATTCAGTCATTTTATTATCTAGATGTAACCTATGTCTGGTCACTGGGTCGCTGCAATTAAGAGAGAGAGAAGAAAACACTTTATCATGATGCTCTTGCAAGTTTAGATTGGTTTTTAATTTATCTAAACAGGATGGCTCCCACTGTCTCTCGAATCCCTCCTCAAACCATAAAGGAAGAATTAGTCGGGATCAATCTCACCGTACAATACTTGCTTAACCGTTCTGCCAGGCTGGTGTCGGTACTTCGAGGGAGGTTTTCCAACGCTTTCGCGAAGTTCCTTAATTAAATAACCTTTTTTCCCTGTGGGCGTAGCCCCGCTAACACCTTTCTAGACACCTACTTGGTTTATAGCATTGATCGTTAAGCGAGAAAGTTCCGGAAGAGTAGCATATACTCACAGTAGGATCGGGATCCAAATATCATCGCGTGAAAAAACTGAAGGAATCCTACCAGAATTATCACACTCCAAATGGTATGCAGCCCTAGCAAGTATCAGTTCTTTTGAAACTCCTGATGTGGATTTTTGCCCCATGCTCTTATGACCTTGACAAAGGCCAACATATCATAAGTCACATGTCAAGTTCTACCCGTCATTGTCCAGGTTAATTTGAAACCACCCGTACATACCATTGACGAAGGCCAAAATAATAGTACGACTGTCCCAAACCAACGCATCTATCTATACTACAGATAAATATTCAGCAGCTACCAATCACTATACCTTGGCGAAGGTCAAAATACATAGCTTGAATACTACTGACTATTTAACTGAAATGACGGAGGGCTACGAATGGTTTTGGCGAAACCGTGAACGTAGTGAACTTGATATAATCGAAGGAACCTGATAGCTTTTAAAAGGAGTGGTTCAAGCTCCGCTTTTAAAAGCTGGCTTTTGAAAAGAACCGAGTGGTTTTGAAAATGTTCCAACGACTTTTACTTTGTTTATTTTCTTGCATTAATTTTAATGCATCCCATCAATTAATCCTACCATTGCAGAAAACAACGAAAATATGACGTACGCTTATGCCATCCGCATTCGCCACGGGGCCCCGTCATTACCCGTTAGGTTACTTAACTAACAACAGAGCGGGGGCTGGACTAGCGCGGATGCAAAACATAAGCAACGCCTAAATAATATCATATATAGATATACTCATTCGTCACATGCAATAATAGCCATTCCAGATCACAGATGAACACATTGGATATACTAGGAATCCGCAATCCGTACGAGCCTGTAACGAATAGCGGATTACACGGTCGCGATGAATAGCCAAGACCCTACCCTAGACCCCTACGGGTGCGACAAACTACCCACCAAGTACCCAAAGCGAAGCAACCTCCCTCAACACCGTGAATAGGCCACTCGGCACTTCGAGATACCCGGTAGTTTGTGCACCCCACCATGGGTCTATCCTAGGAGCAAAAATAGTAAAAGAAATTATACAATGACGGCTACAACCCCATCCCGGTTGTGTGGCCATATAAATAATATTACATCAATTTACAAATTTACATGAATTGAAAGAAAATAAAACTCTCATCTCACAAGCCCCGGCTATTCATCCGCGGCAATCCAATAAATTCATATACACATACCATCAACATTGCAGATCACAGATATGTATAACCCCAACTAATCGACGTATAGCGATTAGCGGACGTTCAATACATATAACACATCACAGATATATACCCGTCAGCTTAAGTCTTTAGAAGTTCGATCAAAATAAGGATCTTTAAGCCCCAAAAACTAATTTTGCTTTCTGGAAAATCTGGGCAGAAAAATCATATTGTAAAAATCCCAAAATACCCTACTGAACAAACTGTGAGAAAAATCGCCCACGGCCGAGTCGACTCGGCCGCGGATCCGCGGCAGGAGCAAGCTCCCGCCGCGGTTCCGCGGCGCGTTGATCGGTTCAGTGGACCATTTTTCTACAGTTTCTTCTAAAAACCCTGAGCCGAATTTTAAGATAAGATTTATCATTTTTTGGAACAGAAAAAAATTCGGCAGAAAGTAGGCATTTTGGGCGTATTTCGCGACTTTTTCTCCGATCGAATTTCTAGTTACTTTGATAACATGTTTGATAGTGTTTAACTAGTCTCTGATACCACTGTAAGTCTACGTTACCTCTCCCGGTACTTACGGGCTTGCGGAAATGATGAAAAACGATTTTTCAAGAGGTGGTAACATGGACTCAAAAAAAACGGATCTTTGTTAAACAACTACCTAACAACCTAACTAGGAGTTTTACCTACTCGGTTAGGGGGCTATACCTTTCTTGAACTCCTTCGTCTTCAACTCTTTGCGGTGTACGGATCGGCCTCACCTCGTCGTCTCCTTGCGCCGAAGATGGATCCACCTGAAAGCTTCTACCTTTGGCTTCTTCTTCGAACTTGAAGAAACTAGAACACTTGGTTTGTTAAACCTTGTGAACTGGGATGAGTAGAGAAGTGATTTGGGTTTTCTTTTATCTCTAAGTCAATGTTTCTCAACTCATGAGAGGGAGTTGCCTTGAGCTAGAGAGAGAGCAAGAGAGAGAGCTCAAGCAAGAGAGAGAAAGCAAAAGAGAGAATGAGTAAATCTTTTGCCATCCAAGCTCTCATAATCCAAAACCATCATAACAAATAATAGTAATCAAGTATTATGTGATGGTTCAAGTCAAAATAGTCATATCATTTCATGCACCCATTTTGCAAAAAGAAACAAGCAAGCAAAAGTCTTTGCCATGAAATGATAGCCATTGTCATGATGATGGTCAACTAGTCCAACCTAGTCAACCGGTCAACAAAGTCAACAAGTCAACAAAGTCAACCCCTCAACAACCATGTCACTATAATACTTAATTAATATTATTCTTAATCATATTTCTTATTCTCATTAGGGTTTAGCAAAAAGTCAACAGTCAACAACCCCAATGAGAATCCTCTGCCTCTATCTCTCTATCAACTGTGCATACACACCCGCATCCGCGTTCCGAGGAACACGAATACAAACGAGATAAAACCAATCCCAAAACGTACACTAGGATCTGGCTTAAACCAAAGCCCGCTAGTGTTAACTGTCCGGACACTAAATGTGCACAAGTGCATGGATGTGACCGAACCCTGTCGCAAAACCATGCGACCTGTCGCAAAACCATGCGACCTCTACTCTTTTGCCTAAAGGCGAATAGCTTTCTGTGTGGGACTCTATAGACTAGACACTACACTGGCAGTGGGTTTAACCACAGACCGCAAGCGGCACTAGCTGTGAGTAACGGTCCCCAGGTAGATGCCGACAAGAAGACGGACGAGGTGAAACCCATCTGAACTCCTACTGAGCATGAATGTGACAATCTCCATACAGTCTGGTCTGTTCGTCTGATAACATCGCATGGCGGGCCTAGGGGGCGGTAAATGTCAGTCCCCTAATAACGGTACAAGTCGTGTCGGAGTGTAGCCCAGAACACCCTGCGATAACACTGGAAACCTACCAGTCTATCTCGCTTGCCCTGGCCAGGGACTACTTGTGTAATGGCTCTCCTAGACACAACGCGATGTCAACTCCTAATACCGAGATAGACGAATCCTGTCTAACCGTCACTGCCTCCAAGTGCTTCGGGACTGCACCCAACTACTACCTGTTTGCACTACTCCTTTGAGCTGTGTTAGGGTAGTAATCAAAGTACAGTGGGAACACACTCGAGGCGAAGTGACGGTGTCAAGTCAACGGACTAAGCTGTACTCATGTCACCTGGGAACTGATAACTGACGATAGGTATAATACCAACCAACAGTTCCCCGACGAGTCATGTCCAGTGTACTTGTAACCTAACGAGCATCCGCATACTATCTCAAGTACGACGTACTGACGGCTGTGGGACAGACCGTCTCCCAAGCTGGGATAAGAAGCGCATACGCTATTCTACTCCGGAGTATCAATGCCATGTCTCGATAGTCCTGCGACTAGGGACTTGCATAAGGATGTGCTTATAGATTACCCAGCCCCCACAAGTGTGACTGCCATCACAACGCTGGTAATCAAGCAAAGATCCTAAGAGCTCCACTAATGTGTAAAGGCGATATGCTAAAAGAAACACATGCACACATTAAAGCAGAAACAAACCAAGTAACATACTACCATTTTGAGCAAGATTGTCAATACAAGGTGAATATCCCAAGCTTCCATTAAGTAATATACATACTAGTATGATACAGTAATGGCCTCTAGGGCATATACACTAACAATTAACACTCGCCATTTACCTTAATTAGCATTCAAGAAAATCACAATGATTAACACGACCGCAGGAGAGTCATGACCCTCCCTTCCCTAGGGGGCTTTTTCACTTTTATGCTTTGAATCCACACACGAAGGGCCATCATCCGCCGGAAGAGGATGCCCGACATCCTCTTGGACCACTCCATATCATACACATTCTTATCCTCTTTCATGTCTTTTCCTCTTTGATTTATATTCTCAACTGTACTTTCATTCAATGGTCACCGGGCCCCGAAAATGCCACATCAAGAATACCAAGTAAGCGGTGGAGGAATAGTCCGTTAGTACTATACTAACTTCCGCCAGTCAGTACAGTAATAGTCCTAATAAATAGTCCCAGTATGTCACGACCCGAAATGACACGTGACTGGCACTTGAATCATATGAAGTCTATAGGACCCCATCTAATTCAAGTAAGCCAAAAATCTCAGAAATCTAAACCATTTTAAAAGAAAAAGAAGGAAAAGTTTAGTTTTAAAGAAAGTGGTTTTGATAACATAAGACGAATATGCATTTTTAAAATCTCAAGTCTTTTCTGAAAATTTCGGCAAAGTTTCTTTTGTAAATACTGGCCCCAAAAGGGTACAACATGCATAATATGAATAAAGGCATCCCCAAGCGGGAGCTAGCTCTTCGCCAATTGGCGGTCACAACCACGCAAACAATATAATATATAACGCCGAAGGGCGAGAATCAAAACTCAAAAGGAAACTCAAAATTATCAAGAAAACCCATAATAATACAACGCGCGATTCTAAAGTCGAAATAATATACACTAGTTCTCTAAGTCAAATAAATATACAAGTCTGGTTGATGGAGTTTCTAGATACAACAGAGTATAAATAAGGTACAATGGTGGTCACGATACGAGTGAACCCACCTACCAAGGCAATCACTCGGAATGAAAGCAGTGTGCCAGCAAAGCCGCAACGAAATCTGTACGGCAAAACCTGCAAGAACTGTGGCACAACGGGGGTGAGTTGCCAACTCATGAGTAGAAAACATCACAGAGCAAAAATCATATGTATGACTCAATTCTAGGTCAATATGATCAGCAATATATACATCCTCAATAATAATATGGCCTGAAGCATAAAATAATGGCAAAGGTGATATCTATGCATAAGTGTAATCCCATGTGCTCGTGTCAGTGCCTCAAGTAGCAGCATATCATAAATATGAGGTATGAATGCAATATAATGAAAACAGAATGTATCATGAATGTGACAACTGTTTTCTTTATTTAGTGAGATTTCTGTATATTTATAAATTGAGGTATCATCAATGAAATCAACATGAAATCAGTGTCAAGCATCGACACAAAACATAAATCCCAATATCTCAATATCTCTATATCTCAGACTCCGGTAATTCGGACTGGCATGTAATCTCGAATCTCAGTATCTAGGGCTCCGGCTATCCGGACTGGCCCATAACATCGAATCTCAAAACCTCAGGCTCCGGCTATCCGGACTGGCCTGTACTCCGATCGGTATCCTCCGGATATCCGTCGAGTCACAATAAAATCACCGGTCAGTAGTGCTCCGCTGCCACAGGCTCAACGCCATCATCTGCGACCTTCTCGCTCCGGGGTACCGCACCGGGTCCACCATGCACCCACAGACGGTTCCTCCTCCTCCTCGAATCGGGTGTATGATATCGCTCAAGGGCCGAGAAAACTCATGGTGGACATATCTCAAATCATATCATGATAAAACCGCAACTTTCATTTAAAATGATAATAAGTTTATAAAATCCTTGCGGTTTCTCCAAATCCAGAAATCTCATGGAAATTCAAAATCCCAATCTCAAGGGTAAATAAACAATGAATTCTATAATATTGGGCTCCGGCAATCCGGACTGGCCCATAATGTCATGGAAAATGAATATATAAATATGCATAAAAATTACAGTAATAAATGCAATGCCTAAGCTATCATATAAAAGCAAGCTCATTAGTATCATGTCGAAACTATCAGCTAACATTTTATACTAATGAAGTAGTATGTTCTAATGTGTACGTGACATGGCAATTACCGATGATGATGTGTGTGAGCCGGCAAATAAGTGTTCGTAGACATACGCATCATCGGTAATGGTGCTGGTGTCCTGATAACATGGGTTTAATATGACGATAAACACATTTAAACATGCAATGCGATGCGAATAGCAAGAATATACGGCAAATGAATAATACACGCAACAATAAAGAATCTACATCAATATATGTGAGTCACACAGTTTTGACATTTGCAATAACATGAATCGTGGTGTTCAGTAAATAGGGACTACGGTGTTTTTAAGAAAAGGTACGTCCTTTGAAATATCCGTAGAATCCCTTGTCATGTCTTTAAAAATACTCATGATTCGTTAGTTTTGAAATAGGTATGACTCGAGTCTAATCTAACATCTACAAGTAAACTACAGGACTAAACTAACAGACTAATCGAAAGGGTAAGGAAAACCACCTAAGTCTGAGTCGATATATATATATATATATATATATATATATATATATATATATATATATATATATATATATATATATAGTCGATGATCCTGCCTTAATAGTATCACATACGATACAATATATAACATGACATCCTCGAGTCAAGAGTGCGGATCAATCATCAATATATAGCTCGTACGGTAAATCCATCGTACGGCATCCCAACTCTGGGTACGGGTCAAATATCACATTTAACTCATTATTCATCTGGTATTCTTATCATCACATATCGTGAACTGGGGGTACTGATCTAAGTCTAGTACAATACCGATACCATCTACATATATATGTGCGTGTGTATGAAAACACAACGCCCCAAAGACCCGCTATAACATCATGTCGTATCTCATAATACGAACCATATCACATCACTGATCTCGTGGTATCATGCCTAATCTCATCGACTCATCTCCAAGTATCATATACTATCCTCATCATCCATGTATATGTATACGTATATATATATATATACACAATCCCATACCTATGCGTATATATTATATATATAGACGCATACATATCCCCATATATGCACAGATAAATAAAATGCATGCAAGTGTGTGTGTGCGTGTATGCAAATCACTACTCTAGGGTTCGCGACTAAGAGACTAACTAAAACACTATCTAACAAGTACGCTATACTAACCCAAGGTCATCTAAACATTTCTTACTAGGTAAACTCATCTCATATCACACATAAGTGTGTGTATATATATATATATATATATATATATCATAACTCATCCGCGTTCTATACTACGAAACTGCAGGGGTGCTATACGCCATCCACCCGACTTCCCCGTAGATATATATCTACTCACCTGATCTTCGCTTGCTGAGTCGATGACGCTACGCTCTCCTCGTCGTCTTGAAATCCACGTGGGGGGACCTACATATCACACATAGTATCGTAAACTGAAATCACGAACGAAAACCAAAACGATACACGAAACGTACATAGGTTAGAACCTATGGTCTAAGCATGCACGAATAACCAATAATTCTCGACGATTGACGTATAAACGTGAATCGACCGAGATGAAGCACAAATACCAAATTCTAATTCATTAAAAGCCGCAAAACGAATTCAGAAACTTCGTAAAACACTTTCAGATTTTACCCTAGGTGAAATTAGCCAATTTTGCATATGTAAAGGGTCTAGTTAACAGATACTGGAGCCATGAAACAGGAACGAGGTCAGGGCATCATGGTATGGCCGCAATTTGCGGCCAGAAGGCTTAAATTTGCGGCCAGGAATTGGTTCTGGGGGCTGGGGTCTCAGGGGTAGTCTTCTGGTCACCTGCACAACTCTCGGTCTTCGCTAAATAATTTTCCAGGTCCCCGAGTCACACCAGATTCCTAAATACCATCACAATTTCTCAAAATTTTCCGATGTCGGGGTTTCTAAGTTCATGTTCTGGGGTTTAAGTCTCATGTTTTGACAAAAATACTAACACTACAGGGGTTGTAAGGCCTCTACTAACGTCAATTTACACTTCACATCACATAAATTTCACTAACCCTTATCTTGGAATTTCTAAACCCCACTAAACATCATAATATCGATTCTAAACTTAATTAGATGTTAAAGGAAATGGAATACTATTCTAAGGGTGCAAGAATTACCTCATTTGGCAACTCAAGAAAATTCTTGAGTTGCCCCAAGTCTCCAAAATCCAAACTTTCTTGGTCCAAAGTGTTTGTAGGGAGTTTGTGCACATTTTTAATGAAATGGTGATGAACTTTTGATGAGTTTTTAGTGGTGAAGTGAGGAGGTAGAGGGGAGAGGAGAAGGGGGATGCCATGGGGAAAGAGGAAGAAGAAATGGTGAAGAGATGAAGAGGGAAATAATGAGCCATGACTATATTTGACCCCTCACCCTCACCCTCTCTCTCTCTCTCTTACCCATACTTCTTTGTTTAACATTTTCTTTTTCTTTTCTTTTCTTTTGTTTTCTTTTCCTCTCATTTTAAAACCCAAACCAAGCATGAAGAAATAAGAAAAGCCATGGTAGAAAATGTAGAAATTTTAGCAAAAGACATAGTGCATGTCATGTACACAAATCCGGCTTAATGCACGATTAGTGATAATTAATCGCGACTAGCATTAAAGTGGAATATAATTAATTATGAAAATTCATAATTTGCCTAAATCACATAAAACGCCTTCATTTCCGTAATTCCTATAATTTTCCAAATATTTTCCCAATTTATTGGAAATTAATTATACCGCATTATCAAATATTCATAATATTTATTATTTAATTATAAAAATTCCCAAAAATAATATTTTATTTTTCTGAAATGTTACACAGTAGAAGCATAGTCCGACTGTTACATAACATGTTTATAAATATCGCATTTATTTATGGAAAGTAAATCATGCCCAATGATAATGATAAAAGGTTTAAGCACTTTTTTTGGTTCATGTTAGTATCAAAGTTTGAGTGTATTTAGATGGTTATCATTAAAAAGAAGAAAATGAAATAACATCATTATTTAATATTGTCTATAGCAAATATATATTTGATGAGGCTCGATATCGGTGACTCTCCATATGCTGACACATTGCAGATGACGTGTCCCAGAACCTACAAGAAAGGATCAAGAACTTCGGTTTGGATCGTACCTCGGGCCTTCGGCCCGAGGAGTCTCCCGACCTCCGGTGGCCTTCCAGACCACCCCCCGGCTCGCCTCCGAGCTATTACAGAACCAAGATGCCTCAGCCTCTCGCTCGTGCCCGAGCCTCCCGCCAAGCTCATCTTCCTCGGTCTCACCCTGACCGACCCACAGCGCTGATCATATGTGTCTACGCCACGGCTCCGCGACTCTCGCCATGCGCGAGATATCCGCCGCCCATGATCCCGCGTTCCACGCCATCACGATCCCCCATTAACGAGCATGTCTCATCATTAATGCGGGATCCCGCCTATCACGCGGGCGTGACGTTAGGGGCGTAACGGCCGGCGTGATTCTCGCGCCCGCCTGCCCACTGCTGCCGCTATATAAACCCCTCTCTCAGACGATCGAAGTAATCCATTTTTACTCCACTAGGCCATTACTTTGCAAAAATACCCCGTCTAACTTGATCATCGGAGGGTCCTCGATGGCACAACCACCCCGGGACTTCTTTCCAGGTAGCTCGGTCACAACCACTCAAAACCCATTGAGATCCATACGCTTCAGGAGTCAACCCTCCAACTTAATCTCAGCCGTCCATCAGCGCTAGTAGCAGATCAACGGAAGATAACATCACATCTGAAGGATATCCAGAGATCCATCAGTTGGCGTCGTCTGTGGGAACTTAGTTCCACTTAACCAAAAGTTCATCTTCCGATCTCGACTACATGGAAAGCGGTCACCGCGACGATCCAAGCACCAGCCATCGGCCTCCCCACAGTGCAGACGAGGGAGAATCCCCTCCTCCGCCGAACGCCATTCACGCCCTATCCGCTCGGATAGATCGACTCACGTCCGTCGTGGATGCGCTCGTCCGTGTCCAAACGGCCGGGCAAGCTCCCAAGGTCCCCGCTCCCCCTCTACGGGACTGGGACCCCTACAGAGGGAGAGAAGACTATGCCCGCTTTGGCACGATCGATCACCTCCTCACTGTCTCTGGCGGCCACAGGTCCCCCGGGCCGACATATTCAATGATCCGGTGGGCGCCGCACAGTTTAACTCCAAGGTCTTACGCCAGAGCGCCTCGCCCTAAGCCCCATCGCTCCCATGTCCCTCCCGAGGAGGTGTCGGTCAGCTCGCCTGCACCTAGGTATGACCGGCACCCCCTCCCTCGACGGGGTCGCGCGCACGGGACTCGCCACGGCAGCTCGAAAATGACCCCGCCAGGAGACCTGAGGAACGTCATCGAAAGGAATCGAGGCCGTGGCCACGCAGAGGTCTCCGACAGTAGAGGCAAAAAATCAGAGTACGCCGACTCATCGGGATACCACGGCCGACTCGACGCCCTCGAGAAGAAGAACGAAGGTATGCATCGGGAAGGTCGTCATTCGAGCGACGGGGATAAATACGCCACCAACTCGCTCATGAAGCCCTTTACTGAAAAGCTGCTCGTCGTCCATGTCTCCACCCGGAACAAGCCCCCGAAGGTCTCACTCTTCGACGGGAAGTCCGACCCGAAGGACCATTTGGACGCGTTCACAGCCGGAATGAGTTTCCAGGACTGTTCCGACACCGCCCAATGCCGCGCTTCCCCCTCCCTCCCCCCCACTCTCATCCGCTCTGGACGAGACTGGTTCCGAGGACTCACGCCATGCTCAATCTTAACCTTCGATGAGCTGGCCACCCAATTCCTCGGCCATTTCGTCGGGAATAGACAGCAGAAGCGGACCGTCGACCATCTCTTCATAATAAAGAGCGGGGACAAGGAAACCTTCAAAGGGTATGTCACCCGCTTCTACAATGCCCTCCTCGAAGTCCCAGAACACCAGGACGAGACGGTCATTACGGCGCTTAGGTCAGGTCTTAGGCACAAGGAGTGGTTACGCTCCTTTGCATTAGCGCAACCTAAGACCATGGCTGAGGTGAAGGCCTGGACCGAGCGTGAGATCCATCTTGAATCCGAGGTGAACGCCAATCTGCCCTGGACAGAACAAACTGATCACAAGAAAAGAGGTCGGGAAGAGAAAAAGAAGATTGAGCAGCCGAATCCTTACTCCCCGAAGTTTCAGGAGTACACCCCGCTCAATGTCTCCTAGACGGTACTGCTGGAGGAGGCTAAAGGCGAAAGGTTCTTCAAGCTCCCCCCGGTCTCGCTCATGGCGGCAAAGCGCACCCGGGGCCCCTACTGCGGCTTCCACCGATCGTAGGGCCACTTCATGGAGAACTGCAAGCAGCTCCGAGACTACATCAAGGAGTTAATTCGCTCGGGACACCTGGCAGCGTACTTGCGGGACAAGCGGAAAGATGACCGTGAACAAGAGCAACGTCCCCCTCCCGGTGAATTAACAATCGGCCAAATCATGGTCATGTCAATGGGGGGTACGACGAATACCTACGAGGCTCAGCACCCCTCACCGATCGACGGGGCTGACGGCCACCTGAGGAAGAAGGCCAGGGCAGCCGAGCCGATCGTTTTTAACGAAGAGGACCTCCACGGAATATCCCTGCCTCACAACGACCCGCTGGTGATCACAGCTCGGGTCCACCGCTACGAGGTGCAGAGGATACTGGTCGATTCGGGAATCTCGATAGGCATTCTATTTTATGACTGCTTCCTGCGTATGGGACTTGATTGATAATCGATTTCCGTGTTAAAATATGCAAACAACCAAAGAAATTTGTAAACCGCAATCAATAACGGTGTCTTTTGTATGTTCGTCGGTGAATGCGGATCGTCCACAGGGAAAGTGTGATTTGATCGATCTTATTTTAGTTGAGTTGAAAATTAAAATATAAAAGAAAATGATTCAATAATTGTGAAATTTAGTTTCAAGAATCATCACGAATTAGATCTAAAATCAAGAAATGATAGAGATCAATAAAATATCCAAATCGTTTGAATTATCAAGATTTGTAGAGAGGCTTGTCGGAATCAATCAAATTGATAGTGATGATGAATGCTTATGATTACAAATTCTTATCTATTGAAGATTTGTTGCTAGATTGATGACAATCAACGAGATTTAGGGATCTATTGAAGAAACTAGGGTTTCTCCATCATCATCCCTTGACCTTTCGTTGATTAGCATTCAAATTCTAGCCTCTAGGAAATTCAATCATCGATCGTTGATCTCTAATTTGGAGCGAAAACATTCAAGAAAGCATCTCGCTCAAAACTAGGTCATCGTTGATTCAATTTCCTAAAGTTTACAAAACTAATAAGACTTAAGAATCGTTCAAGAATTTCATCAACATCATCTACTTATTCTCTCGATTCCGCCACAAGCGGAGTTTTTACTCACGCATCATTATAAAGCAATCAAGAACTAAGAATATCGTAAAGCGAGAATGACTAGAAAGCAAGAATAAAGATTTTCACCTTTTATTATTCGACGTTTCGTTACAATACACTCAACGATTACAAGATTTGAGGAGAAACTAAATCATCGAACTAGTTTCGCATCGTCTTCTTGAGTCGCGGATCGTCTTGGATCTCTTGCTCGGATGAAGATCGGCGTTGCTTCAAAAGGCTCGTTGAAGGCTTTCTTGATTTGGTACTCGATGGATCTTGATTTGCCTTTTTGAAAATGGATTTTGGGCTAGGGTTTTGAGTTGCAAGTTGTGTCACTCAACTTGTAGAAATTTGGCCCAATATTCAACAACCGAACAACCAACAACAACCAATCAACTAATGAACAACCGAACAACAACAAACCTTTCAATGGATCCCCAGGTGCCTTTTTATAGTGTTTTCCTTTGGCTTCCCCTAGAAGCTAGGTTTAGCTTCCCTTGGAAGCTTGGTTGTTATGAGAAGTTTCTAGATTAAGGTAATTAGCTAGCTTGAAAGAGAAGACTTGCTATTAGAGGGAAGCTTCTGGAGATTTGAAGCGTCTTGAAGAAGTTTGATTGTTGAGAGAAAAGGCATCGGGAAAAGTTCTGCCGTCGACGAGTCGGATCGGCCGCGGATCCGCAGCGGATCGGCCCGACTCGGCCGCGGATCCGCGGCCGTTTGGCGGAGTTGCTGCATGGAAATTTCTGTGTTGTTTCATGCTGGATTAATAGGACTTTCCTGATGTCTGGAATATTTTTATACCTTCTTGTATACTGCCAGATCATAAGTCTTGGACTTGATGTATTTTATCAGCACTTTTAGCAGTTCCGGCTCTTTTACCTGGAGAATTTCCTGCACAAAATCTCGAGACAATGGTTGATATATACAGATCAATGCAAGTAGTAATAAACACTTAATTTCCCTTTAGAATGTCGATTATAACTATAATACAGGTTATTTGGTATTTTCCATATGAATTCATAATCTGTGTTATAATTACAATAAACACCTATATATGAATGATAATAGTAGGGAAATTAACGTGTTGAGAATGCACTATTTTCGACTGATCAAATTCCCCAAACTTAATTTTGATCGTCTCGAGCAAACGTCTTTATTTAAAAAGAAGGAGAAAATAAAGAAAGAGAAAAACTAACTAGCACACTTTCGTGGGCAACATGATTGTACTGAGCACGTGCAACAAGCCTTTAAACCTCTAGGTGTCCCTAGTAGGAGGAGTGTTGTCTCCTGAGGATTTTCAACGGATTGCACCCACAAAATCCCACAATAAAAGGAAGACTGTGAAATTTACATATAAAGATAAGAATTGTAAAATACTTTGAAAATCAAAGTTTCCAACTAATACTAGCTTTTCGGTTGTCATGAGCCCTATCTTAATAGTTATGAAAAAAATGTTAGAAATCACATCATCCCTCAATAAAACATCGTCTTTATTCTTCATTCCTACCTTTCTTCCAAATACTGATCATATACCCCTACGTGTGTGTAAAAGACATCCCTACACTCGGAGAATTCAATTCAAGCTATCATACTCTTGTCCATCTACCTCAGTACTTTTTAATTGATATTTAGATGGATTTGCTCACACATTTTTCATGCGACCGTTAATACTTCTTGAGGTACTAACCGACCGATTACTCATGTGCTTGCTTATTAGGTGTATTTAATATTTTCCTCGTCTTGCAACACCTAAGGCTTAGCAGTGACTCCCAAACCAGTTGGTCTAAGGCACTGGGTGATGAAGCACCCTCGCTATATTTTTTATGCTGCCTTGATGATTACAAAATCAGTGTTCAATTTTCTTCACCATTTTATCTTTTTATTTTTCATTCATTATTTCCTTCATACGTTGGCTTTTAGACAAGAGCATTTCAAGGTATCCTCTACTATCCCGAGTTTCAAAACGTGTGTAAGTGCATATAGTAGGGTATCAATATTCAAATGTTTGGGTTCCAGAATAGAAACTATTTTTCAGACTTATTTTTATCCTCAGATTAGTGACTTCTTTCATCTTACTAACCCTTGGGACAACGGCTCATAACTATTTATTACTAGTTCGTTTAAGAAAACTTCTAACTTTCTAGGTTTCCTTAAACTTTTCTAATCTTTTGGATGTAATTTTTCACGATCTAATCTTTTATTATAAAATTAAATATTAATTATTTTTATCTTTTAAAATTTTAAAATTTTAAAATTTTTATATGTTTTAAAATTTTTGTGCTTATACGAAGTATGATGCAATTGATGCGCAAATAAGCACAAAGCTCCCCCAAACTTGTTTTCAACAGTGTCCTCACTGTTGTCTTCTGCTAGATCACAAAAAACCTGTAAGTTTGGGAGGGCAATTTGTTAAAGGGAACATGCAATATGATCATGAAAATCCTCCCCCAAACTTATTCTTTGGCTCACAATCTTGAGGACAAATGTTATTTTCAAGAGCCAAAAATATATACCTACATCCCCCAAACTTGAGTTAAATAATGTTAATCTTTTAAAATCACAAGAGGGGGTCAAAGTTTATTGGTTAATGCCAAACTTTGCAAAGACCGAAAGTCAACATCAACCATTCGAAGATTTTATCAGGGAAACGTACCGGTTGGTGGAAGAACATGTTCTAAAGAGACAGGAAGAAGTGGGGAAAAGATAAGTGGTGTGAAAGAATGGGTTTGCGTCTCAATTTGGAGAGACGACACAGTAATTGTGATGATAGATTACTCACATTCACATGATTGTCCAGAAGAAGGGGTGGAGGTTCAATTTCTTTTTCTTATAGTTGATTCATCTCAACACCCGTGTTTGCTAAAAATGCGAGTTCATCAGCGAAAATGTCCTCAAAGCTTTCATCGATACCTCGAAGAATAATGTCATCAAAAAAGCGTGGGGTGATTTTCAGACTCCAAAAACGGTTCATAATCGGTGTTAGATGTTGACCCGGACAACTCGGTGGAAGAGTCCGTATATGTATGATACATAGTTGGGTCAAACAACAACATATGAAAATAGTCTAGATCAGTATCATGAGGCTGATCAAATTCGCTGCTGTCGACATCCATTAATTCGACAGAACATGCATGAGCAGTAGGTTCGGAGGGTACACTTCCCAACTTGTATATGTTAAGCTCTATTGACATCTTCCCGAAAGATAGGGTCATAGAGCCATTACGACAGTTGATTATAGCATTGGAAGTGGCCAAAAAGGGTCGACCAAGAATCACCGTAATTTGATTCCTTGGGTTCGCTACAGGCTGTGTATCGAGTACAATAAAGTCCACAGGGAATACAAATTCCCCGATTTTTATCAACACATCCTCTAATTCAACCCTAGGTTTGATGATTGATCGGTCGGCCATCTAGAGAGTGCAGTGAGCTGGTTTCAACTCTCCGATCCCTAGCTGCTCATAAACCATGTAAGGAAGAAGGTTAACACTTGCGCCAAGGTCAAGTAGAGCACGGTTAATTTGTTTATCCCCAATAGAAATAGAAATAGTAGGATATCCACGATCCTTACATTTCCTAGGTAATTGTTGGGGAAAAGTTGTGTCTACAGTCTTTGACATGAACATCTTTTTTGGCACTTGAGTCTTCCTCTTCCTAGTGTACAAGTCCTTGAGAATTTTTGTGTAAGCGCGTACTTGTTGTATAGCATCTAGGAGAGTGATATTGATGTTAACCTGTTTAAAGATTTCAGTGATCTTCTCCATTTGCGGACTTGGTCTGTTTTCCCTTAACCGATTCGGATAAGGAGCTTTAGCAATAATAGCGGGGTCCAATATTGGAGAAGATCGTGTGGGTAGGAAAGATCCCAGAATAGGAGTGGGGATCGTCTTTGGTGGATTAGAAGGAGGATGCTGAGGGTTCGAGCCTTGGGGAAAACGGAGAATAGGCTCGGAAGAAAATGGTGGGGTAGACGAACTGGGGTCAAAATTAGAAGTAGAAGTGGAAGGAAAAGTCTCAGTCGGGGAATCATTGATTGATTCATCATTATTATCAATCTCTTCACCGACATGGTTGTCAAGAACTCTTCCAGATCTCAACGTGGTAATAGCATTCACATGGTGTGAATAGCCAGGATTGGGTAAAGGTTGAGCTGGAAGTTTCCCTTTCTCTCTAGCACTCATCTCGGCATTTAATCGAGCAATTTGTGCTTCCATCAATTTAATACTCTCATTTTTGGAGGCAGAGTTCCTTTTTATGTCATCGACGGAAGACTGAAAATTTGTCGTAGCTTGCATGAAATTTGTAAGAAGCAAATTCATGGTTTGTTCGAGTGAAGAGGAGTTATCTGAACGGACCGTTTGGAAAGAATTATTCCCAAGTACAGAATTTGTGGCCGGATTTTGAAAAGTTTGTGTTTGGTAGGGGTGCTGACTTATTTGACATGGCTGCTGCTGCGGTGGAGGACCCCTTTGAAAATTGTTTTGGTTTGGAACCGTGTTTTGAGTTTATGATTGGTTCCAAGCAAAGTTAGGATGATTCCTCCAACCCTGATTATAAGTGGAAGAATACGGATCGTTTCTAGGTCTTTGTTGGAAAGCAGCATTGGTATGCTCTTGACCTTGAAACGGATAATTCAAAGGACATTCTTCCGTAAGATGAGACGGATCAGAACAGCATCCACGGATAGTTTTGGAGAGTGACATCTGATTTAGGGAGGCTGCTAAAAATTTATGTTCCATAGCTTCGAATTTCTTTTGCATTACTGCCATTTCAGCTCTAACTCCTATGGAAACATCAGATTGTTGATTACTACCCCTAAACGATGACTGGTTTACACTCTCCCACTGTAAAGATTTTTCAGCGAAATCTTCTAAAAATCTCCAGGCTTCACCATCATCTTTAGTTATGAAGGTGCCTTGACACATGGATTCAAGGGTCTGTTTTGTTGTAGAATTAATGCCCTCATATATGATTCTGCACAGATCCCATCTAGGAATTCCGGGATGAGGACATTGAACTAACAGATCCTTGAAGCGTTCAAAACACTTCGAGAATGGTTCATTTGGAAGCTGGGTAAATTGATTTATTTCGCTACGGACTTGAGCTGTCTTATGATTAGGGTAGAATTTCTTTAGGAATGCTGTTACAAATTATCTCCAGTTCGAAATAGAATGTGCGGCTGTGTTATAAAGCCACTTTTCGGCTATA
Organism: Agapanthus africanus; assembly: GCA_030015575.1. Taxonomy (NCBI): domain Eukaryota; kingdom Viridiplantae; phylum Streptophyta; class Magnoliopsida; order Asparagales; family Amaryllidaceae; genus Agapanthus; species Agapanthus africanus. The sequence continues at coordinate 95,516,447 of JASDDO010000008.1, forward strand.
TCGCACAAGGTAAATGGGAGATAACGTAATCTCATAGCATCCACAGAAAGCTGTGAAGTACCCATCATAGCGCATACATTTTCAAATTTGGTAATAAAGACATATGCGTCCTCAAACTCGAGACCGTGATATTTGGGTTAAAGATTGATGTATTGGGGTTTTATTTCAAAATTGTCCCCATTGGCTGGTGAAATGGTGAGACAGGTCGAAAGAGGACCTCGCATAGTGTAGCATCTCTCTTGGAGAGAGATGCAGGGCGGATTCTGCGCACCTGGGGATGATGGCAGAGTGGTGTTAAAGAAGTTCGATGGAGAACCGTCCATCGAAGTGGGTGTGGTAGGGGGTTTAGAAAAAGTAGACGTAGAATTACCGACTTCGGAGTTGATAGGAGGAACGCGGACAAGTCGGGCACTAGAATCCCGTGTCCAGCCGAGCATGCACTAAATGGTTTAGCACAAGTGGCAGCGTTATGATAATTAAGGAGAAGATGAGTTGGTGTTTGGTTTGAAAAATACGGATTTTTGAAAAATTCACACAAACAATGCACAAGCAACCCTAAATCTAGTGGTCACCTAGGTCAAGTCTCTAGACCGCTCCTAGACTTCCAGAAGACAAATCGCAAGATAGATTCTCTACTGCCTCTTTACCCCTTCTGTGGTCAGGTAAGTGCCAGGTAAGTGGGAGGTTCTCCACTACGTAAGTAGTGGGCCTAATTAAGTAACCACTTGCCTTAGACACACTTGTCTTAGACACCACAAAAGAAACGCGGATAAGCAATAGATTATCCATGACCTCCTTCTGTCCTAATTGAGCGCGACAGTCCTTAGAGTCTTGTCTAGATATTTTGTAGTTAATGAGGGTGATGCGGATCCAAGTTTGTGATTTTTGGGGCTTAGGATGGGTAATGAAATCCCGACATAATCTGAATTTTGATCGTGCCCCTTAATTTCCGTGTTAAAAATGCAAACAACCAAGATCAAACACGCAACAATTTTTCTTTTTGCGGCGCTGCGAATTTTTGCAAAGAAACCTGCAGAAATTGGTTAATGGACAGAGCAGGGAGGAGATAAGAAAGTCAGAAAAGGACCTAAAATTTTTGGTGCAGTGAAACCCTAATATAACCGCGGTTCCGCCGCAAGATGCACTATATGGCCGCGGATGCGCGGTCCTCTGATAAGATTCCTGCACAAAAATTTCAGCAAATGTTCCAAATGCCTCTCTGGACTTTTTGAGATGTCCTGAAAATTTTTCCTCTCGCTCCACAGATTCCAGATCTCCTTGCAACAAATCACAACAAATCGTTAAGCGCTTGTTACGAATTTTGATCTAAAAAACTGATGGAATAATAAATTTTCCAACTCAAATTACAAAAACGAACAAATTAGCACACTATCCCCGGCAACGGCGCCATTTGATTGATAATCGATTTCCGTGTTAAAATATGCAAACAACCAAAGAAATTTGTAAACCGCAATCAATAACGGTGTCTTTTATAGGTTCGTCGGTGAATGCGGATCATCCACGGGGAAAGTGTGATTTGATCGATCTTGTTTTAGTTGAGTTAAAAATTAAAATATAAAAGAAAATGATTCAATAATTGTGAAATTTAGTTTCAAGAATCATCACGAATTAGATCTAAAATCAAGAAATGATAGAGATCAAGAAAATATCCAAATCGTTTGAATTATCAAGATTTGTAGAGAGGCTTGTCGGAATCAATCAAATTGATAGTGATGATGAATGCTTATGATTACAAATTTTTATCTATTGAAGATTTGTTGCTAGATCGATCACAATCAACGAGATTTAGGGATCTATTGAAGAAACTAGGGTTTCTCCATCATCATCCCTTGACCTTTCGTTGATTAGCATTCAAATTCTAGCCACTAGGAAATTCAATCATCGATCGTTGATCTCAAATTTGGAGCGAAAACATTCAAGAAAGTATGTCGCTCAAAACTAAGTCATCGTTGATTCAATTTCCTAAAGTTTACAAAACTCATAAGACTTAAGAATCGTTTAAGAATTTCATCAACATCATCTACCTATTCTCTCGATTCCGCCACAAGCGGAGTTTTTACTCACGCATCATTATAAAGCAATCAAGAACTAAGAATATCATAATGCGAGAATGACTAGAAAGAAAGAATAAAGATTTTCACCTTTTATTATTCGACGTTTCGTTACAATACACTCAAAGATTACAAGATTTGAGGAGGAACTAAATCATCGAACTAGCTTCGCATTGTCTTCTTGAGTCGCGGATCGTCTTGGATCTCTTGCTCGGATGAAGATCAGCGTTGCTTCAAAAGGCTCGTTGAAATCTTCCTTTATTTGGTACTCGATGGATCTTGATTTGGCTTTTTGAAAATGGATTTGGGGCTAGGGTTTTGAGTTGCAAATTGTGTCACTCAACTTGTGGAAATTTGGCTCAATATTCAACAACCGAACAACCAACAACAACCAATCAACTAATGAACAACCGAACAACAACAAACCTTTCAATGAAGCCCTAGATGCCTTTTTATAGTGTTTCCCCTTGGCTTCCCCTAGAAGCTAGGTTTAGCTTCCCTTGGAAGCTTGGTTGTTATGAGAAGTTTCTAGATTAAGGTAGTTAGCTAGGTTGCAAGAGAAGACTTGTTGTTGGAGGGAAGCTTCTGGAGATTTGAAGCGTCTTGAAGAAGTTTGGTTGTTGAGAGGAAAGGCATCGGGAAAAGTTCTGCCGCCGACGAGTCGGATCGGCCGCGGATCCTTGGCGGATCGGCACGACTCGGCCGCCACGGGGAAAGTGTGATTTGGTGGAGTTGCTGCATGGAAATTTTTGTGTTGTTTCATGCTGGCTTAATGGGACTTTCCTGATGTCTGGAATATTTTTATACTTTCTTGTTTACTGCCAGATCACAGGTCTTGGACTTGATATATTTTATCAGCACTTTTAGCAGTTCCGGCTCTTTTACCTGGAGAATTTCCTGCACAAAATCTCGAGAAAAGGGTTGATATATACAGATCAATGCAAGTAGTAATAAACACTTAATTTCCCTTTAGAATGTCAATTATAACTATAACACAGGTTATTTGGTATTTTCCATATGAATTCGTAATCTGTGTTATAATTACAATAAACACCTATATATGAATGATAAGAGTAGGGAAATTAACGTGTTGAGAATGCACTATTTTCGACTGATCAGGACTCTCCCCGTCGGACCTAAGGCCGACCACCCACATCCTGTCAGGGTTCACTAACCACTCCATCATGGCGGAAGGGGCGATCACTCTCCAATTTAACATCGGGGAGGCTGGCGGTACGTGCACCGTGCCTGTGTAATTCATCGTAGCAAGAATTCCGTCGGCCTACAACATCCTCCTCGGTCGCCCTACACTGAACTCCTTCAGGGCCCAGATATCGACCTTCCACCTGGCGATGAAATTCCTGCTCGACCAAGGCGGGATAGGTCGGGCCTACGGAAACCAACGGACTGCAATGGTTTGCTTCACCGCAACATCTTCGTCCGAGCATCCAAACAACGATGTTGAGGGCGAGGGTGACATCAGGGGTTCTCTGGACACTTGAGAAGAGCAAAAAGAGGTCTGAGGGGCCCCGGTAGAGCCACTAATAGAGGTCCCCCTAGTAGAAGGGGACGAAGAACGAACCGTTCAGATCGGGTCGCTTCTGACAGGGACTCAGCGAGACGACCTGGTTCATTTCCTCAGAAACAACTCTGACATGTTCGCCTAAGCACCTGCTGACATGCCTGGGATCAACCCCAAAATCATATCTCACAAGCTCGGGATAGATCCTACGGCCTGACCCGTCAGGCAGAAAAAGCGAAGCTTCGTCCCTATCAAACAGAAGGCAATCGAGGACGAGGTAGACAGGCTCCTCGCCGCCAACTTCATTCGAAATGTGCCCTACACGGAGTGGCGGACGAACGTAGTCCTGGTCAAAAAATCAAGCGGGAAGTGGCACATATGCGTCGACTTCACCGACCTCAACAAGGCATGCCCGAAAGACAACTATCCCCTCCCAAGGATAGATCAGCTCGTCGACAGCTCGGCAGGCCACGAGCTACTTAGCTTCATGGATGCTTTTTTCGGCTACAATCAGATCTGTATGAATCCGACAGACGAGGATCTCACCGCTGTAGGGTGTTTTTCGTCACCCCATTGAGATGGGAATAGGCGCACACGCTTGTCAGGCGTATTACAGATTCCCCCTGCCTAGGGCAGGCCGGGGTCTATTGATTGTGGGGATCCGAATCTCCGGCAGCCGCGGACTAAGCTGCCGTTAATTACCCATCGTCTTTGGAGCGAGAGAACCTCCGATTGACGGGTTAAACTGGTCATGCGAACTCAATGTGCAGTGTACGTGTGTTTTTTTTTTGGAGGGGGCTTGGATATATCGGGAGCCATGCAGAGTTTTTACGGGGGTCCTGCTACCCGGATAGCGGGCTGGGGGTCAAGGGGGCTAGCAGCCCCCTTGCGGGGTGCAGGGCAGCGCCCCGGCCCAAAAAATATTTTTTTGGGAGGGACAGTGTTGTGGAGTGTGTGTGTTTCTATATATATATACATGTATACATATATAAAAAAAAGGGAAAAAGTGCCCAAAGGACGCGTGGGAAAAAGCGCCAGCGCTTTGGACGCTAGCGCTTCACGTGTCAGCACGTGGGCGCTCTGGCGCTAGCGCTCTGAGTGCAAGAGCGCTGGCGCTCCACGTGTCAGCACGTGGGCGCTCGGGCGCTAGCGCCCTGAGCGCAAGAGCGCTGGCGCTCTACGTGTCAGCACGTGGGCGCTCGGGCGCTAGCGCTTTGAGCGCTAGCGCTCTGAGCGCAAGAGCGCTAGCGCTCCACGTGTCAGCACGTGGGCGCTCGGGCGCTAGCGCCCTGAGCGCAAGAGCGCTAGCGCTCCACGTGTCAGCACGTGGGCACTCGGACGCAAAAAGGGACTTGGTCCCTGCAAATGGGAGTTGTACTCCCAGAAAGGAGCACTTATTATTTTGTATGTATGTGTGTGTGTGTGTGTGTGTGTGTGTGTGTGAGGAGTTAAACTCCAAGGATGTTTTGAAGCTGATAAAGGGGCTTCTTCCCTTGAGCCCTAGTTCTTCCCCAAAGTGGGGTTTCTGGAGATGGGTCTCCTTCTTCTTCCTGTCGTTTGGCCGGATCTTGAAGATCAAGAGATGTGAGATTTTAAAAATCTCTTCTTTTTGAGATCTAATGACAGATCCAAGTTCCCCTTTGTGGGTTTTATGGTGAAAAACTATTTAGTTTTTGAAAAGGAAGAGTAAAGCTCTTGATTTAATTCAATAGAAAGAAGAAGGTTTGGAACCTTCAGAAAGGGGAAAGAGGCACAAACCCTAGGTTTTTGAAAGAATGAAAAGTGTTTTTTTATTCATCATCATGTTGCCTTATATAGGCTTACATATTTACATATAGCCCCTTGGGCTCTACAAAATGGCATTTTGCCCATCCCATGGCTCATGTGCCATTTCTTTTTTGCACATAAGCCATGGGCTTACAAAATATTGGCTTTATGCCCATTTTGCATACATTCATGTATAAAAAATTACATAAAAATTATTTATTACATGATCTATATTTTAGCATGGAGGAGGCTGGCCGCGGGCTCGACTTAGGCATGGGCCCGCTTGACCTGGGCTTGGGCCCACCTGGCTTGGGGTTGACCTTGACTTTGACTCGGTCAACAGGTGTGCAAATTTTTACCCCAACAAAGTGCCTCCCATCAATAAATGCACACCGCACATTTGAGTTGTGTGCATGAAATTGATGGATCTTGAAGTTGGACTTCGAGGCGGAACATCATTCCAGGGGCGGAGCATCATCCCGGGCATGATTCCCGGGGATCGGAGCATCATTCCGATTCGCAGAGTATAATTCCAAGGTCGGAGCATCATTCCGAAGAGTCGAAGCATAATTCCGAAGAGTAGAGGCATGATTCCAAGAATCGGAGCATCATTCCGAAGAGCGGAGCATGATTCTAGGGATCGGAGTATCATTCCAATGAGCGGAGCATCATTCTAGGGATCGGAGCATCATTCCGATGAGCGGAGCATCATTCCAGGGATCGGAGCATCATTCCGATGGGCGGAGCATGATTCCAGGGATCGAAGCATCATTCCGAAGAGTGGAGCATTATTCCAGGGATCGGAGCATCATTCCGATGAGCGGGGCATCATTCCAGGGATCGGAGCATCATTCCGATGAGCGGAGCATGATTCCAGGGATCGGAGCATCATTCCGAAGAGCGGAGCATGATTCCAGGGATCGGAGCATCATTCCGATGAGCGGAGCATCATTCCAGGGATCGGAGCATCATTCCGAAGAGCGGAGCATGATTCTAAGGATCGGAGCATCATTCCGAAGAGCGGAGCATGATTCCAGGGATCGGAGCATCATTCCGATGAGCGGAGCAAGATTCCAGGGATCGGAGCATCATTCCGATGAGCGGAGCATCATTCCAGGGATCGGAGCATCATTCCGATGAGCGGAACATGATTCCAGAGATCGGAGCATCATTCCGAAGGGCGGAGCCTGATTCCAAGGATCGGAGCATCATTCCGATGGGCGGAGCATCATTCCAAAGATCGGAGCATCATTCCGAAGGGTGGAGCATAATTCCAGGGATCGGAGCATCATTCCGAAGGGCGGTAGACATTCTGACTGAAGCATAATTTCGATGCAGAGGTTTATTCCCTGGCGAAGTATAATTCCGACAGGGAAGGCAGGTACTCCAAGGCGAAGTATGATTCCGACACGGGGTACATTCTGAGACGAAGCATGATTTCGACGCAGAAATTGTTGGTTGACCTGATTCCGAGGAGGACGCTGATTGATTCTGAGCCGAAGCATAATTCCGACAGGGAAGACAGATACACCAAGGCGAAGCATGATTTCGACACGGGGTGCACATTCTGAGACGAAGCATGATTCCAGCGCAGAGCTTGCAGGTTGACTTGATTCCGAGGTGGAGCATAATTCCGACAGGGAAGGTAGATACACCGAGGCGAAGCATGATTTCGACACGGGGTGTACATTCTGAGACGAAGCATGATTCCGGCGCAGAGCTTGCAGGTTGACTTGATTCCGAGGCGGAGCATAAGTCCGACAGGGAAGGTCGATATCCCGAAGCGAAGCATGATTTCGATACAGGGTAAATTCCGGGACGAAGCATGATTCTGCCGCAGAGGTTGTTGGTTTGATTTGATTTGGGTTGACATCAGCATCGCTACACTGGAATATGGTACCAGAAGCGAATCATCATTTGCCATGATAGGATTTGGGGATTTTTTTTTTGTCGGCATCTGCATTGCTGCACTGGAATAATGCCAGGAGCAACTCATCATTTGCCCCGGGAGGATTTGGGAATTGGTTTTTGCTTGGCATCAGTATCGCTACACTGGAATATGGTACCAGGAGCGAATCATCATTTGCGCTTGTTTATCAGGAAGCGATGGCTTAAGAGACAAATTTTAGGTCCATATCACCTAAGACTTTTTAATTTTGTGAGCCGTAAGGGTCTTACAAAGCATTTTCTCCCTACGAGTCATAAGGATCCCGTAGGTGCATTTTCTCCTTAGGAGTCGTGAGGACCCCCAAGTGTGTTTTTCCTTTGTGAGTCGTAAGGATCTCACGCGGGAATTTTCTTCTCACAAAGTTGAGAGGACTTTGTGAGTGCATTTTATCTCATTCTCACGAGTTTGCGCCCTTTCGGGTTTTCACAAACTCGCCGGCAGTCCTGCTGTTTTTACTCACGAAGCCCTTTCGGGTTTTCATCCGTGCCCATTTTGCTTGTGGACATACCATTTTTTTTAATTTTTTTTATTTTATTATTTTTGGTGGGACTTTGAATGTGGTCTCACCGGTAGGACTTGGGAGATATTGGAATTATTTTACGCCTGTGGATTGTATACGGTTTTGCAGGATGTATGATTCAGACCGTAGGGCCGGAAAAAAAATTTCGAGATTTTGTTGGCGACTGCATCGCTGCACTGGAATATGGTACCAGAAGCGACTCATCATTTGCCATTGGGGTATGGGAGTTGGAATTTGGTTGGCGTCTGCATCGCTGCACTGGAATATGGTACCAGGAGCGACACATCATTCGCTATTAGGGGATTGGGGAGCGATGGCTTAGGAGACAGGTTTGGATCCCTATCGCCTAAGGCTTTTCAATTTTACGGGCCGTGAGGGTCCCATAAAAGCATTTTCTCCCTACGAGTCGTAAGGATCCCGCAGGTGTATTTTCTCCTTAGAAGTCGTGAGGACTCCTAAGTATGTTTTTCCTTTATGAGTCATAAGGATCTTACAAAGGTTTGTTCTCCTCATGTATCGTGAGGACACATGAGTGGGTCTTCTCAATGGAGCATAATTCTAAAGGCGGAGACCAGCCGTGTAACTGGTGATTACGGTGGGACATGAGGGTGATGAGAATTATTTGAGCCCGTGGATTGTATACGGTAGTCAATTTTGGGACTAACCGTAGGGCTGGGAGAATTTGGAAAAATTGGATCTTGGTTGGCATCTGCATCGCTACACTGGAATATAGTACCAGGAGCGACTCATCATTCACCGTTTTTTTTGTTTTACCGCGATTGCTCTATCATTTCAGCTTTTCTTATCGCGAAGATCGCGATTACCCTATCATTTCGGCTTTTATTCGCGATTGCCCCACCATTTCGGCTTTATTTTCATTTTTATTTTACTCGCTGATTTTTATTGCGAGTTGCCCCATCATTTCAGCTTTTCTTTATTTTTCTTTTATTTACACATTTTTGTTTATTTACATATATATATATATATATATATATATATATATATATATATATATATATTTGTACATTCCCAGTTTAACGACTTAGAGGTCGATTGTTTTCAGAGAAAGGCAGATGTCTGAGAGAATCGGTTTCACGAAGAACTTCGGTCTCCGTTTGTATGAAATTGGCGGTCGCAGCTGGACTGTTTGTTAACACGCCTTTAGACAGTTCTATCTCTCCTGCCTTGTATTGCTTTTCGACCCAATCTTTGAAGAAGAAGCAGTCCTCAATGGCATGACCTATCACTCTGTGATAGGGGCAGTATTTGGGGTCGTCGGTCCTATTCGCTTCCTGCGGTCTTTTTGACTCTGGCAGTTGTAGACCGTTCCTCAGGGCGTCTTTGAATATTTTACGGATTTTGTCCCTTCTGAAGGAATAGACCTTGTCCAGCTTCTCTTTCAGTGGAGATTCTCCTCCCTCTTCGAACATTGGCTTCCGAAGCTGGTTGGCATTAGGCCCGCTCGACCCTTGCTTATTTCAGTTAGCCGAGGCATTGAAAGATTCAGTATCGGCGGAATTTCCGCCTTTGCGATTTTTGTCCTTTCGGTTTCTCCAGGACCTATTGTTATTTTGGGAGTCAGAGGAGGAATCCTGCTTTGAGCGCTCCAGCATCTGAACCTTCCTGGTCAGCTCTTAGAATGTTTCGAGACCCGCGGTGCATAAAAACGGGGCCATCCAATTGTTGAGATTTCCGACGAGGAGACTGACAGATTGGTCTTGCTCTATCGGCGGTTAGCATTTGACGGAGAGATTGCGCCATCGGGTTATAAAATCCGTGCTGCTTTCATTGTTCTTGGGCTTGGTCCTTACGAGCTCGGCAATGGTGATCTTATCGCTGACGCTCATGAACCTTTGTCGAAACAAAGATTCCATTTGGACGAAAGTAGTAACGGAGCCATCTGGTATGCTCGCGTACCAGTCGAAAGCAACATCGGTCAAGCTATTAACGAACTGGCGGAGGAGAAGCGCGTCATTGCCCCCAGTATTCCCACATGAGGCTTTAAAGTGGGCGATGTGCTGATTCGCATTTCCCGTCCCATCGAATCTTCCGAATTTGGGGATGACATGGCCGCTAGAAAATTCTACCAGATCATACGGAGCAGGATATGGTCTCCCACTACTGCTGATATCTTTTTGCGCTTCGGCTTCAGCCACCAATGTTTTGACTTTGCTGGCAACCAAATTCATGATTTGATCTTGAGTTAGCGGGCTGCTGTCATCGGCAACCAAGACATTTCCCGAGATAGGATGCGACTGATTTTCATGCGGTCCGCCCACTTTTGGATTTGAGGGAACGGGCGTCGGCTGTTTCGGGACACCGTTTCTCGGTTCATGAGAGCCATGCGCCTGATTGGGAGGCTGAGAGGCAAGTTGGGCCGTGAGCTGTAAGACGACATTTGTCAAGTCGTCAATTTTTTAGTAGAGCTTGGCCATCTCCTTGTCTTTGCTTCTGAGCTGTTTTCGGAGCTCTTGGAGAAGTTGCTGCTCTGCATTCTTGGGATGGAAGATTGGCTCCTCTTCGCTTTCTGAGCCCGACTCCTCATGGACCGAAGGGTCTTTCTGCCTATCATCCTCATCGAGAGGGTTTTCATCATCCAGTGGAGGCGGCTGTTCTTGGGAAGCGGCAACCACATTCAAGCCAGATGGGATCTGAGATGTGGTGGCCCCATCCTTGCTCTTGCTGTGCGTGCCCACCGTGTAGACAGTGTGGACCACTGATTGGTTCAAAAAAGTGTGTTTGTTTGTAGTTAACTGCAATCAGAACGGTGTCGCGTGTAGCTAGACCGAGGTGCGTACGGGTCGTCCTCAGGGAAACGTTGAATCTTTTACTCTTACTTTAGATGTGTTGAGAAAGAGAGGAGGAATAAAGAATTTTGTGAAAAGTTTCTAGATCCACTTTAAGCAAGAGTGCAAATTTATAGATCTAGATTATTTTAGGAATATAGTTAATATAATAGAAGGGCTTGTAGGGTTCGTTAGGATTTAGTAGTCATGGACGATTAATTAAAACTTACCATTTTTATCCTTTAATAGATTTATAACTAGAACGACGGTGATGCGTGTAGATTAGGGTTTCTGGAGGGAAAAGGAATCCCACTCTTAACCCTTATCTCGACACGGAACTCCGTTCATATCTAGCCTTTACCAAAACAATCATTAATCTAATCTCTAATCGCGGTCGGAACTAACAAGAATTGTTAGCGCGCCCGATTAGGATGTTAATGATTCTTTTGATAAAGTTCATAAACTTTATAGAACTTAAGAAGGGTTTAGAGATGTTCATCGTCCATTAGCCTACCCTAATCCTACGAACCCTAACAAGCGGAGAATTACTCGCGCATGTTGGGAGAAGAAGATGAAAAGACAGAGAGGGAAAACATAATGTAAAATTCAAAAGAATTAAATAAAATAACTACCTTTATTAATCAACTTGAACAATCTACACTTTATTTCTTAGAAAATGATTACAAAACTAGTTGCTTCTCGATCTCTTCCAAGGAGGTAGATGAACCGTTGATGATCAGCCTGGATGCGTGAGCCGTCTGGGACTTCGTGATCGCGTCGGCTTGATAAATTTTCCAAGAGGCTCTCGGTGCCTTTTTATAGTGCAAAGCCAGAATCATTTGCTTCAAAATTAGGTAAAATTCATCATAGATTCATCCCAGAAAAGCGCAGACTCTATCTCCAATATCCTGCAGCGGATCCGCGGCCCAAGAGGGGTATGGCCTCAGATCCGCGGCCATTTGATCTCCTCCCTTCATCAAATTTCAGTAGTTCTGTCTTTGTGACATGTGTACTTCTCTGAATCCTTTGTATCTTTAAAATCTTCTCGTGGTTGCTGCCAGACTTGGTCTCCAAGTTTTGCTTCTTAATTAGGCAAGTCTTCTTCAACAACTTGATTTGCTTGATTCTAGTCTTTGAAAAATTCTGCACACTTGGAAATCTTTTGCACAACAACTCAAATAATATTTAGTAGACTTAGTTCTACTAGGATTAGGTCAATGAATTTATTTGCATACATTTTCCTACCAAATGCTAATTATAATATATTAACACATAGAAAATAGTATTTTTACACATAAACCCTCATATGTATGATATATTATAATAAAGCCCTTTTTTAATATGAAAATGGTAGGAAAAATGTAATAACAAATGTGCAGTTTTATCAACGGAACAAATACCCCCAAACTTATCTTTGATCGTCCCGAGCAAACTAGTTTATTCAAGAGGAGAAAAGGAAAGAAGAAAACTAAGCACACTTTCGTAGGCAGACATGATTGCACTGAGCATGTGCAACAAGCCGTTAAACCTCTAGGTGTCCCTAGTAGGAGGAGTGTTGTCTCCTGAGGGTTTTCAGCGGATTACACCCACAAAATCCAATAACAAAAGAGAGATGGTGAAATTTACATATAAAGATAAGAACCATAAAAGAAAGACTTTGAAAATAAGAGTTTCCAACTATACTAGATTTTCAGTTGTCATGAGCCCTATCTTAATAGTCATGAAAAAATGTTAGAAATCACATCATCTCTCAATAAAACATCGTCTTTATTTTTCGTTCCTTTCTTTCATCCAAACATTGATCATATAACCCCACGTGTGGGTTAAGAACATCCCTACACTCGGAGAATTCAATTCAAGCTATCATACTCTTGTCCATCTACCTTAGTACTTTTTAATTTGATGAATACTTTGGTTTGCTCACACCTTTTCATGCGACCGTTAATACTTCTTGAGATACTAACCGACCGATTACTCATGTGCTTGCTGATCCGATGATAATATTTTCCTCGTCTTGCACCACCTAAGGCTTCGCAGTGACTCCCAGACCAGTTGGCCTTAGGGCACTAGGTGAAGAGGCACCATCGCTATATTTTTTTATTGCTGCCTTGGCGATACAAAACTAGTGTTCATTTTTTTCTTTTCACCATTTTTATGTTTTCTTCATTTTTTTCACTTCCTTCATACTTTGGCTTTTAGACAAGAGAATTTCAAGGTATCCTCTACTATCCCGAGTTTCAAGACGTGTGTAAGTGCATATAGTAGGGTATCAACATTCAAATGTTTGGCTTCCAGAATAGGAACTATTTTTCAGACTTTTTTTATCCTCAGATTAGTGACTTCCTTCATCTTACTAACCCTTGGGACAACAGCTCATAACTACTTATTACTAGTTCGTTTAAGAAAACTTCTAATTTTCTTGGTTTTCTTAAACTATTCCTATCTTTTGGATGTAATTTTTCACTTTCTACTCTTTTGTTATATAAAAAAAATTTAATGCCCAGTGTCAAAGATAATTCAGTGAATACAAACCTCCCCCCCAAACCTGTTTTCAGCAGTGTCCTCACTGATGTAGCCTTTTGAGAATACGGACCTGTATATTAAGGGAGAGATACAATGGGTAAAATAATAGTTAAATGAAAAATTCCCCCAAACTTATTCTTTGACACGCACAGATATTCAATCAAATCCATTTTTACTCACCTCCATTCTTAAAATGAGAAAATGTTATAAAAACATGGAGGTGGGGCGGAGGAATTTTTAGTTTTGATAAAGCGGCTCCTACAAACAGGAGCTCCTCCGCGGGGTCAGCAGAAAAATACAGTTTTAATCTATGCCCAATTACTTTAAAAATTGAACCGTTTTTCAAATTTTCGACGTCAACTGCCCCGTGCGGGTGTACATACCGCACCACAAAAGGTCCTTTCCAACGAGATTTAAGCTTACCCGGATGAAGATGGAGACGGGAATCGTAAAGAAGGACTTGTTGCCCCAATGTGAAGGTTTTTCTAGAAAGATTTTTATCGTGGAACACTTTAGTCCTGTTCTTTACTATCACCGCATTATCGTAAGCTTCATCGCGGAGTTCGCTTAGCTCATTTAACTGCAACTTCCGATAGCTGCCTGCATGATCAAGATCAAAATTAAGCCCTTTAATAGCCCACATTGCTTTATGTTCGATCTCGACAGGAAGGTGGCATGCCTTCCCAAACACAAGACGGTATGGAGACATACCAAGATCGGTCTTATAAGCGGTGCGGAATGCCCAAAGAGCATCCGTCAATTTGGTTGACCAATCTTTACGGTTCTTAGAAACCGTCTTCTCCAATATCTGTTTGATCTGCCTATTTGAGATCTCAGCCTTCCCGCTTGTTTGGGGATGATAGGGCGTAGAAAGTTTGTGAGTGATTGAATATTTCCGCATCAAGACCTCGAAAGACCTATTGCAGAAATGTGTCCCATTGTCGCTAATGATAGCGCGAGGGTGTCCGAATCGCGAAAAGATATTTTCTTTAAGGAACTTAATGACAACTTTGTTGTCATTAGTGCGACACGGTATAGCTTCCACCCACTTCGAGATATAATCAACCACTAACAAGATATATAGATTCCCAAAGGAGTTGGGAAAAGGGCCCATAAAATCAATACCCCAAATATCAAATATTTCCACAACCAATATAGGTTGGAGCGGCATCTCGTTCCTTCGTGAAATCCGACCCAAATGCTAACATCGTGGACAAGTTTTGCAATGTTCAAATGCATCTTTAAATAATGTTGGCTAATAAAAGCCACATTGCAAAAATTTCTCTGCCGTTTTTCGAGGTCCAAAGTGACCGCCGCATGCCTGATCGTGACAAAATGATAACACGCTCTTGAACTCATCGTTAGGGACACACCTACGAATGATTTGATCGGAACAATACTTGAATAGATAAGGTTCGTCCCAGTAAAAATATTTTACTTGGGATAGAAATCGAAGTTTGTCTTATTTCGACCAATCACTAGGAATAAGTCCCATAGCAAGATAGTTCACGATATCCACGAACCAAGGTTCGTAAGATACATTTAAAAGCTGTTCGTCAGGAAATGAGTCATTTATCAGCACGGTCACAGTTGGCAAAGAAGTGATGCGTGAAAGATGGTCGGCTACAACGTTTTCACATCCACTCTTGTCTTTGATAACAAGATCAAATTCTTGTAACAATAGGATCCAACGTATTAGCCTGGCCTTTGCATCCTTCTTCGTTAAAAGATGTCGTAGGGCGGAGTGATCTGTGTAAACCACAATAGGCGAGCCAATCAAGTAGGCCTGAATTTCTCTAATGCAAATACAACTGCCAAGAGTTCTTTCTCGATAGTTGTGTAATTTATTTGTGCATCATTCAAGGTCCTACTTGCATAGTAAATTACATGTGGCATCTTATCAATATGTTGTCCCAAGACAGCACCAATAGCAAAATCTGATGCGTCACACATAAGCTCGAACGAGTGGTTCCAATCCGGAGATGATAGAACGAGGGCTGTAGTCAGTGATTCTTTAAGCGATTCAAAAGCAGCCTCACAATCCGAATCGAAGTGAAATGTAGTGTCCTTGGCCAATAGAAGGGTTAAGGGTCTAGCAATTTTGCTAAAGTCCTTAATAAATATCCTATAAAATCCTGCATGGCCAAGGAAGGATCGTATATCTTTGACGCAGTTGGGACGAGGGAGGTTATGAATGACATCTATTTTAGCTCTGTCAACCTCAATGCATTTTCGTGAAATTATATGTCCAAGTACAATACCTTCTTGGACCATAAAATGGCATTTTTCCCAATTCAAAGTCAAGTTCTTATTCTTACAGCGGGTAAGAACAGCGTCAAGATTACGAAGGCAGTCCTCAAAGGAGTCCCCAAAAATGGAGAAATCGTCCATAAAAATTTCTAGAAAATTTTCCACCATATCTGAAAATATCTCCATCATGCACCGCTGAAATGTAGCGGGAGCGTTGCATAACCCAAAGGGCATGCGTCTATAAGCAAAAGTTCTGAAAGGACAAGTAAAAATGGTTTTATCTTGATCCTTTTCGGCGATAGGGACCTGGTTGTAGCCAGAGTATCCGTCCAAGAAACAGTAGTAATCGTGTCCCGCTAATCATTCTAACATCTGGTCAATGAAAGGTAGAGGGAAGTGATCTTTCCTCGTAGCGGCATTGAGTTTCCTGTAATCAATACATACGCGCCACCTAGTTTGGGTGCGTGTTTGGATTAACTCATTAGCCTCATTAGTGATGACCGTGATGCCAGATTTTTTAGGGACCATATGAATTGGACTTACCCATTGGCTATCGGATATGGGGTAAATTATTCCACTATCAAGGCACTTGACGATTTCTTTCTTTACCGCCTCCTTCATAACGGGATTTAACCGTCTTTGTGGGTCTCGGGTTGGTTTGGCTTCATCCATCAGATATATATGATGTTCAACAATTAAGGGACTAATCCCTTTGATGTCGGCCATTGTCCAACCAAATGCTTGCCGATTCGATCTTAACACTGCCAAAAGTGCATTCTCTTGCTCTACGGCTAGAGAAACGGATATAATCACTGGCAAAGTCTCATTCTCTCCTTAAATATGCATATTTAAGATGAGAAGGTAGCGGTTTGAGATCAAGAATTGGCGGAGAGACAATAGAAGGAGGGGTAACGGAATGATATTCGGACTCCTTAAGAGGTTCAAAACTTGCATAAGATATTGACTCGGAAAGTGCTGCTGAATTTTGCAACGAGTCAACGGGTTCAATCTCAAGGTCGGACTCATTGAACATATCCTCACTGTGAAGTGGTGCAAGATCAAACGATGTCTCATTAGTGTTGTCGAGAACATCAAAGCAAAGCTCCTCATCCATGCAGCTTTCGGAAGCTATCTCGTAGATGGAACAAACATCCAGCAAATGAGCAGAAGGTTCTGATGGCTGACTTCCTAGCTTGTAAATATTAAGCTCAATTGTCATTTTCCCGAAGGATAAGTTCATAGAACCGTTACGACAATTAATTACAGCGTTAGAAGTTGCTAGGAAGGGTCGACCAAGTATCACCGGGATTTGATTGCGTGGGTTTGCCACAGGTTGTGTATCTAAAACAATAAAGTCCACGGGAAATATGAATTCCTTGACTTTAATTAACACATCCTCTAGTTCGTCCCGAGGTTTGGTGATAGATCGGTCTGCCATCTGGAGAGTACAATGGGCGGGTTTTAACTCTCCAATTCCTAACTGCTCGTATACTGAATAAGGAAGCAAGTTAACGCTAGCGACTAGATCGAGTAAAGCACGATTAATATTTTTACCCCCAATAGAAATAGAGATTGTAGGACAGCCGGGGTCCTTACGTTTCTTTGGTATTTGTTGAATAAAAGCGGTGCTAACATTATTCGTCATGAAAACCTTTTTAGGCACTTGAGTTTTTCTCTTCCTAGTGCACAAGTCTTTAAGGATTCTTGCATAAGATGGGACTTGTTGAATAGCATCTAGGAGAGGAATATTCATGCTAACTTGCTTAAACATTTCCACAATCTTCTCCATTTGTGGGTTAGGTCTGTTGGCCCTTAATCGGTTTGGAAATGGAGCTCGATCAATAAGTTTTGGGTCCAACGTTAGTGGAGAAGACTGTGGCGACGGATTCGATCCCAAAATTGGAGTGGGAGTCGACTTAGATAGATTTGGCGAAATGTTCGAGCCTTGGGGAAAATGGAGAATAGGCTCGGATGAAGGTGGGGGACTAGACGAATTAGGGGAAGAAGAAGAAGAAGCTGGGGTATCAAATGTGTCACTAACATCAAACTGCTCACCCACTCGGTTATTCAGCTCTCTCCCCGATCTCAACATAGTAACGGCATTCACATTATGATTTTGTGAATGGCCAGGATTCGGTAGGGGTTGAGATGGGAGTTTCCCTTTCTCTCTCGCACTCATTGCGGCGTTTAACTGTGTGATTTGGTTTTCTAATGATTTAATACTCTCACCATGGGAGGCGGAGTTTTTCGTTATGGTATCAATAGAAGACCTCATCTCAGCCAAAATTTGCATGGATTGTTTCATAAACATATCCAAAGTTTGTGCAAGTGAGTTGTCAGTACCGGCCACTTGCGGTGTAGAAATGTTGGCCGGATTTTGGAAATTCTGTGACTGAAAGGGGGGCTGATTCTGTGGTTGTGGTTGCTGTAGAGGAGGTCTTTGATAATTGCTTTATTGGTTTTGATTCCAAGCAAAGTTAGGATGATTCCTCCATCCTTGATTGTACGTGGAAGAATAAGGGTCGTTTCTAGGTCGCTGCTGAAAAGTAGCATTAGCTTGAAACGAAGCATTCATAGGACATTCTTCCATTAAGTGTGAAGGATCCGAACAGCAACCACAGACGGTCTTAGGAAGCGTGACCTGATTTAGGGAGAATGATGAGAATTTATTCTCAATAGCATCGAGTTTCTTCTGTATCGCTGCCATTTCGGCTTTCACTGTGATAGAAACATCGAGCTGGTGAATACCTCCCTTAGTTGAAGGTGGTCTTACGCTTTTCCACTGCAACGTGTGTTCAGCAAGATCTTCCAGATATTTACATGCTTCATCGTCATCTTTAGACATGAAATTGCATTGACACATTGTTTCAAGCATCTGCTTTGTCGCTGGATTAATACCCTCATATATAATCCGACATAAATCCCATCTTTGTATTCCGTGATGGGGGCATTGGAAAAGCAGATCTTTGAAACGTTCAAAGCACTTCCAAAATGGTTCATTGGGAAGCTGGGTGAACTGGTTGATCTCGCTCCTAATATGGGCAGTCTTATGGTTTGGGTAAAACTTCTTAAGAAATGCTATGAAAAATTCATCCCAATTAGTGATGGACTGTGCGGCAGTATTGTAAAGCCATTTTTCTGCCAAGTCGCACAGTGTGAGTGGGAGAAGACGTAAGCGCATAGCATTTAATGTCAATTATGAAGTACCCATCATTACGCATACGTTTTCGAATTTGGTGATGAAAACGTACGCGTCTTCCGACTCAAGCCCGTGAAATTTGGGCAGCAGATTGATGTAGTGGGGTTTAATTTCGAAATTAAACCCCGTTAGGTGGTGGAAGAGATAGACAAGTGGGAAGAGGACCACGGATAGGATAGCATCTCTCTTGGAGAGAAATGCACGGTGGATTCTGTGCACCTTCGGGCGGTGGCAGCGTGGTGTTATAATTTGATGGAGTGTCGTCCATCTCGGTCATTGTAGTATAGTGGTGGAAAAGAAGATGAAGAAGTACAGACTTCGGCGTCGATAGCAGGAATGCAGACAAGACGGGCACTAGGATCCCGTGTCCAGCCGAGCATGCACTAAGCGGGTTTAGTGCAAGTGGCAGCGTGTGTGTGATTTAAAATTGGCTTGTTTTGAAAAAGTGGGACTCAAGACAAATCACCCTAAGATGCACAAGCAACCCTAGAACTAAGATCACCTAGGTCCAGTCTCTAGACCGCTCCTAGACTTCCAAAGGACAAGCCGCAGGATCAATCCTCTACCGCCTCCGTACTACCCTTGTAGCCAGGTAAGTGCCAGGTAAGTGGGAAGGAACCACAGTAGTGGGCCTAATTAAAAACCACTAGCCTTTGACACACTTGCCTAGGCACTACAAAAGTAATGCGGATAAACGATAGATTACCCACGACCTTCCTCTGTCCTTAATGAGCGCGACCGTCCTTAGAGTCTGGTCTAGATATTTTTTAAATTAATGAAGGGTTGATCTATATGCTCGGTTTGTGATTTGTGGGGCTTAGGAAGGGTGATGAAATCCCCACCTAATCTTGATTTGGTCTTTGCCCCTTAAAGTCCGTATTAAAATATGCAAAACAAAACCAATCACAAAACTTTTGCAAAAAGATTTTTGAGCGGCGCGATTTTTGCAAAGAATCCTGCAGAAGATAGATTTTATTGGATTTGAGAGGAGAGAGAAGGAGTTGAGAAAGATACCAGAGAATACTTAATCCCTAATTCCTCTGTTGTACCGCGTTTCCGCCGCACCAAGAGTACTTTTGCCGCGGTTCCGCCGCGTGGCAGAGGGATTGCTTGATGAAATTTTTTGTATATCCTTCTGTGCTCCTCTGGATCCTAAAAATGTCTATGTTTCCTGTTTTCCTTAATTCTGTGACTCCAGATCTCCTTGCAAAAATTCACGCACAAATCATTAAATATGCAATTTGCAGTTTTGTGTTAATAATGATATGACTCGTCTAAGAATCCAACACAAATAGTAAAAATAAAAAATTACGCACGTATCCCCGGCAACGGCGCCATTTGATTGGTTCGAAAAAGTGTGTTTGTTTGTAGTTAACCGCAATCAGAACGGTGTCGCGTGTAGCTAGACCGAGGTGCGTACGGGTCATCCTCAGGGAAACGTTGAATCTTTTACTCTTACTTTAGATGTGTTGAGAAAGAGAGGAGGAATAAAGAATTTTGTGAAAAGTTTCTAGAT
Organism: Agapanthus africanus; assembly: GCA_030015575.1. Lineage (NCBI taxonomy): Eukaryota > Viridiplantae > Streptophyta > Magnoliopsida > Asparagales > Amaryllidaceae > Agapanthus > Agapanthus africanus. The sequence goes on from JASDDO010000008.1 coordinate 95,536,550, forward strand.
CCACTTTAAGCAAGAGTGCAAATTTATAGATCTAGATTATTTTAGGAATATAGTTAATATAATAGAAGGGCTTGTAGGGTTCGTTAGGATTTAGTAGTCATGGACGATTAATTAAAACTTACCATTTTTATCCTTTAATAGATTTATAACTAGAACGACGGTGATGCGTGTAGATTAGGGTTTCTGGAGGGAAAAGGAATCCCACTCTTAACCCTTATCTCGACACGGAACTCCGTTCATATCTAGCCTTTACCAAAACAATCATTAATCTAATCTCTAATCGCGGTCGGAACTAACAAGAATTGTTAGCGCGCCCGATTAGGATGTTAATGATTCTTTTGATAAAGTTCATAAACTTTATAGGACTTAAAAAGGGTTTAGAGATGTTCATCGTCCATTAGCCTACCCTAATCCTACGAACCCTAACAAGCGGAGAATTACTCGCGCATGTTGGGAGAAGAAGATGAAAAGACAGAGAGGGAAAACATAATGTAAAATGCAAAAGAATTAAATAAAATAACTATCTTTGTTAATCAACTTGAACAATCTACACTTTATTCCTTAGAAAATGATTACAAAACTAGTTGCTTCTCGATCTCTTCCAAGGAGGTAGATGAACCGTTGATGATCAGCCTGGATGCGTGAGCCGTCTGGGACTTCGTGATCGCGTCGGCTTGATAAATTTTCCAAGAGGCTCTCGGTGCCTTTTTATAGTGCAAAGCCAGAATCATTTGCTTCAAAATTAGGTAAAATTCATCATAGATTCATCCCAGAAAAGCGCAGACTCTATCTCCAATATCCTGCCGCGGATCAGCGGCCCAAGAGGGGTATGGCCTCGGATCCGCGGCCATTTGATCTCCTCCCTTCATCAAATTTCAGTAGCTCTGTATTTGTGACATGTGTACTTCTCTGGAACCTTTGTATCTTTGAAATCTTCTCGTGGTTGCTGCCAGACTTGGTCTCCAAGTTTTGCTTCTTAATTAGGCAAGTCTTCTTCAACAACTTGATTTGCTTGATTCTAGTCTTTGAAAAATTCTGCACGCTTGGAAATCTTTTGCACAACAACTCAAATAATATTTAGTAGACTTAGTTCTACTAGGATTAGGTCAATGAATTTATTTGCATACATTTTCCTACCAAATGCTAATTATAATATATTAACACATGGAAAGTAGTATTTTTACACATAAACCCTCATATGTATGATATATTATAATAAAGTCCTTTTTTAATATGAAAATGGTAGGAAAAATGTAATAACAAATGTGCAGTTTTATCAACTGAACAACCACATATTCAGCCGTTTCCCCATCTTCGGCGAGGTAACCCTATTCTTCGAACCTTATGAGGTTCAGCCTAGCAGGAGCCCTAGCCCTTTTGTTGGCTCTATATCTGAGCCTTTTCTGCCTTAGCTTCTCAATTTTAAGGGCTTGGCGGGCATCTGTTTCCTGGGAAGCCACCGTGAGTCGATTAGCGGGGAGCTTAGAGAAGACACCCGATCGAGCAGTTGTCAGGGGCGCCGCTGGAGCTTGCTCGAGACGCCTGTTGCTTTGTTGGTGTTGATGGCCTTGCCCCCAGCTGGGCCACGGAGAGTTGTTTGAACACCGACTTGCGTTTGAGTTGGGGCGCCTTCGAGACCACCACATTTGGCCTCTTGCCTTTCGAGACCGGTTTGTCTGCCACCGGGGCTTGAGGAGATGGAATGGCGTTAGCTGGCATGAACAGAATAGAGCCGAATGGTAGTGGCGGCTTTTCCCATTGTCGCCCAAGACTGACCGGGAGGACCGTCCTGGCGTCTATCTTCATTGTGTAGAAGACGGGAGCCGTGCTGAGAGCTAAGTTCATCTTTGTAGACATTGTTGAAAGGTGATTGCTTGAAAACCTACATGAAAAAGCATTATTTTAGTATAAATATAGATATGTATATTGATTGAGTTCGCATGAACGTTTAACCCGAAATATGGGAGGAGAGATAGGGTCCCACCGGGCGTGCCAGAATCTGTAGGGTGTTTTTCGTCACCCCGTTGAGATGGGAATACGCGCCACGCTTGTCAGGCGTATTACAGATTCCCCCTGTCTAGGGTAGGCCGGGGTCTATTGATTGTGGGGATCCGAATCTCCAGCAGCCGCGGACTAAGCTGCCGTTAATTACCCCCTCGCCTTTGGAGCGAGGGAACCTCCGATTGACGGGTTAAACCGGTCATGCGAACTCAATGTGCAGTGTACGTGTGTTTTTTTTTGGAGGGGGCTTGGATATATCGAGAGCCACGCAGAGTTTTTACGGGGGTCCTGCTACCCGGATAGTGGGCTGGGGGTCAAAGGGGATGGCAGCCCCCTTGCAGGGTGCGGGGCAGCGCCCCGGCCCAAAAAAAATTTGGGGAGGGACAGTGTTGTGGAGAGAGTGTGTGTGTGTGTGTGTGTGTATACATATATAAAAAAAAGGGAAAAACCGCCCAAAGGACGCGTGGGGAAAAGCGTCAGCGCTTTGGACGCTAGTGCTTCACGTGTCAGCACGTGGGCGCTAGCGCTTTGGGCGCTAACGTTCTGAGCGCAAGAGCGCTAGCGCTCTACGTGTCAGCACATGGGCGCTCGGGCGCTGGCGCTTTGAGCACTAGCGCCCTGAGCGCAAGAGCACTAGCGCTCCACGTGTCAGCACGTGGGCGCTCGGGCGCTGCGCTTTAAGCGCCAGCGCTTTGAGAGAAAGAGCGCTGGCGCTCCACGTGTCAGCACGTGGGCGCTCGGACGCTAGCGCTTTGAGCGCTAGCGCTCTAATCTCTAGCGCTCCACGTGTAAGCATGTGGGTGCTCGGGCGCTAGCGCCCTGAGCGCAAGAGCGCTAGCGCTCCACGTGTCAGCACGTGAGCGCTCGGGTGCAAAAAGGGACTTGGTCCCTGCAAATGGGAGTTGTACTCCAAGAAAGGAGCACTTATTATTTTGTATGTATATATGTGTGTATGTGTGTGTGTGAGAGAGAGAGAGAGGAGTTAAACTCCAAGGATGTTTTGAAGCTGATAAAGGGGCTTCTCTCCTTGAGCCCTAGTTCTTCCCCAAAGTGGGGTTTCTGGAGATGGGTCTCCTTCTTCTTCCTGTCGTTTGGCCGGATCTTGAAGATCAAGAGATGTGAGATTTTAAAATTCTCTTCTTTTTGAGATCTAATGACAGATCCAAGTTCCCCTTTGTGGGTTTTGTGGTGAAAAACTATTTAGTTTTGGAAAAGGAATAGTAAAACTCTTGATTTAATTCAAAAGAAAGAAGAAGGTTTGGAACCTTCAGAAAGGGGAAAGAGGCACAAACCCTAGGTTTTTGAGAGAATGAAAAGTGTTTTTTTATTCATCATCATGTTGCCTTATATAGACTTACATATTTACATATAGGCCCTTAGGCTCTACAAAATGGCATTTTGCCCATTCCATGGCTCATGTGCCATTTCTTTTTTGCACATAAGCCATGGGCTTACAAAATATTGGCTTTATGCCCATTTTGCATACATTCATGTATAAAAAATTACATAAAAATTATTTATTACATGATCTATATTTTAGCATGGAGGAGGCTGGCCGCGGGCTCGACTTAGGCATGGGCCCGCTTGACCTGGGCTTAGGCCCACCTGGCTTGGGGTTGACCTTGACTTTGACTCGGTCAACCGGTGTGAAAAGTTTTACCTCAACAACCGCATTCACCATGGACCGGGGGGTATACTGCTACAACGTGATGCCTTTCGGCCTTAAAAACGCCGGAGCTGCATACCAACGCTTGGTCAATCGCATGTTCAAACCGCAGATCGGCAGGAACATGGAAGTTTATGTCGACGACATGCTCGTCAAGTCGGTCTCATCGATTGACCACGCCAAGGATCTGGGCGAGGCCTTCGACGTCCTCCGCAAGTTCAAGATGAAACTGAACCCCGCCAAGTGCGCATTCGGGGTCACCGGGGGAAGTTCCTCGGTTTCATGGTCACTCACCACGGGATCGAAGCTAACCAGGAGAAAATCAACACCATCCTCAACATGGCCGCGCCCAAGACTAACGTCGAGATCATGCGGCTGACGGGGCGGGTAGCCGCTCTGTCACGTTTCATGTCGAGGTCTGGGGAGAAATGCCTCCCGTTCTTCAAGGCTCTAAGGAAAATTCCAAGGTTCGAGTGGTCGGAGGAGTGCCAGACCGTCTTTGACCAATTGAAGAGGCACCTTGTGACTCCACCGCTGCTCACCCGACCGGTTGAGGGGGACGAGCTATCGCTATATCTGGTGGTATCCAATCGAGCAGCGGGCGCAGTGCTCGTCCGAAAGGTCGACGAAGTCCAGAAGCCGGTATACTATATGAGCCACGTCTTCAAAGATGCAGAGACGAGGTACCCAGCCATAGAGAAGATCGTCTTGGTACTCATCGTGGCCTCAAGAAAGCTATTCCCCGCCAAAACACGGAGACGCGACCGCGTAGGTCTGTCTTGCCTGAATTTCGAGGCAGATGCTAATTGGTGCTATCCGTCCACCTCTCCGAAGATGCCAAGTTGATTTATGGTACCATGTATCGAAGGTTTAAACGGATGCGGCCGATGTAGCAGACTTCGTCAGATTCCCCATCGTTGAGGGGTTTTTTATTGTAGGGACGCTCTTCCCTGCAAGCGCAAGCCCCTGCAGTTAATTACGGTACCGCATCGTGGTAACCACTTTCTCCTTCTCCAGATGGTCACTTCATGTCGTGTGTATTTGTTTTTGTTTTTGGTTGCCCGTGAATTGTATACGGAGACTAATTTATGTTGTAGCCCGTAGGGCGTGGATTAGTCCAAATCCGTATTTTCTTAGATTTGGGTTTGGGGGTTGGGTTTAAGGATACGTTAGTCTCATTTGAGACTAAGATCAACTTAAACGTTTGTTAAGGATACATTAGTCTAATTTTAGACTAAGATTAACTTAACGAGATCGTTTAGATCCAACAAGAGAGCATTTGGACTCTTTTGTTTAGTTTAGAGACATTGCGGTCGATTAGTTTAAGGACATTACGGTCCAACATTAGTTTAAGGACATCTTGGTCCAATGTTAGTTTAAGGACATCTCGGTCCAATGTTAGTTTAAGGACATTACGGTCCAGTTTAAAGATATCTTAGTCTGTAAAGGTTAAGGACATCATAGTCCGTGGGTTTAAAGGGACCCCACAGTCCATGGAATGAGTGATTATCGGGACCCGTCACCTCTCTGAAGACGTTGAAGGATTACAACGACAAATATCAGGGAAGTGAAGAGATGTACCCTTGAACCAAAAGTTGATTGGAAAATCTGTAGTCCAATTTAGGACTAAGATCAATTAATTAGATTATGAGCACATGGGCCCGGTTAAATCTGAATTGAAGACTTATGACCATCTTGGGCTAAGTCCAACTAGGTTTAAGAAAGTTGAACATTTGTTTGGGTTCAATTCTTCTTTATTTAGCAATGCTAGACAGGGATTTGGGGGCTCTGACAACATTTTGTCTTTGGCTGAGCACTAACCCTTCATTATAGCTCTGGGCTTTACTTTGCATATCATATGAACTGCTCGATTTTGAGGTTCAGTTGAAGGGGAGACTTGCCTCTGGTAGACTTAGCTAATTTAGGCTAAGACTGTATTGAATATAGTGTTAAACACTAGAGTACATATCTGGCGATCACGTGTTCCCACATGATGCATATAAAATAGTGTTAAACACTAAGGATGCAGTGCTTAAAATAGTGTTAAACACTAGAAAATGAAGCGCTCACGTGAGGACACGTGAGGCACCCTAGGATTGGGTCAAGCTTTCCTTATTTTATTCTCAGAATAAGTGTTAAACACTTTTAGTCTTCGTGGCCATCACGTGTGGGCACGTGATGGGCACCCATGCACTGGATATTAACAGGATTTGCTAGGGGTCACGTAGGGACACGTGAGGGCGCCCATGCATTGGATTTTAATCCTTCAGTTCTTTCCATCTTCTCTTTTTTTAAAGAAGTGTTTGTCAGGGGTCACATGGGGACACGTGAGGGCGCCCGAAGTCTGTTCAGCCTTTGGCTTTGTTCTCTTTTATTTTGAGGGTCGCGTGGGAGCACGTGAAGCATTGCCTCCAAGCCTTTTCTTTTTCGCTTTGAGGAGTATGTTTAAGGGTCACGTGGGGGCGCGTGACCCAGTCTTGATCGTTCTTTTCTGATTATTGCAGGGAGGGTCACGTGTTTCCACATGATCAGGTTTACGTGCATAGAGAGTTTAAGTCCTTTGTTTGAAAATTAAATTCTTATATAGGGTCAAACCCTAATTTTATTTGGAGGAATTAAATTCCTACGTATTTAGAAGAATTAAATTCTTATGTAGGGTTAAACCCTAGTTTCATTTGGAGGAATTAAATTTCTATGTATTTGGAAGAATTAAATTCTTATGTAGGGTTAAACCCTAGTTTCATTAGGAGGAATTAAATTCCTATGAATTTGGGGGAATTAAATTTCTTAAACTTAAATTCTCCCTCTAAGTTTTGGATCTGCATGGCAGAATCTCCCCGATGAGAATTAAATTCTCAATTTGTGGGGAGATCTGCTTTTGCAGATTTTCAACCAAAGGAATAACTAAGTTCTTATTCAGAAGAGTTAAACTCTTAATTTGAGAATTAAATTCTCTTTTGTTTTATGGAGCTTAGATATCTTTCCCCTTTCTCACGTAGGGTTTCTTTTCTCTTCTGAAGAAATCTTCTTTTCTCTCTTGAGAATTAAATTCTCCTCTCTTTTTTCTCTCTATTGTTGTATATCCCCAAAAAAATTAGATCCCCTTCTCTTCTTGGCTCCTATTTATAGGAGAAAGAAAAAGAATCAATTTGTTTAGTCAATCTCTCATTGAAAGATTTTGATTGTTTTTGTAACCAACATGATCTTTTAGATCACTCAGAGACGTAGATATAAATCCTCTAAGGGTGTTCGAACGGTGGGGCTTTCCGGGAATACGGTAAACACCGCGTGCGTACCCAAAGACTCGTGGGACCCCCGACATGACTGAGAAAGGTTTCAGAGAGTTTCCCTAAGGGAAAATTTATGTTTCCTTTCTCCGACCGACGCTGGCTCCATACCGATACACTAAGGGTACTTTCAGTTTTCTTAGGGTTTTGTCCCCAGTATTGGCTGTACTTGATCGTTCGCTTCGCTCTCTTGTGGCGCCCTTTTGTTTTTGCGCTTCCCGGAAGTCAAACAGGACTTTCCGGGGCGCAAAACGAGGGCTCCGAATTTTTTCCGTAACACCTGGCTATTCTCCCGGACCGGTTCGGTGACAAGAAATAGACGAGCCTAACCTTACCAGTTAGGAGCTAATTTTATTCACCATTGGATTTTTAATCCAAAAGATATTTTGTCTGTTATTCTTGGTGAATTTCAGGGAAATCTTTCCTTGTATAAAATCTTTCCATAAATTGGTGATTTTTATTCATCATTGGATTTTTAATCCAACGGTGCTCCACTTTACAGAGCACAATCTTTTTGTTTGGAAAGATCTAGGGAAATATTAGGGTTTTTGATTTCCCTTAATTAGAATTTAATTCTATTAGTTCAGAAGGTTTAAAAGCCTATCACGTATTGACACGTGACCCCACTGTTTGATTATTTAATTAGAATTTAATTCTATTAGTTCAGAAGGTTTAAAAGCCTATCACGTATTGACACGTGACCCCACTGTTTGATTATTTAATTAGAATTTAATTCTATTAATTCAGAGAGCTTAGGAACCCATCACGTGTCTGCACATGACCTCTGGTCACGTGTGGGCACGTGATGCCCCATTGGGGTATTCCTTGCCGTTTTATTATATCTTTTAATCCCTTTCGGTGGATTTAAAGGCCCATCACGTGTTGGCACGTGTCCCCATTTAATTATTTATTTTATTCAGTACCTACAGACTTTGCCTGTAAATGGGCACGTGTCTGCACGTGATTCCCGGTCACGTGTGGGCACGTGATGTTTCATAACTTTTGATCCCGGATGAATTATGAGGCTCATAATATATCAAATCGAAGGGTTTTTCGAGACACTTTCAATGCCATCAAAATTTAGCTGTTACTCATTCTGGAGTTTGTCAAAATACATCCCAGAAAATACTGGTTCGCATTTTCTTCCTTAGATTACACGTGCGTAACACATTTGCTCATAACTTTTGATCCCGGATGAATTATGAGGCCCATAATATATCAAATCGAAGGGTTTTTTGAGACGCTTTCAATACCATCAGAATTTAGCCGTTTATCATTTGGGAGTTTGTCAAAATACATCCCGGAAAATACTGGTTCGCATTTTCTTAAGCGTATCGCTGCCATTTGATACCTTGGACTCTTTTGTGCAGAAATTTTTGGCGAGAATAGAAGCTACGACACTATTTTCAGGCGCAAAACATCCTCGTCCTTACCGAGCGCCCTTTAGGGGCCATCCTCGCCTCACCCGAATTCTCCGGCCGCTTGAAGAAGTGGAGGTGGGAGTTGTCCCAGTTCGACATAAAATACCGCCCGAGGCAGGCCATCAAAGCACAAGCCCTGGTCGATTTTATCGTCGAATGCACCATCCCCAGCAAGGAGCCGGAGTCAACGCCGGCCCCGCAGCTCAACCCTCGGTCGATGGAAAGCCCGACTCAGTCCCTGATTGGATCCTTTAGGTCGACGGGTCCTCGACCGAGGAAGGCTGTGGTGCCAGCCTCATCATTCGGGGCCCGAACGAGGCAGAAATGGAGTATTCTCTGAAGCTCGGGTTCAAGGCCACAAATAACGTGGAGAAATACGAGGCCTTTCTAGCCGGACTGCGCATAGCCTCCGGACTGGGGCTGAAAACGATTCGGATCCGCAGCGACTCCGCCCTAGTCGTTGGCCAAGTATCTAGCCGGACTGCGCATAGCCTCCGGACCGGCCGATTCGAGGCACGGAAGCCTCTGCTGATGAAGTATCTAGCCGAGGTAAGAAGACTGTGAAAGGACTTCGACGAAGTCCAGGTGGAGCAGATCCCCAGACAGCTCAATGCCCAAGCCGACGCCTTGAGTAAGCTGGCTTCATCCTACTCGGCCAACAACAAGAGGAGCATCCTCTTTGAGGTCTTGCCACGGCCCAGCATGGAAGATGGGGCAACAATACTTCAAGTGTATACAGCCCAGGAAGAAGATCAGGACTGGAGAAAGCCCCTCGTGGAATTCATGAAGGAAGGTACGCTCCCAGAAGATCGGGGAGAAGCCCGCCGTCTCTGAGCTAAAGCTCGTCATTTCGTCTGGAGCAATGGGAACCTCTACAAGAAGTCCTTCACTCAGCCCCTGCTCCGGTACGTCGGCCCCCATAAAGCCGACTACGTCCTCCGTGAGATCCACAAAGGGGTCGGCGGGGCATAATAAGGGGCCCGCACTTAATCCAGAAGGCATTGCTACAGGGGTATTACTGGCCGACCGTTCATCAGGACGCCCAGAAGCTGGTCAGAAGATGCAAGAGCTGCCAACTCCATGGAAGCATACCTCGCCTTCCCGCTACCGAGCTAACCGCCCTAACCTCCCCGTGGCCGTTCTTCCAGTAGGGAATGGACATGATAGGCCAGTTCCCTACCGGTACGGGGGGGCACAAGTACGTCATTGTCATAGTGGACTACTTCACGAAGTGGATCGAGACCATTCCCATCAGGAAACCGGACGCCACCACGACTATTAAGTTCCTGCAGAACAATGTGATACTCCGGTTCGGCATCCCGAGGTGTATCATCACCGACCACGGAACAAATTTCAAAAACGAAAGAGTTAAGGAATTTTGCAGCGAATATCACATCCTTATGAAATTTGCCGCGGTCGCACATCCCCAATGCAACGGGCAAGCCGAGGTCGCTAATCGGGACGTCCGCCGAGGTCTTCGGACACGCCTAGAAGGACGCCAAGGCAATTGGGTCGAGGAATTACCCCGGGTCCTATGGGCCCTGCGCACGTCGAAGAAACCCCCCACCGAGGAGACCCCTTTCAGCCTCTACTACGGTACAGAGGCAATGGTTCCAGCGGAGATCAGGCTCCCCAGTCACCGGGTCGAGCATTTCGACGACGAGGCGAACGCCTCAGCCCTACGAACTAACCTGGACATCTTGTTAGAGAAACGAGACCGGGCTCAAATCAGAGCCGCCGCCTATCAATAGCAAACTGCCCGCTACTACAACACACAAGTCAAGCGTCGCTTCTTCAAAACCGGAGATTTAGTCCCAAGGAGAAACGAGTTCGTCGACCAAGGCAAGCTGCATAAGTTTTCCCCAAAATGGGACGGTCATTTCCTCGTCTCTGAGGTCCTGCCCGGCGGAGCCTACCGCTTACAAGACGCCGATGGTCGCAAGTTTCCGCGGCCTTACAACCCTGAGAAGCTCAAGCTGTATCTCTGAAAGATTATCTATGTATATTTCTTCTTTTACAAAGACAATGTAAACTATTATGAAGTTCTTTCTATTCCCTTCCGAATGGCGGCCTAGACTTTGCGTCTCGCCTGAGATTAGGGGCAGATGCTATATGGTTTTATCCGTCTACCTCTCCGAAGATGCCAAGTTGATTTATGGCACCGTGTATCGGAGGTTTAGACGGATGCAGCCGATGTAGCAGACTTCGTCAGATTCCCCCTCAGGGTGAGGGGTTTTTGATTGTGGGGACGCTCTTCCCTGCAGGCGCAAGCCCCTGCAGTTAATTACGCTACCGCATCGCGGTAACAACTTTCTTTTTCTCCAGAATTTCACTTCGTGTCGTGTGTGTTTGTTTTGTTTGTGGTTGCCCGTGGATTGTATACGGAGACTGAGTAATACCGTCGCCCGTAGGACGTGGATTAGTCCAAATCCGTATTTACTTAGATTTGGGTTTGGGGGTTTTGGTTTAAGGATACGTTAGCCATTTTTGAGGCTAAGATCAACTTAAACGTTTGTTAAGGATACGTTAGTCCAGTTTGAGACTAAGATCAACTTAACGGGATCGTTTAGATCCGACAAAAGAGCAATTGGCTCTATTGTTCCAGTTTAGGGACATAGTGGTCCATTGAATATATGGCCGTCGGGACCCGTCACCTCTCTGACGACGTTGAAAGATTACAACGACAGATGTCAGAGGAGTTCAGAGATGTACCCTTGAACCAAAGTTGATTGGGGGATTTATAGTCCAATTTGGGACTAAAGTCTGTTTGAGAGTTTAAGGATACGTTAGCCATATTTGAGGCTAAGATCAACTTAAACGGTTGTTAAGGATACGTTAGTTCAGTTTGGGACTAAGATCGACTTAACGGGATCGTTTAGATCCGACAAAAGAGCAATTGGGCTCTATTGTTCCAGTTTAGGGACGTAGTGGTCCATCGCCAGTTTAGGGACGTGGTGGTCCATATTCCAGTTTAGGGACGTAGGGGTCCGATATTAGTTTAGGGACGTCTCGGTCCGATATTCCAGTTTAGGGACGTAGGGGTCCGATATTAGTTTAGGGACGTCTCGGTCCGATATTAGTTTAAGGACGTCTCGGTCCATATACGTGTGTGGTCGTCGGGACCCGTCACCTCTCTGACGTCGTTGAAGGATTACAACGACGAATATCAGAGGAGTTCGGAGATGTACCCTCGAACCGGATATAAATTGATTTAGGGGAGCAATATCGCTCAGTCAATTTAATTTGAGGACTTACGGCCATGATTGGGCTAAGTCCAAAGTATTCAACGCTTTTTATTTGTTCTTGGTCTGTTAGACCTGTGTTGAGGCTTGGCCTATTTTTAAATAATGCATTGCATTATTTTCTTTTTTTTTGTTTGGGCTCTGCCCATAAAAGATGCAGAGCATCGATTTATTTTGGACTCTACAAGGCATCTGCATAGCATTTTATTATTTTGTTTGGGCTCTGCCCATTTATAAATGATGCAGAGCATCAATTTAATTAGGCATGTTTGGTCTTTTAATTGGGCCTGGCCCTTCAGGAAAAGAAATGCATTGCATTTGTCAGGCGCTTTGCGCCAATTACTGAGCGCAAGCGCTTGTGGTTAGGACACGTGTCATGCTCTGGTGAGCGCAAGCGCAACAGCGCAGTACGCCGCGCTAGTGCGTTGCGCTGTTGCGCTGCTGACACGTGGCGCGTTCTGGTGAGTTGCGCCAATTCCAGAGAGCAAAGCTCTATTTCAAGAGCGCGTAGCGCAAGTGGTTCTGTAGCTGACACGTGGCGCCCTCTTAAGAGCGCAACAGCGCAGTTTGCAAGTGCAGAGCACTAAGAATCTTTTAGATTCAAGAACAGAAGTGCAAAGCACTGTTTAATTTCTTGATCTAAATTTAGATCAAAGAATTTTTTTTTTCTTTTTCGTTTCAAGAACCAGAGGTTCATAAAAGTGCAAAGCACTATTTTTTTTTTTTATTCTTTTCTTGTTTTAAAGAACCAAAGGTTCATAAGAAGTGCAAAGCACTGTTTTTTATGTAAAGATCATTGATCTTGTTTTTAGATTAATGATCTATTAGAAGAAATTTCTTCTTCTATTTTATGAAGGTTCTTTACCTTTTTCTTGGAATTTTCTCAGAGCTCTCTCTGTTTGAAGCTCTTGACCCTTTTTTTTAAAGAAATGTTGATGCCTTTGAATTGAGGCCTAGGGTCCTTTTTATAGTGCCCATAAATTAGTTAAATTTGTTAAAGAGATCTTTCTCTGAGTGATTTGGGGAATTTTCCCCACCGTTGGATCTTTGATCCAAGGGCTTCTGCTTTGCAGAAGAAAATCTTCTTGTTTTAACAAGAACAGAAAAGATTTCTTAAAATTTTAATTCTGTTTAGCGCAGATGCTCCAGCGCGTGACACGTGTCGCGCAGCGCACAGCGCAGCGCATCTGCGCTGACACGTGTCGCGCAGCGCAACTGCGCTAGCGCATCTGCGCTGACACGCGTCGCGCACAGCGCAGCGCAACTGCGCTGACACGTGTCGCGCAGCGCACAGCGCAGCGCAACTGCGCTAGCGCATCTGCGTTGACACGTGTCGCGCAGCGCACAGCGCAGCGCAACTGCGCTGACACGTGTCGCGCAGCGCAGCACTAGCGCAACTGAAGCGTTGCTTCCTTTAATAGAGCTTTGCTCTGATTGGGCGCGCCTTCTTGGGCGCCGCGCTGATGCATCTGCGCCTGACACGTGGCGCGTTGCGCACAGCGCAAAGAATCTGAAGCGTTGCTTCATTTATTGAAGTTTAAATTTTCCAAGCAGAGCTTTGCTCTGATTGGGGTAAGATGAAGCATCGCTTCATCTCCCGCCTCGGAATTTGAACAGAGCTTTGCTCTGATTGGGGTAAACAAATGCCCCCCCCACCGTTGCGCTTACGTGGCCCCAAACGTGAGCGCAACGGTGGCGGAATTCCAACCGCCGTGACAACTTTTGGAAGTCGAAGAGGCACTCGATGCCTATAAATAGGACCTTTGGTCCCCCACAGATGCTTATCATCTTTCAGATTCTTATTTTCAAAAAACTTCAGAGCTTTGCTCTTGCCTTCAAGAACTCTAGAGCTTTGCTCTTCTTTCCAAAGTTTTTAGAAAAAAAACTTTAGGTAAAATTGATTCTTAAATTAAATTAATTTTAATTAATCTTAACCAGCAGAGCTTTGCTCTCATAGATCTTTTGATTTAAAGAGATCCCCATTGGGTTTCACTAGCAGAGCTTTGCTCATTTTCAAAGTTAGAAAATTTAGGTAAAATTAATATAAATCAAATTAAATTAAATTAATCTCAATCAAAGAGCTTTGCTCTCACAGATCTTTTTGATCTAAAGTGATCCTCATTGGGGTTTCACTAGCAGAGCTTTCTTCATTAGGAATTTAGCCCTCTTTGTATATTATTTTTCTTCTATCGCTAATCTTCCTTTGGTATTTCCTCTAGGCATAATGGCGGTGCATCTATACAGTTTGCATGAGTTCATCACCTATGACGATATCCGCGCACAGGGTCGTCAACAAAACCAGGAGTTTACAGACGCTCAATGTGCAGAGGTCATGGGTCGTCTGAACGCAAGCGGTGGTTGGCTGCTACCCCGTCGTCCGACTCTTTTGAAAGTCGTGCTGGGAGCAATATGGAGAGCACTTCCGGGTCTTCACGAGGCCCTACCGCTCAATGCGCTGGATGATGCCGAGGACAAGGTGTATTCAGTGTACCTGACGGGGCTGATCTCGAAGAAACGGCGGGACAGCCTGATTGACATCCTACACCAAATCTTCCAGCAGACGACGATAGTTGCTGCTTATCGAAGGCCGGAAGGGCTTGCCGAGGATCTTGACACAGAGGAGCACGAGAGGCTGCGCATAAGAATAATTAGAAAGGCCAGAAGAACTCTGGATAGCCTTACTTTTGAATTCCTCAATCCGTGCCCCGGATCTGAGGTTATACCGTTGTAATAATTTGAATAATGTTTCTTATTCATTGCTCTTGTGATTGTAAGAATTTTTAGCAATATGAATGGAAACCCTCCTTTTTTTTATTTCAGCTTGTCTTATTTCTCGTCCTGAGTCTTCTGCCCATGCATAAATGAATGCGTCTCGAACGCCTGATCAAATGTAAATCGGATGTTCCTTCTGTAGCTTTTCCTCTTTCTCAGCATGTCGTCGCAATTAGCAGGTAATAGAGTAAGCTTCTTGATTTCTTCACGAGATAGCGAGGGCTTAGACCGCAGGTTCAGATCTGCTGCCTAAGACTTTTCAACTCTATGAGCCGTGAGGGTCTCATAGAGACTTTTCTCCCTACGGATCGAGAGGATCTCGTAGGTGGGTTTTTCTCTTTAGGAATCGTGAGGATTCCTAAGTATGGTTTTCTCTTGTAAGTCGTAAGGATCCTACAAGAGAATTTTTCCCTCTTACGAGTCGAGAGGACTTGTAAGCGGTTGTTTCCCTCCTTGTCGAAGTTCGATGTTGGAGAGTGAGACCCGTGGATGGTATGCAAGAGACCGTTTTGGGCCAACTTGCAGGGTCCCAGTGCTTAGGAAACAGGCTTCTTTTATGCCCACTGCCTAAGGCTTTATCTCACGAGTCGAGCCGCCTCAACAATTTTTTTCGCAAGTCGGGACGAATCGAGCGTTTCTCGCAAGAATATCTTAACGTCGCATTTAACCTCTGCTCTTTACGACAGAAGCCCGTTAAGGTTGGTGGTACTTAGGGTTTTGGCCATCGTACCGTCGCATAAGCTGATATAGTCCTCGATAGGCAATCGTGCTATTCGAGTAGCCCTGCGACTGCCGTGTCTCTGATCCCTTCGGGGGCTGGACAAGACGTCTTCAAGCAATCCCCCTTGGCAGTTTGACCGCCGGAAGAGCAAGCGTTAGGAATTTGCCATGTCGCTTTTTACTTGAGGTTAGGCTTATTTTGGTGAGCCCCGATGAGTCATAACCACTCCGCGCTGGTGTGGGGATGATCTCCGATAGTCTTTCGGGCTTTTTATGAGTTGCCGTCAAGACCCTGAAGCTAGGAATTTGGCCTTTGCTTCGTTCGCTGGCATTGCGTCTGCTGTATCGAGAAGAATGTTGCGGTGGGAACTAGGGATTTTGCCGTGGCTCCGTTTGTTTGATGACGTTGCGTCTGCTGTGTCGAGACGAACGTTGGGGTGACATCTCGTCTGCTGTATCGAGACGGACGTCGAGGTTGTCTCTAGGTTGCTGGTGAACCGCCGAGGTTTGGAACTAGGGATTTTGCCGTGGCTCCATTCGTTTAATGACGTTGCGTCTACTGTGTCAAGACGAACGTTGGGGTGACATCTCGTCTGCTGTATTGAGACGGACGTCGAGGTTATCTCTAGGTTACTGGTGAACCGTCGAGGTTTGGAACTAGGGATTTTGCCGTGGCTCCATTCGTTTAATGGCGTTGCGTCTGCTGTGTCGAGACGAACGTTGGGGTGACATCTCGTCTGCTGTATTAAGACGGACGTCGAGGTGGTGACCATTCTGTGCTGGTGCGAGATGATCTCCGATTGTCTTTCCGGTTTTATATGAGTTACCGTTAAGACGTTGAAGCTAGGAATGTGGCCTTCGCTTCGTTTGCTTTGTCACGTCCGAATCCCTGCTGGAGGAAGAACGCTGGGGTTGACATTTCGTTTGCTGTATCGAGACGAACGTCAAGGTGGTGACCACTCTGTGCTGGTGCGAGATGATCTCCGATTGTCTTTCCGGTTTTATATGAGTTACCGTCAGGACGTTGAAGCTAGGAATATGGCCCTCGCTTCGTTTGCTTTGGTGTGTCCAAATCCTGTTGGAGAAAGGACGCTGTAGTTGACATTGCGTCTGCTGTAACGAGACGAATGCTAAGGTGGAGTTGGGATTTTGCCGTTACTCCGCTTTGTTTCGACCGTGAGGTCTTTTGTTGACGTTGCATCTGCCTCCAGCTGGACTGCGGAGGAATGCCGTTGTTGACATTGCGTCTGCTGTGTCGAGACGAATGCTGAGGTGGAGCTAGGATTTTGCTGTCACTCCGCTTGTTTCAACCATGGGGTCTCTTGTTGGCGTTGCTTCTACATCCTGCTGGACTGCGAAGGAATGCCGTTGTTGACATTGCATCTGCTGTATCGAGACGAATGCTGAGGTGAAGCTGGGATTTTGCCATCGCTCCGCTTTGTTTTGACCTTGAGGTCTTTTGTTGACGTCATGTCTGCATCTAGTTGGAGTGAGGAGAAACGCCGTTGGTGATCCCTAAGTTGTCGATGTTGACGTCGAGACCCTGAAGCTCGGGATCTTCGTTTGCTTCATTTGTTGACATCGTGTCTGTAATATTGCGACAAATGTCGAGATGGTCTCTAGGTTGTCTATGAACCGTCGGGATTTGGCTTCGCTTTCTGATGGAGCCTGTTGGGAAGGTATGGTTCCCTCCTTATCTGTGCCCCTGGATTGTATACAAGGATCGATGTGATTTTACCTGTAGGGCAAAAAGTTTCATTCTTTCATTTTTCTTTTATTCTTTCCGCGATGCTCTATCATTTCAGCTTTTATATCGCGAAGGTCGCGATTGCCCAATCGTTTCGGCTATTTTTCGCGGTGCCCAATCATTTCGGCTATTTTTCTTTTTACTCGCTGCTTTTTATTGCGAGTTGCCCAATCATTTCGGCTATTTTGCATGCATACATTTTTACTTCCTGATTTTTTTTTGCAAGTTGCCCCATCATTTCGGCTATTTCGTATGCATTTTTTTTTGGGGGGGCTGATTTTTATTTTTTTTTGCGAGTAGGGGATTTGGGATCTGATACCAATCTTGGCATCAGCATCGCTGCGACTGGAATATTGCCAGAAGCGAATCATCATTTGCCGTGAAAGGACTTGAAATTTGATACCGGTTTAGACATCAGCATCGCTGCAACTGGGATATTACCAGGAGCGAATCATCATTTGCCTTGGAAGGACTCGGAATTTGATACCGTTTTAGGCATCAGCATCGCTACAACTGGGATATTGCCAGGAGCGAATCATCATTTGCCTCTGTCGATGTCGAACAAAGATGGCTTAGTAAACAGGGTTAAGGGTCCTGTCGGCTAAGGCTTTTGACTTCATGAGCCGTAAGGGTCTCACAAAGGTATTTCTCCCTACAAGTAGTGAGGATCTTGTAGGTGTGTTTTCTCTTTGGGAATCATGAGGATTCCTAAGTGCATGTTCTCTTGTAAGTCGTAAGGATCTTACAAAAGGGTTTTCTCTTTATAAGTCGAGAGGACTTACAAGTGTTGTTTGCTGTACAAGCATATCTCTAGTCACGGATGAGACTTGGTTAGGGAAATGTTTATTCGCGCCCATGGATTGTATACAAGGGTCAGTATTGAGCCACTTGTATGGCAATATCGAAAGTTGTAGGGGTTGCTTAAGCACAGGTTTAGGTCTCTGTAACTCAAGACTTTCAAATCCTATGAGCCGTGAGGGTCCCATAAGAGAGTTCTCCTTACGAGTCATGAGGATCTCGCAAGTGTATTTTCTCCTTAGGAATCGTGGGGATCCCTGAGTGTGTTGCTCCCTTGTGAGTCGTAAGGATCTCAAGCGGGTGGTTTCTCCTTACAAGGTCGAGGGGGCCCTGTAAGTGTCTTTTAACGAGGTTGCGCCCTTTCGGGTTTTCACAAACACTCGCCGGTAGCCCTGCTGTTTTTACTCACGGAGCCCTTTCGGGTTTTCATCCGTGCCCATTTTGCTTCTGGACATACCGTCTTTTATTTTAATTTTTTTATTATTCTTTTTTTTTAACAAGCTTGCGCCCTTTCGGGTTTTCATAAGACTCGCCGGTAACCCTGCTGTTTTTACTCACGGAGCCCTTTCGGGTTTTCATCCGTGCCCATTTTGCTTGTGGACATACCGTTTTTTTTTTACCACGCCAGCCTGAGGATGCCGTGGGTTGATAGTAGTTTAAAGACGTTTCGGTCATTTGCAAGTTTTAGGACATTGCGGTTCGCCGTTAGTTTAGGGACGTTTCGGTCCGCCGTCGCCGTATTTGAGGCGAATATCTAGTTTATTGACTTTTCGGTCTATGAGTCCTTCTCCATGAATGAACATGATGCCCCCAGCATATCCATCTTCTTCGGAGCTTGCGGTTGTGGCGGACTCACCTTCCAGTTCTCAGACAGCGCAAACTTGCCCTGTTGGTATTGGTCTTCAACCCAGTTTTTGAAGACGTAACAGTCCTCGATCAGGTGACCTACCGTTTGGTGGTAAGGGCAATAATTAGGATTATTAACATCGCCTGGCCGCAACGGACGTTTTGGACCCGGCAGATTGATGAGTCTGTCGCACACTGCCAGCTCGAACAGTCCCCTTGTTTTATCTTGCGGAAACGAGTAAGGACGTTTCAACTTTTCCTGGAGGGGTTGCCGCTTGTTGCTTTGGAAAGCAACCGGTCTAGGTCACCTGATTGTTGTTGAGCGCTGGCGACGAGGGCCTTTTTTCCTTTTCTTTTATCCTTTTTATTCGCTCCGTTGTTTGCGGGGCCGGGATTCTTTCCGAGTAGTATGCGATTACATGGCTGAACGTTCTCGCAGCTTCTCAATTCCTTTATTTTCAAAATAGATTCCCCGAGGGAAAAGTTGGGGATAGCTTCTTCGTCAGAGTCGCTTCCAAAGGTGATAATTTGTGATCCCTTGAAGTCGGCTCTATGACAGTTTGCGGTGGCTCCTTTGCGCTCATATATCGCATTTTTCCGATGTCCACAAGCTTCACACTTTGTCATGTCGAAGTGTTGCTTTTGAGCGATATACCCTTGCCACCAACAGTTAAAGGACTCGCAGTCTTTGGTAGGATGTATGATCTTCTGATGATATAAACAGAAGTTAGGGTGCATCTCTACCTCGGAGAAAGAATTTTCTTCAGAGGGCAGTAGCTTCATTCCTACTGATAGAGCTTTGGCGAACCGTTTCCTCGTCTTGAATTTGTTTTTACCCGCAGTGGATGGCTTTTGATTTGACGGGAATACCTTGGCTTTTTCCAGTATGGCCATTTCAGGCTCTTGATTGGCTTTTGCTTTCAAACGAATTTCATTTAGGAAGACATCGATCAACTCGTCTGATGGCTGTAGAATCTCTGGCTCAGGGTTCGCCATTGATTTCTCAGCGCAAGGAGCCTCCTCATCATCTGTCAGTGAATGAGAAATCACATGACAAGTCGCTACGTAGTCTTCGGATTCATCCGATAAGTTTTCTCCATCGTTTTCATCCTCGACGAAAGAACAAGTTGCCCCCGGCGTGTCCGTTTTCTTTGGAGAGTGTGGCTGTGGTGGGTTTACCTTCCAGTTTTCCGACAGCGCGAACTTGCCTTGTAGGTACTGATCTTCGATCCATCCCTTAAAGACGAAACAATCCTCAAGCGGGTAACTTACCGCTTGGTGGTAAGGGCAATAATTGGGACTATTAAGATCGCCTGGCTGCGACAGACGCTTTGGACTCGGCAGATTAATGAGTCTGTTGTGCACGGCCAGCTCGAACAGTCTTCTCATTTTATTCTGAGGAAACGAGTAAGGACGTCCTAGTCTCTCTTCGAGGGATGGGCGTGGACGCACGTTGTTTTGGCGAATGACCGGCTTTGAGTTGCTCGACTGTTGTTGAGCATTGGCGACGACGATCGCTTTCCCTTTTCCTTTCTCATCTCGGGAATCTGATTTTAGAGGAGACGGTCTATGGCCTATCTGGTCCATTTAGGCTAATTTGTCGATCAAGGCCTGGAAGGTGGTCGGCCTGAAGAACATCATGAATTGCAAGATGGTCTCCTGCGGATCGAGAGTGCCCACAAACATGCCTACCGCAGGTGCCTCTTCTATGCGTTGTTCGCATTTCGACCATAGGTTTCGCCGTCGTGTTGCGTATTGGACCCACGTTTCTCCTGGCCTTATTCTGGCATTTATTAGTGCTGTTATCGGGGTGCGTTCACTAGCACTCGCGAATCTTTGTGTGAACAGTAGCTCCATCTCCGCAAATGTTTTGACAGAGTCGTTAGGTAGCTCCGAATACCATTCAAAGGCTGTTTCTGCTAAGCTGCTGAAGAATTGACGTAGCAACAATTTGTCATCGCCTCCAGTATTGCCGCATAAGGCCCTGAATTGAGCGACATGCTGATGCGGATTCCCTGTCCCTTTATATACGTGGAATTTAGGGATCGTATATCCCAGTGGGTAACTGATTTGGTCGTACCAGCTTGGATACGGTCGTCCGGTTCTAGCAATTTGCCCAGCCGCTTCATTCACCTGATGAACCCGGATCTGCTGAGCTATATATTCGTCCAAGTCAGCTTTGGAGATTGCCTCCTCCTTGGCTGTTGACAGAGCCGGTGGAGGATTTGACGTTTCTCCCCTGTCGTCTTCAAGGACGATCAGAGGATCTTCAGCAGGAGGGTCCGGCTGTAACATCATCCCTACCATATCTTGGAAGAGGAGCGCCATCTG
The DNA here is from genome assembly GCA_030015575.1 of Agapanthus africanus. NCBI lineage: Eukaryota > Viridiplantae > Streptophyta > Magnoliopsida > Asparagales > Amaryllidaceae > Agapanthus > Agapanthus africanus. The sequence continues at coordinate 95,557,381 of JASDDO010000008.1, forward strand.
TTTTATGTTAGCCGCTTGCTCTGCAGCTTCTTTTTCCCTCTTTTCGAGGACTCTGCGTAAAAAGTCAGCGTCGGTTTCTTGTTCTTGACGCTCATCCGAAGACGTTTCAGAGCTTTCTTTTGGCTCAGTGAGTGCAGCCATTGTAGTCATCATTTCCTGAAGCTTTTCTTGTTGCTCCTGGGCTTTCGTCACGGATCGGGTGAGCGGTCGGTGGCCCGTAGAAGTGCGGCTTTACTCCTTTCCAGAAGCCATATAAACAGTGTGCACCACCATGCCCCCAGACTTGGGGCGTTTGTGTTCGGTGTCTTTGCGATTTGCCGAAGACACAGGGGCTTCTTGTGGCCTCCTTTTTTGAGTGATTGGAGTTAAGGGAGCCATTATAGTGGGCACCCAAGTAGCTTTTGCTTTTTGTGGTTTGACAGAGTAATCCTTCCCCTGCCGAACCTTCATCTTTTTCTGTCGTCGGAGGCAGTCTTGATCGATCACCGACTCTTAAACCTGTCGCCAGACTTTGTAAATTTTAGAGGATAGCCGTTGAGGGGGCTGCTCTAGCTTCTTCTCTGGAATATTCTTCACAGATGAAGGAGTTCGCTTTAGCACCGCAGTAGGAGAGTTTCTGCGCACCGAGTTCAGCAACTCAAAGATGTTCCTGGTTGGAACAGCAGTATCGATCTCCACCATTAGAGTTGGAGGAGTAAGTCCAGAGGGGGAGTTGCCCCCAGCCTTCCTCACTCGGCGCTAGTAGCGACGTCGGGCATGTCGTGCTGATGGAGTTGTTTCAGCTATAGGGTGACCTCCTCATGCCCCCTGTGTTGGTCAGAATATGCTGGTACCAGCCTTTTAAAGATCGACGTCCGTTGAACGGGGACGGCCAACTTGTTAGAAGCGGACTTCTGAACATGGGAAGCAACCTTGGTGATTTTGCCAGGGACGGGAGTTGGAATGGCTATCCGCTTCGGGATAACGCCTTCTGGTATGGCAGGCTTCTTCATGAGCCTGTTAGAGCTCTGGCCTAGTCCGTTAAAAACTGAAGCAGTGGAGTTGGACGACCCGTTGAGAGGGGTCGCGGCAGTGGTAAGCCGATCAAAGACTGACTTCTTTGAGGCTTCTTGCAATGTCATTGGGGCGTTGAAGCTCATTGGTGGGAGCATGGTCCCGAAGAATAATCCAGTGGTGGCCTGAGTTACCTGCTCTACTGGCATCTTGAAAAGGGAGGCCGCTTGGGGCCCATAAGTCACTCCTCCAGTAAAGACCGAGCGAGAGTTGCAGTTGCAGGAAGTGCAGTTTGAAGCTATTGATCTTCTGTTTTATGCAAAGAGCAAGACACCAAATCTTAGTATCTCGAATCCACAGGCAACCACAGTAAACCGTGATTCGTTCGCGAACACGACACACGAAGTGTGGAGTGGAAAGTGGAAAAGGTCCCACCGGGCGTGCCAGAATCTGTTCCCTTCCGAATGGCGGCCTAGACTTTGCGTCTCGCCTGAGATTCGGGGCAGATGCGATATGGTTTTATCCGTCTACCTCTCCGAAGATGCCAAGTTGATTTATGGCACCGTGTATCGGAGGTTTAGACGGATGCAGCCGATGTAGCAGACTTCGTCAAATTCCCCCTCAGGATGAGGGGTTTTTTATTGTGGGGACGCTCTTCCCTGCAGGCGCAAGCCCCTGCAGTTAATTACGCTACCGCATCGCGGTAACAACTTTCTCCTTCTCCAGAATTTCACTTCGTGTCGTGTGTGTTTATTTTGTTTGTGGTTGCCCGTGGATTGTATACGGAGACTGAGTAATACCGTCGCCCGTAGGACGTGGATTAGTCCAAATCCGTATTTACTTAGATTTGGGTTTGGGGGTTTTGGTTTAAGGATACGTTAGCCATTTTTGAGGCTAAGATCAACTTAAACGCTTGTTAAGGATACGTTAGTCCAGTTTGAGACTAAGATCAACTTAACGGGATCGTTTAGATCCGACAAAAGAGCAATTGGCTCTATTATTCCAGTTTATGGACACAGTGGTCCATTGAATATATGGCCGTCGGGACCCGTCACCTCTCTGACGACGTTGAAAGATTACAACGACAGATGTCAAAGGAGTTCAGAGATGTACCCTTGAACCAAAGTTGATTGGGGGATTTATAGTCCAATTTGGGACTAAAGTCTGTTTGAGGGTTTAAGGATACGTTAGCCATATTTGAGGCTAAGATCAACTTAAACGGTTGTTAAGGATACGTTGGTCCAGTTTGGGACTAAGATCGACTTAACGGGATCGTTTAGATCCGACAAAAGAGCAATTGGGCTCTATTGTTCCAGTTTAGGGACATAGTGGTCCATCGCCAGTTTAGGGACGTGGTGGTCCATCGCCAGTTTAGGGACGTGGTGGTCCATATTCCAGTTTAGGGACGTAGGGGTCCGATATTAGTTTAGGGACGTCTCGGTCCGATATTAGTTTAAGGACGTCTCGGTCCAACATTCCAGTTTAGGGACGTAGGGGTCCGATATTAGTTTAGGGACGTCTCGGTCCGATATTAGTTTAAGGACGTCTCGGTCCAACATTAGTTTAAGGACGTCTCGGTCCAATATTAGTTTAAGGACGTCTCGGTCCATATACGTGTGTGGTCGTCGGGACCCGTCACCTCTCTGACGTCGTTGAAGGATTACAACGACGAATGTCAGAGGAGTTCGGAGATGTACCCTCGAACCGGATATAAATTGATTTAAGGGAGCAATATCGCTCAGTCAATTTAATTTGAGGACTTACGGCCATGATTGGGCTAAGTCCAAAGTATTCAACGCTTTTTATTTGTTCTTGGTCTGTTAGATCTGTGTTGAGGCTTGGCCTATTTTTAAATAATGCATTGCATTATTTTCTTTTTTTTTGTTTGGGCTCTGCCCATAAAAGATGCAGAGCATCGATTTATTTTGGACTCTACAAGGCATCTGCATAGCATTTTATTATTTTGTTTGGGCTCTGCCCATTTATAAATGATGCAGAGCATCAATTTAATTAGGCATGTTTGGTCTTTTAATTGGGCCTGGCCCTTCAGGAAAAGAAATGCATTGCATTTGTCAGGTGCTTTGCGCCAATTACTGAGCGCAAGCGCTTGTGGTTAGGACACGTGTCATGCTCTGGTGAGCGCAAGCGCAACAGCGCAGTGCGCTGCGCTAGTGCGCTGCGCTGTTACGCTGCTGACACGTGGCGCGCTCTGGTGAGTTGCGCTAATTCCAGAGAGCAAAGCTCTATTTTAAGAGCGCGTAGCGCAAGTGGTTCTGTAGCTGACACGTGGCGCCCTCTTAAGAGCGTAACAACGTAGTTTGCAAGTGCAGAGCACTAAGAATCTTTTAGATTCAAGAACAGAAGTGCAAAGCACTATTTAATTTCTTGATCTAAATTTAGATCAAAGAAATTTTTTTCTCTTTTTTGTTTCAAGAACCAGAGGTTCATAAAAGTGCAAAGCACTATTTTTTTTATTTTATTCTTTTCTTGTTTTAAAGAACCAAAGGTTTATAAGAAGTGCAAAGCACTGTTTTTTATGTAATGATCATTGATCTTGTTTTTAGATCAATGATCTATTAGAAGAAATTTATTCTTCTATTTTATGAAGGTTCTTTACCTTTTTCTTGGAATTTTCTCAGAGTTCTCTCTGTTTGAAGCTCTTGACCCTTTTTTTTTTAAGAAATGTTGATGCCTTTGAATTGAGACCTAGGGTCCTTTTTATAGTGCCCATAAATTAGTTAAATTTGTTAAAGAGATCTTTCTCTGAGTGATTTGGGGAATTTTCCCCACCGTTGGATCTTTGATCCAAGGGCTTCTGCTTTGCAGAAGAAAATCTTCTTGTTTTAACAAGAACAGAAAAGATTTCTTAAAATTTTAATTCTGTTTAGCGCAGATGCCCCAGCGCGTGACACGTGTCGCGCAGCGCACAGCGCAGCGCAACTGTGCCAGCGCATCTGTGCTGACACGTGTCGCGCAGTGCACAGCGCAGCGCAACTGCGCTGACACGTGTCGCGCAGCGCACAGCGCTAGCGCATCTGCGCTGACACGTGTCGCGCAGCGCACAGCGCAGCGCACAGCGCTGACACGTGTCGCACAGCGCAGCACTAGCGCAACTGAAGTGTTGCTTCCTTTAATAGAGCTTTGCTGTGATTGGGCGCGCCTTCTTGGGCGCCGTGCTGATACATCTGCGCCTGACACGTGGCGCGTTGCGCACAGCGTAAAGAATCTGAAGCGTTGCTTCATTTATTGAAGTTTAAATTTTCCAAGCAGAGCTTTGCTCTGATTGGGGTAAGATAAAGCGTCGCTTCATCTCCCGCCTCGGAATTTGAACAGAGCTTTGCTCTGATTGGGGTAAACACTTTCTATTTAAATAAGAAGGAGGGAACACTAGAACATTGCAAAAAGAAGAGTTCCATTCATTCAAAAGGTACTAGGGCTCCTCAGCCTTACAGAAAAAGAAAAAGTTACAACAGAGGTAGAACAGGATCAAGGAAGTACTCCTGGTGGTACTCGGAGTAGATTTCCGCTAGCCGGGCCCTAGCCTCTGCAGCCGCTCCTGCCGATGCTGAACGCGAACTCAAGACGCCACAGAAGCACCCGACGCTCCGCCCTCTAAGCCTTGGCTCACAATGTACCTCATCTTGAAGCACTCCAGAATGAGGGCCAAGGATCGGTCGTGCCTGGCTTTCGAGATAAGGCCGAGCAAGAAGACCGAGCGCACCTTGTCGAGCGCCTCATCCAGAAGCTCCTCGGTGAAAGGGTTGTCCAACCCTGGGGACCTCCTCCAAATCGCGTACATCAGCAACTGAAGCAGGGACGACCGCCGAGAGAGAAGACGGCCGACGTAACCCTCAAGGCGCTGAACCACTCCCCGGTACCCATCCTCAGCCAGGGATCGATCATACAAAGAGACATCGTCAAAGGTGATAATCTCTTCGATCGAATACATGTACCCAGTCATCTCAAAAGAAAACGGTGCAGAAGGGGTTACCATCTCCTTCCCTATTTATAACCCCAAGCGGAATCCTTAGAGGCCCCGATTCGCGCGCGAATCCTGGGATCCGCCAAGATTAATCCAATACTAATCTTCCACGTGGAAAAAGTGATGCGGCTCCCCGAAATGTTGTGCCTCTCCCAAGAATTCCTGGCACGTGCCGCCTATGACGGTCGCCCCTCCCAATGTTCACGAATCAGGGAAGGTCGGGCTAAACCTCCGGATTCACCGAGCAGCTACCCTGCTCGGTCCATCCTTAACAGGCCATTGCTTGGGTTCTTCAACGAAGTAATGTAAATTCTCCTAAGTTCTTTTCATTTAAACAACCAAAGGGACGCGAAAGAGCATTGCAGAAAAGAAGAATTTTATTAATTCAAAAGGGTATTGTGGGCTCCTCAGCCGTACATTGAAAAAATATTTACAATAGCGGAGGAAGGGGTGCAGGAAACATTGCTCGTGGTACTCCGAGGATATTTCCGCAAGCCGAGCTCTCACCGCCTCGGACCTCTGCCTCTGATGCCGTCCGCGAACGTCGGCATGATGCCTCAGTTGGTAGCACTCAAGGACGAGTGCCACCGAGCGATCCCGCTGACCCGCCGAGATTAGGCCGAAGCGGTACAAAGACCTCAGCTTACCAACGGCCTCGTCCTTAAGCTGCTCAGACAAGGGGTTGTGCAGCCTCGGCGTCGCCCTCCAGATTGAGTACATCAACAGCTGGAGGAGGGGTGAGCGCCGGTGAAGCAGTCAGCCAAAATGATCCTCAATGCGGCCTATAACTAGCTACACCGTATCCTCGGTGCAGTACTGGTCATACAGGTACACGTCCTCGAAGTTTATGATGTCAGGGATGGTAAAAGGGAAGTCCTCCATTGTTACATTTTGGGTATGAAAAAAGGAGTGATCAACGAGCCCTCCGTTTTATAGCCCCACTGAGCCCTCAAGAGTCCAACAGTCGCTCGTTCTTTCTAATGTCGTACCGCCACGCGGCGGATATCCCTCCTCTTTCGGCAAACCGAAATCGGAATGACGTGGCTCTTACGCTTCGCCTCCCCCCGCACGTTCATGACACGTGTCACCCGCGATGGTCGCTCTTCCCAACTCTCACGACACGAACCAGGGAGGGTCGGATGAAACCTCACAAGGCCGAGCAGCTACCCTGCTCGGTCCATCCTTGGCTGGTAATCTCTTACCCCGCGACGCCAAGGATCGAAGCCCTCGCCAAGAGACAACCGGGAAGCTACCCTGCTCGGTTATACCTGGCTGGTAGATCCCTACCCACCGACGCCAGGGATCGAATCCCTCGCCAAGAGGCAACCGGGAAGCTACCCTACTCGGTTATCCTTGGCTGGTAGTTCCCTACCCACCGACGCCAGAGATCGAAGCCCTCGCCAAGAGGCAACCGGGCAGCTACCCTACTCGGTTATCCCTGGCTGGTAGTTCCCTACCCCACGACTCCAGGGATCTAAGCCCTCGCCAAGAGGCAACCGGGCAGCTACCCTGCTCGGTTATCCCTGGCTGGTAGTTCCCTACCCACTGACGCCAGGGATCGAAGCCCTCGCCAAGAGGCAACCGGGAAGCTACCCTGCTCGGTTATCCCTGGCCGGTAGTTCTCTACCCCATGACGCCAAGGATCTAAGCCCTCGCCAAGAGGCAACCGGGCAGCAACCCTGCTCGGTTATCCCTGGCTGGTGGTTCCCTAACCCACGATGCCAGGGATCTAAGCCCTCGCCAAGAGGCAACCAAGCAGCAACCCTGCTCAGTCCATCCTTAGTAGGCCTTCCGATGCCCTCCCGTGCTAAGGATCAAAGCCCTCACTAAGAGGCAACCGAGCAGCAGCCATGCTCGGTCCATCCTTAGCAGGCCTCCCTATGCCCTCCCGCGCTAAGGATCAAAGCCCTCACCAAGAGGCAGCCGGGAAGCAACCCTGCTCAGTTATCCCTGGTTCTTAGTTCCCTACCCCACAACGCCGGGGATCTAAGCCCTCGCCAAGAGGCAACCAAGCAGCAACCCTGCTCGGTCCATCCTTAGCAGGCCTCCCGATGCCCTCCCGCGCTAAGGATCAAAGCCCTCACCAAGAGGCAACCGGGCAGCTACCCTGCTCGGTTATCCCTGGCTGGTAGTTCCCTACCCCCACGACGCCAGGGATCTAAGCCCTCACCATGAGGTAACCGAGCAGCAACCCAGCTCGAGCCATCCTTAGCAGGCCTCTCTATGCCCTCCCACGCTAAGGATCAAAGCCCTCACCAAGAGACCACCGAGCAGCTGCCCCGCACGGTCCATCCTTGGACGGTAATTCACTACCCACGAAGCCAAGGATCCAAGCCTTCATCAAGAGGCCACCGCGCAACTACCCTGCTCGGTCCGTCCACGTCTAAGCGATCTATACATCGACTTCGGGGCCATGGAGATACTGTCCTTTCACCGGTCTTTGCACACTTGGCAAATGATCGAATTCAACTCGACGTGCAATCCCTAGACGAAAAACCAACCTAACATGAAAGCAGTACCATGCAAATACAAATGTTTAGCAAAAAGATTTTTTATTCATAAAAAGTCGGAAGTCTTTACAAGGTATTATGGGCTCCTTGTTTCCCCCAATCAGAGCAAGGCTCTGTTTGAATTTTAAAAATTCAAAAATTGAAGCAACGCTTCAAATCCCGTTCGCTGCGCGCAACGCACCACATATCAGAAGTTGATACGTCAGCGCAGCGCCCAAGGCAGCGCGCCCAATCAGAGCAAGGCTCTATTTAAAACAAAAATTAAAGGAAGAAACGCTTCAGTTACGCAAGCGCTGCGCTGCGCGACACGTGTCAGCGCAGTTGCGCAAGCGTAGTAGCGCAAGCGCTGCGCTGCGCGACACGTGTCAGTGCAAACGCAGTTGCGCTGCGCTGTGCGTTGCGCGACACGTGTCAGTGCAGTTGCGCTGCGCTCTGCGCTGCGTGACACGTGTCACGCGCTGGGGCGTTTGCGCCAAACAGAATTAAATTCTAGAAAGATCCTTCTGTTCTTGTTAAAACAAGAAGATTGTCTTCTGTAAAACAGAAGCCCTTGAATCAAAGATCCAACGGTGGGAAAATTCCCCAAATCACTCAGAGAATAATCTCTTTAACAAACTTAACAAACCTATGGGCACTATATAAAGACCCCTAGATCCCAATTCAAATCATCAACATCAAGAACTTCAACTCTGAAGAAACTTGAAGAGAAATTCAAGAAAAAGGTTTAAAAAAACCTTTTATAATAGAAGAATTTCTTCTAATAGATCATTGATCTAAGAACAAGATCAATGATCTTCAGTAAAATATAAATAACAGTGCCTTGCACTTTTTTATGAACCACTGGTTCTTTGAAAACAAGAAAAACTTGTTTTCTCTGATCTAAAATTGATCAAAATATAAAACAGTGCCCTGCACTTGCAAAATTGGCACTGTTGCGCTCTTAGGTTGGCGCAAGCCACCAGAGAGCGCCACGTGTCAGCTCCAGAACAACTTGCGCTATGCGCTTTTAAAATAGAGCATTGCTCTCTGAAATTGGCGCAACTCGTCAGAGCGCACCACGTGTCAGCAGTGCAAACACAGCGCACTGACGCAGCGCACTGTGCTTGCGTGACATGTGTCATCACCACAAGCGCTTGCGCTCATTTATTGGCGCAAAGCGCCTGACAGGCCACATGGCCACTGTCAGATAATTGATGCACTGCATCATTAAAAAGAAGGGCTGAGCCCAATTAAAAAGGCCTAACAGGCCTAGTAAATGCTATGCATTATTTTCAAAAAATGGGCAGATCCCAAATAAAAACAGATGCAATGCATCATTCTTTTTTAAAGGAGCAGAGCCCAAACAAGGATCTGTCATACCAGAACAGATGTTGTGCATCATTTAAAAGGGGCAGAGCCCAAATAAAGGTCCAACAGAGACCAAGATTAATGCTATGCATTATTAAACATGGGCAAAGCCCTAGCACAGGTCTAATAGGCCAAAAATAAGAAATAACGTTGAATATTCTCAACTGGACTTAGCCCAATCATGGTCGTAAGTCCTCAAACTAAATTGACTGAGCAAGACTGCTCTCCTTAATCAATTTACATCCGGTTCGAGGGTTCATCTCCGAACTCCTCTGACTCCTATCGTTGTAATCCTTCAACGACGTCAGAGAGGTGACGGGTCCTGACAACCACACATCAACACGGACTGTGGGGTCCTTAAACTCATGGACTTATGCGTCCTTAAACCAAAACACGGACTGCGGGGTCCTTAAACCCGCGGACTTATGCGTCCTTAAACTACCTATGGACCACCATGTCCCTAAACTAGAATATGGACTGCAATGTCCTTAAACTACCTATGGACCACTACGTCCATAAACTGGAACAATAGAGCCTCCAAATGCTCTTTTGTCGGATCCAAACGATCCCGTTAAGTTGATCTTAGTCTCAAATCGGACTAACGTATCCTTAACAAATGTTTAAGTCGATCTTAGCCTAAATATGGCTAACGTATCCTTAAACTAAAACACCAAACCCAAATCTCAGTAAATACGGATTTGGACTAATCCACGTCCTACGGGCGACGGCATCACTTAGTCTCCGTATACAATCCACGGGCATCCACAAACAAAACAAACACACACGACACGAAGTGAAATTCTGGAGAACGAGAAAGTGGCTACCGCGATGCGGTAGCGTAATTAACTGCAGGGGCTTGCGCCTGCAGGGAAGAGCGTCCCCACAATCAAAAACCCCTCAAACGAGGGGGAATCTGACGAAGTCTGCTACATCGGCCGCATCCGTCTAAACCTCCGATATACGGCGCCATAAATCAACTTGGCATCTTCGGAGAGGTAGTCGGATAAAACCAAATAGCATCTGCCCCGAATCTCAGGCCAGGCGTCCTCTTGTCGTCTTGGCCGCCATTCGGAGGGGAACAGATTCCGGCACGCCCGGTGGGACCTTTTCCTCTTTCCACTCTACACTTCGTGTGTCGTCTTCACGAACGAATCGCGGTTTGTTAATGGTTGCCTTTGGATTTCAAGTTACTAAGATTTGGTCTTTTGCCTGGCGCAGAAATCAAGCATCAATGGCCTCAAACTGCTCGAAGTGTCAATGCAACCGACGCTCCACCTCACCTGGAGGTGTAGCATATGGGCCTCAAGCGGCCTCCATCCTTACTATGGCTGTGGAGAAAGTGACTCAAGCCACCGCCGGCCTATTTTTTGGGACCATGATCCCGCCAGCGAGCTTCACCATCCCTGTGCCCGCACCGGAAGCTTCAAGAAAGTCGGTCTTCGATCAACTTGCTACTCCCACGGCCCCTCTCAATTGGTCGTCCAATTCTTCAGTCTTCATCAGGCTGAGCTCGAGCACCAAAGGGCCTATCAAGAAGCCCATAACACCTGAGGCGGTCATCCCAAAGAAGACGGCTGCTCCCGAAGTCGCCAAGGCGGCTTCTCCTGTCAAAGAGTCAGTCTTTGCAAGGCTGACTATTCCCACTCCCGCTCAGAAATCTGCTTTTGACCGCTTGGATACAACTCCTCAACGGACGTCAGTCTTCAACAGGCTGACACCGGCAACAGTCCTTCGCCTGAACAGGGGGCAAGAAGAAGCTGTCTCTAAACCAATACCGACAAATCGTTGCGCCCGACGACGCCACTGGCGCCGGATAAGGAATACCGGGGGCAACTCCCCCTCTGGAATAACTCCACCAGCTCCAACGGTAGAAGTTAATATTGCTGTTCCAACTGGGAACAGCTTTGAACTGCTGAACAGGGTACGCAGAAACTCGCCAACTGCGGTGCTTAAAAGATCTCTTCCACCGGTAGAGACCGCCGTGGAAGCAGAAAAGCCGGAGCAGTCTCCTCAATCGCTGTCCTCCAGGATCTACAAGACATGGCGACGAGTCCGAGAATCTGTGATTGATCCTAATTTCTCTCGCCAACACAAGAAGTCGAAAGGTCGGTAGAAAGAGAATCCCCCCGTCAAGCAACAAAAGGCGATGACCACTTGGGTGCCCAAAGCAACGGCCTCCTCGACTTCAATGGCCCATAAGAGAAGAAGGCCGGAGAAAGTCCTCACGCCGATGGCGAATATCAAAGGTGGTGAACCCAAACGCCCTAAGTCAGGGGGCATCGTAGTTCATACCATCTACATGGCGTCTGGTAAAGAGGACAGCCGCATATCCACAGGTCATAGATCGCTTACGCGATCGGTGACCAAAGCGCAGGAGCAACAGCAGAAGCTCCAAGAAATGATGACCGTGATGGCCGCACTCACTGGGCCAAAAGAAAGCCCTGAAACGTCCTCGGATGAACGCCAGGAGCAAGAAATTGACGCCGAATTCCTTCGTCGGATATTGGAGAAGAAGGATAAAGAGGCTGCTGAACAAGCAGCCAACATAAAGCGTATGGGCCTCCTGTTCCAAGACATGGTGGGGATGATGATCCAACAAGATCCTCCAGCCGAAGATCTACCGATCGTCCTTGAAAACGATATAGGAGAAACGTCGAATCCTCCACCAGCTCTGTCAACAGCTAAAGAGGAGACAATCTCCAAAGCTGACTTGGACGAGTACATAGCCCAACAAATACGGGTTCATCATGCGACTGAAGCAGCCGGCCAGGTCGTAAAAACAGGATGACCATATCCGAGCTGGTACGACCAGATCAAGTACCCGCCGGGCTACACAATTCCCAAGTTCCATGTCTATAAGGGGACGAGCAATCCCCACCAGCATGTTGCCCAGTTCAGGGCACTCTATGGCAACACCGACAGTGATGACAAACTATTGCTTCGCCAGTTCATCGGCAGCTTGTCAGATACAGCGTTCGAGTGGTACTCTGAGCTCCCGAACGACTCTATCAAGACCTTCGCGGAGATGGAGCTGTTGTTTACCCAGCGTTTTGCAAGTGCCAGCGAACGCACCCCGATGACGGCACTAATTAACGCCAGGGTGAAGCCAGGCAAGACATGGGTCCAATATGCTATACGGTGGCGGAATTTATGGTCGAAATGCGAGCAACGCATTGAAGAAGCTCCTGCAGTGGGTATGTTTGTGGGAACCCTTGATCCGCAAGTAACCATCTCGCAATTTATGATGTTCTTCAAGCCGACTACCTTCCAAGCCCTGATCGACAAGTTAGCGCAAATGGATCAGATGGGCCATAGACCTCCTCTTCCAAAGCCGGACTCCCGAAATGAAAAGGGGAAGGGAAAAGCGATCGTTGTCGCTAATGCTCAGCAACAGCCGAGCAACTCGAAGCCGGTTGTTCGCCAAAATAATATGCGTTCGCGCGTACCCCTTGAGGAGAGGCTAGGACGTCCTTACTCGTTTCCCCGAGATAAAACGAGAAGATTATTCGAGCTGGCGTTGCGCAACCGACTCATAAATCTGCCGGAGCCAAAACGTCCGTCGCAACCAAATGATGTCAATGAGCCCAACTACTATTCCTATCACCGAGTACTAGGTCGTCCGATCGAAGATTGCTACGTTTTCAAAAATTGGCTTGAAGACCAGTACCAACAGGGCAAGTTTGCGTTATCCGACAGATGGAAGGTGAATCCGCCGCAACCTCACGCCTCTAAGAGGATGAATATGCCGGGGGCAACGTGCTCTCTAGTCGAAGAAGCCCCATGGGAGGTTGTGCTGTCAGCCAAGACAAAGAGGATGTTGAACGATCTTCAAACATGCCCAGCAATCAAGTGGAAGAACCCGTTGGAACCTCAGATCGTTGAAGGGATGTTGAAGCCGCGTCCAACCCCGAAGACCGATGGTGATGGCCCAAGCACTCACAACCATCCGTCAAAATCTTCGAAGAAGAAGAAAAGGAAATCCAAGAAGCCCGTGAAGTCTGGCGACAAGCGCACGGACTTGCAAAAATAAATTGACACGCTGGAGGAATATAACCAGAAAGCACGGACTCCCATTACACTCCAAGAGTTTCTCAACCACGTCTTTCAAGAAGAGGATGAGGGAGAAAGTTCATCGGATGAATCTGAGGAATACGTGGCGAGCTGCCATATGATCTCCCATTCGTTGACGGACGATAAGGAGACTCCTTGCACTGAAAAGCTGGGGGAAGATCCCGAACCAAAAATTCTGGGGCCATCAGATGAAGTAATTGACGCATTCCTCAACGAAGCTCTGTTGAAAAGTAAAGCTGGTCGGGAACGCGAGACGGCTATATTTGAAAGGGCCAAGCGCCAGCGACTTGACGAAAGAGCTGAGACACTTCCGCTGGAGAAAAATACATCCACTACAGATAAAAGCAAATTCAAGACGAGGAAAAGGTTTGCTCAGGCCATATCAATGGGCATGAAGCTACCATCCTCTGAAGGAAGCATTACTGGTGAAGTAGAAATGCACCTCTCCTACTGCTTGTATCATCGGAAGATTTCGCACCCTACCAAAGAGTGCAAAGCTTTCAATAGATGGTGGTAAGGATATGTTGCTCACCGGCAACATTTTAAGCGGGAGAAGCGCAAAACTCGTCGGGAGCGAAAAAATACAACCGAAGAGCTTAACAGAACTACCGGCAATTGTGCATAGTTAATGCCGGGGGATCACAAGTGCTTACATTCAGGAGCGATTCCGACGAGGAGCTGGCTCTTAGTCCCCTCTTTAAAGAGTCCACTTCGGGAAAAGAAGAAGAGCAGAAGGTATGTGAAAATATCCGGCTGCGTAATCGTACGCTGTCCGAAAAGAATCTCGAACCCTCAAACAAAAAAGATAAAGGGAAAGAAAAGGTCTCTGAGGATATCGCCCTGGATGACCAAGTTGTGGAAGAGCTAATTGCCAAGGACCCGCCAAAGAGAAATAAGGTGGACTACAACGTTCTGGCACACTTGAGGAAGCTACCCTCGCAGCTCAGCATTCTTGACGCCCTTTTACTATCAAAAGAGGCGAGAGATTCGTTAATCAAGGCACTACAGGAGCCGGAACAATTCCAAGCTTTCCTGGCCGAAGAAAAGATGAAGGATGAATTGGAGGAAGTGCACACGGCCGATGTCACTTTTGGTGATGAGGACCTTCTCCTTGGGACGTGCGAACACAATCGCCCCCTCTATGTCTCAGGATATTGCCACGATATAAAGATAGGCAAAATCCTGATCGACAATGGATCCTCCGTTAATCTCCTTAACGTGCGGGTGTTAAAAGAAATCTGCATGAGCATCCAGCACCTTGCTCGGAACAAGATTACCATCTCCGGGTTTGACTCCCAGTCATCAAGAACTCTTGACTCTGTGATACTGACGCTACACTTTGGGATACTCGTCACGGACATTAAGTTCCACGTCATAGACGCCAAAACATGCTACAACGCTCTGCTCGGCCGACCATGGTTACACGAGTACAACATCATCCCTTCTACACAACATCAGTGTATGAAGTATTTTAAGGATGGTCTCGAGTATACCGTGACGGGAGAACTGAACCCGTTCTCTGTGAACGAGGTCCGCAAATATGAGATGCCAAATACTTCTTACCGGATTTCAAGGATACGGAGAGGTGTCACAAACCGGAGAACAAAGCTAATGCCACCATCCCTGTCTTCGGCAGTGATACCGAGGAGGAAGAGGAGATGATTTATTCGGGTCCACCCCAACACAACAGACAGGGACCATCCTCTCCTACGTTGATCTTTGGTAGTGACTCGGAAGATGAGGTCCATGCTGTATTCTCTGCTCGACCTTCAATACAAACGTTCGCTGACGAAGAGCAAAGTCTACAAATCGCCATGGTTCCACCTAGACACCATAAAGAACTGGATGCACTTGATACCTATAGTGTAGAGGAGTTGCGGACATTCTACGTCCCTCCCAGGCGAAGAGGTGAAAAGGCAATTCTATTCTACCGCTCTGGGAAAACCAAAGTGGAGAAATAAATCTGGCACGGTGCGGATCCTACGCTTGACAGACTTCAGCCCATCCGTCTTCCCAGATATTATATAGAAGGCTTGAAAAGGTTGTTGAAGCGCCAGGGGATATCCTTCAAACAGACCGCTCGAAAAGCCAAATTCTACGACAAGGTCTGGAACATTCCCGGGACTCAGCACAAGCTGCCTAATGGGAGAATGGAAACAATCGGGCTTGGATACATTCGGTCCAAGAAACGAGAGCTACTCCACGATTGCTACGTCGTGCATGACTTTGATGAAGAAGCGGATGCTCAATGGGAAGATGCTAATCCTGAACCAGTGAAAGTTCCAGATGCAAAAGTGCTCAGTCCGTCGTTCGAAGAACAAATGGACAAGCTTATAAGGGAAGCTGGTCAAAAAGTTCGAGACGACCATAACCGCGAAATGGCCATCTACGAGAAAGCCAAAACGCAACGCCTCCTCCAACAGGCTGTGAAAGATGAAGATGCCGCTCCTTGTCAACCTGTTATAAAGAAGGCCCGACGCAGAGGCAGAAACAAGTCGAAAGGCGAAAAAGGCGCTCAACAGCAACAAAGCGGGACTAAGAAGCCACGCAAACGAGAATCGAGCGGTTCCGATCTATCCCTCATAAGGAAAATGGGACGAGTGTACTCTTTTCCTCGGGACAAGACGAAGAAAATACTTGACCTCGCTCTAAAACATCAGATGCTTACACTGCCGAAGTCCAAACACCCCGAATAAGTTGGCGAAGTTTCTCACCTGGACTATTGCCCTTATCACCGAGTGATAGGGAACCCTCTCGAGGACTGCTTCACCTTCAATAATTGGGTTGAAGATTAGTATCAGCTTGGCAAGTTCACTCTGTCTGACAACTGGAGGGTAGCGCCGCCACAGAAGCACGAACCCAAGGCCACGAAAGAAGAACCAGTTCCACATTGGGCTTGGAAACGAATTCGTACTTGTCACGTGATAACGATATCAAAAGAAGAGCCCAAGAACATGGATGAACTTCCCTGGTGCTTCAAAAACAGCAACGATGAGGTGATCTCAGAATTTCCGCCAGCACCGAAAGAGCTGGAGGATGGAATACATACCACTGCGGATAATCTCAAGAAAATTGAGTTGGGGACGGTGAATGACCCGCGACCGACATTCATTAGTGAACTGTTGTCTGAAGAGAGGGTGGCTTCATTAAAAGACCTGCTTATGCAGCATAAAGATTGCTTCGCATGGAACTATTCCGAAATGCTGGGACTAGATCCAGAAATTGCGGTGCACAAATTAGCAATATCCCCGGACGTCAAGCCAGTCAAACAAGCACCGAGAAGAATGCGGCTCGAGCTTGAGATGAGCATCAACGCCGAGATCAAGAAGCTGATCGACTCTGGCTTCATCCAGGAGGTCCAGTATCCCGAGTGGATCGCCAACATCATCCCGGTGATGAAGAAAAATGGGACAGTGCACATATGCGTAGACTTCCGGGATCTCAATAAAGCCTGCCCGAAAGACAATTTCCCAGTGCCAGTCACCGAACTGATGATAGACAATACATCCACTCATGAGGTTTTCTCCTTCATGGACGGCTCATCGGGGTATAATCAGATAAAGATGCATCCCGAAGACCAGAAGCACACCGCCTTCAGGACTCCTTTGGGTATATTCTGCTACAAGGTGATGCCCTTCGGTCTAAAGAACGCCGGTGCCACCTATCAGAGGGCCATGAAGAAGAACTTTGATGACTTTATACACGAAATCGTCGAATGTTATATCGACGACCTCGTGGTGAAAAGAAAATCATACGAGTAACATCTCGAGCATCTAAAGACCGTATTTCAACGCCTTCGACAATACAACTTGAAGATGAACCCTCTCAAGTGTGCATTCGGAGTTTCCTCGGGCAAATTCCTGGGATTCATCGTCCGACATCGAGGTATTGAGATAGATCCGTCAAAGATCAAGGCGATCATGGAAATGCCTCCGCCAAGGACTCTCAAACAGCTGCGGTCTCTCCAAGGGAAGCTCGCGTATATACGGCAATTTATAGCCAACCTTTCAGGCAAGTGTCGACCTTACAACCACCGGATGAAGAAAGGAACCCCGTTCGTCTGGGACCAAAAATGCCAAAGTGCGCTAGACGAGATCAAGCAATACCTGCAGAACCCGTCAGTATTGGCTGCTCCGGTCAAGGGAAAGCCCCTCATTATTTATACAACCGCCCTTGAAGGTTCCTTATGCGCATTATGGGCGCAAGAGAACAATCAAAGGAAAGAAAGAGCACTCTATTATTCGAGTCGAGTTCTACTGGGGACAGAAAGAAACTACTCCCCCATTGAAAAACACTGCCTGGCATTGATCTTTGCAATAACAAACCTCAGACACTATGCGTTGGCGCATGAGGGCCGTCTCATTTCGAAGGTGGACCCTCTTAAATATTTGATGTCGAAGGCCATATTGACGGGGCGACTCGCTAAATGGGCCCTGCTCTTGATGGAGTTCTCGATAACGTATCAACCTCTCAAGGCAGTAAAAGGCCAGGCCATCGCCGACTTTCTCGCTGAACATCCGATACCCGCCGATGCTCCTCTGAATTGCGATCTTCCAGACGAACATGCGTTTGATGCGATCAATGGTGGTGATACCCGATGGGAGCTTTATTTCGATGGAGCATCTTCCGTGAAGAAGCGCAAACAAAGTACCCCTATAATCAAATCGAGGGTAGGACTCATCTTTGTAACTCCACAAGAAAGGATAATGCGCTTTGCTTTCTCCCTAACAGAGCCGAGGACAAACAATGAAGCTGAATACGAAGCTTTGATAGCAGGCCTCGAGATCGCCATCGACATGGGAATTGAAAACCTCCTCATATATGGAGATTCTCAACTGGTCGTTAGTCAAGTAAATGGGGATTACCAGACATGCAAACCAGAGTTGGTGAAGTACGGCGAAAAGGTGCAACAACTGTTAACCCAAATTCCTTCATACACTTTGGAAAACATATCGCGCGCGGAAAACAGCAAAGCGGATGCATTAGCCAAGCTCGCTAAAGAATTGGCTGACGAGAACCTCGATGACGTCAGAATTGCGGTACAAAACCGTCGGGTGCTTGCCCCAGCGGAAATATCTCCGGAATCACCCGAAGAGAAGAAAGCGACTGAGAAAATGGCTATGCAAATAAAAGACCGGGAAAAAGCCGAGGATTGGAGGGAAGTCTTTATAGACTACTTCAAATATCGTAGAACGCCCGAAGATGCATCCTCAAGACATCAGCTTATGAAACGAGCTCTGTCTTTCGCCTTCGTCAATGATACTCTGTATAAGAGGTCATTTGATTCTCTGTGGTTGAAATGTCTGGGACCAGACGAAGCGAAAAGAGTCGTTCAGGAAGTTCATGACGGAATCTGCGGTTCTCACCAAGCAGGCCCAAAGATGAAGTTGAAGATCAAACGGATGGGCTACTACCGGCCCACGATGATTCAAGACTGCCTTGAGTATGCGAAGCAGTGCCACTCATGCCAAATTCATGGGGACTTCATCCACCAACATCCAAATCCACTCCATCCAACAGTGGCTAGCTGGCCGTTCGAAATGTGGGGAACTGACATAGTTGGCCCCATCGAACCAGCATCGTCAAGGGGACATCGTTTCATCCTGACGACGACTGACTACTTCTCCAAATGGGCAGAAGCAGTACCGTTGAAAGAAGTGAAGACGGAGAATATCCTCCATTTCTTCAAGACGCACATCATATATCGGTTTGGAACTCCGCGACGGATCATCTCCGATAACGGGCCAGCTTACAGAAGCCACAAGATCAGTCGCTTCGCGCAACAACACAATATAGATTGGAGATATTCCTCAGTTTATAATCCGCGAGCTAACGGTCTAGCTGAGGCCTTCAACAAGACCTTGACAAAGATCATGAAGAAAACGGTGTCCCGAAATAAAAAGGATTGGCATGAGAGGCTGCAAGAGCTCTTTGGGCGTATCGAACTACGTTCAAGACGGCCACGAACACAACGCCATATGAGTTGGTATTCGGTACAGAAGCAGTACTCCCCCTCGAGATAGAGTTACCCTCTCTACGAGTGGCGGTCCACTACGAGCTGACGGACGAAGAAAATGCCCACCTTCAGCTTGAGGAGCTTGATGCCCTCGATGAGACCCGGCTCATAGCGCAACAAAATCTGGAGGCCTATAAAGCAAAGATGACGCGCTCATATGAAAGATTAACCCGGCCGAGAACATTCCGCAAAGGCGAACTCGTGCTAGTGGTCAAAAGGCCTATGATCCCCAATCGCGCCAAGCAGGGAAAATTCAAGCCAAACTATGAAGGCCCGTACATCATAGACAAGGTCTACTAGGGTAGAGCCTATCTACTCATGGATATGCACGGTGAAAGGCCTTACAGGCCAATAAACGGTCGATTCCTAAAGAAATACTGCGCTTAGTGAGTTACTGCCTAGGTCAATAATAGATGACGACGACTATGTCCGCTCGCTAACTTCCTAAGCTCAAACTTTATAAGCAGTAGCCAGCCTTCTCCTGGACGGACCGAAACGTCCTTAAACTAATGGTGGATCGAAATGTCCTTAAACTAATGGCGGACCGAAACGTCCTTAAACTAATGAAGGACCGAAACGTCTTTAAACTACTACCGCAGCATCCTTAAGCTGATGAGATGAATAAAAAAAAGAGAGAGAAAAAATATGAATATAATAAAAATAATAATAATAAAAACGGTATGTCCATAAGCTAAAAGGGCATGGATGAAAACCCGAAAGGGCTCTATGAGTAAAAACAGCAGGGCTACCTGCGAGTGTTCGTGAAAACCCGAAAGGGCACGACCTCGTAAAAAAAAGAATAAAAAACGGTATGTCCATAAGCAAAATGGGCACGGATGAAAACCCGAAAGGGCTCCGTGAGTAAAAACAGCAGGACTGCCGGCGAGTGTTTGTGAAAACCTGAAAGGGCGCAACCTCGTTAAAGGACACTTACAGGGTCCTCTCGACCTTGTAAGGAGAAACCACCCGCGTGAGATCCTTACGACTCACAAGGGAGCAACACACTTAGGGATCCCCACGATTCCTAATGAGAAAATACACTTACGAGATCCTCACGACTCGTAAGGAGAACTCTCTTATGGGACCCCCATGGCTCATAAGATTTGAAAGTCTTAAGTTACAGAGACTTAAACCTGTGCTTAAGCAACCCCCACAACCTTCGATATTGCCCTACAAGCGGCTCAATGCTGACCCTTGTATACAATCCACGGGCGCGAATAAACATTTCCCTAACCAAGTCCCATCCGTGACTGGGGATATGTACGTATGATGAACAACCCTTGTAGGTCCTCTCGATTTACAAGGAGAAAACCCTCTTGTAGGATACTTACGACTTACAGAAGAACATACACTTAGGAATCCTCACGATTCCTAAAGAGAAAATACACCTACGAGATCCTCACGACTTGTAGGGAGAAATACCTTTGTGAGACCCTTACGGCTCATGAAGTCAAAAGCCTTAGCCGACAGGACCTTAACCCTGTTCGCTAAGCCACCTTTGTTCGACATCGAAAGAGGCAAATGATGATTCGCTCCTGGAAAGATCCCAGTCGTAGCGGTGCTGATGCCGAAATCGGTGTCTAATTTCAGGTTTACGGTGAAAAGCCGGTAGGCCGCACATGCATACGAAATAGCCGAAATGATGGGGCAACTTGCGACAAAATCAGCAAGTAAAAATGTATGCATGGAAAATAGCCGAAATGATTGGGCAACTCGTAATAAAAAGCAACGAGTAAAAATAAAATAAATAGCCGAAATGATTGGGCACCGCGAAAAATAGCCGAAATGATTGGGCAATCGCGACTTTCGCGATGTAAAAAGCTGAAACGATAGAGCATCGCAGAAAGAAATAAAACAAAATGAAAGAATGAAACTTTTGCCCTGCAGGTAAGTCCATAGTGACCCCTGTATACAATCCATGGGCATAAACAGAAAAAAAAAAAAAAAAGAAAGGGGACTACATTTCCCCACCACAGCCTGGAGACCAACAGCGGCGTTCCTCCTCATTCCAGCAGGACACGGACGTGACATCACCAATCAGAGCCACGGCAAAGTCCCCAGTTCCAAGACTCTACGGTTCACAGAAAACCTAAAGTCAGCCAATGACCTCCGTCTCGGAAACAAGTCAGCCAATGACCTCCGTCTCGGAAACAAGTCAACCAACGACCTCCGTCTCGGAAACAAGTCAACCAACGACCTCCGTCCCGGAAACAAGTCAGCCAAGGACCTCCGTCTCGGAAACAAGTCAGCCAAGGACCTCCGTCTCGGAAACAAGTCAGCCAATGACCTCCGTCTCGAGAAAAAGTCAGTCAATGACCTCCGTCTCGAAAACAAGTCAGCCAATGACCTCCGTCGTGGAAACAAGTCAGCCAATGACCTCCGTCTCGAGAAAAAGTCAGTCAATGACCTCCGTCTCGAAAACAAGTCAGCCAATGACCTCCGTCGTGGAAACAAGTCAGCAAATGACCTCCGTCGCGGAAACAAGTCAGCCAATGACCTCCGTCTCGGAAACAAGTCAGTCAATGACCTCCGTCTCGGAAACAAGTCAGCCAATGACCTCCGTCTCGGAAACAAGTCGGTCAATGACCTCCGTCGTGGAAACAAGTCGGTCAATGACCTCCGTCTCGGAAACAAGTCAGCCAATGACCTCCGTCTCGGAAACAAGTCAGCAAATGACCTCCGTCGCGGAAACAAGTCAGCCAATGACCTCCGTCTCGGAAACAAGTCAGCCAATGACCTCCGTCTCGGAAACAAGTCAGCCAATGACCTCCGTCTCGGAAAAAAGTCAGCCAATGACCTCCGTCTCGGAAACAAGTCAGCCAATGACCTCCTTCGTGGAAACAAGTCAGCAAATGACCTCCGTCGCGAAAACAAGTCAGCCAATGACCTCCGTCTCGGAAACAAGTCAGCCAATGACCTCCGTCTCGGAAACAAGTCAGCCAATGACCTCCGTCTCGGAAACAAATCAGCCAATAACCTCCGTCGCGGAAACAAGTCAGCCAATGACCTCCGTCTCGGAAACAAGTCAACCAACGCCTCCGTCGCGGAAACAAATCAGCCAATGACCTCCTCGTCGGAACAACGCTCCGACCCGAAAACAAGTCAGCCAACGACCTCCCCGTCGGAGCAATACTTCGACTCGGAAACAAGTCAACTCACCAACCGCTTACAGGTCCTCTCGACTCGTAAGAGGGAAAATTCTCTTATAAGATCCTTACGACTTATAAGAGAAAACACACTTAGGAATCCTCACGATTCCTAAGGAGAAAATACACCTACGAGATCCTCTCGATCCGTAGGGAGAAAAGTCTCTATAAGACCCTCACGGCTCATAGAGTTGAAAAGTCTTAGGCGGTAGATCTGAACCTGCAGCCTAAGCCATCGCTATCTCTGGGCAAAAACTAAGATGCTTACTCTAGTATCTGTCAATTGTGTTTATCAAGACAGCATGCTGATAATAAGAGAAGGGAGAAAGTAAAGAAATAGTACAAGACATTGCAAAGAAAAATATGTATCTTTATTTATTGACTTCAATCAAATACAGGGTGAATCGTACAAAAGAATAAAGAATGGATACATATTATTTGAAAAAGAAAAATTTTATAAATACATTGATACGAAGGCAGCTACTGGAAAGGAAGCGTCTTAAATAGCTTTATCAGTTGTTCACACACTTCCTCCCATGCCTTTTCCTGAACGGCCACCACCGCCAGCTCTGCCTCTACCTGAGCCCTTTGCTGCAAGAGAGATGCAAGCTACTCCCCAATGGCCTGCTGGGCTACTTTGCGGCCTTGGGCATTACGCTCGACAGCATCAAGCTTCTGCTTCAAGTTCAGCCCATTTGAAATACGCTCCAGAAGGCCCTCGAAGACAGCCTTCACCTCGGCAGCGTTCGCCTCAACTTCGGCACGTAGGCGAGCAGTTTCGCTTGAAAACTCCTGACACTCCTTCAACCTTAAAGCTGCTTCTTGTTCCAAATGGAGGAAATGAGAAGTGCTTTGCTCGAGCCATGCTGCCCGTTGAGTGCTCACGGCCAAAACCTCAGGGGCAGGACGCATTGACTCCAGCTGATGCAGGCGAGCCTCGATCTCCCTGCAGTGATTAACCCAAGACGCAACGATTCCCTCGTCTTGGAAATTTACGAGTATCACCAGCATCGGGTTAACCGCCGTAGCGAAATCTGCAGCAGATGTAGGAGTTTCGACGTCGAGTTCCTCGATGTAGTCGCTCAACATGCGCAGACTATTCGCAGCGCCTTTCGAGGACGACGTCTCAGGAAAGGGCCTGCCGGCATCGTAACGCGAGATTCAAAAGGCGCTGAGATTGGAACGACAGCTGAAACGACAAAATGTGATTAGATGACGGTTCAAGAAATATGAAAAAGTCATTGATGAAATAGTATACTATACCAGCTGCAGCAGGTGGCAAGACCGGAAGGGCCGGTGGCGCGGCCAATCGTTCATCCCTTCCTTCGATTTGTAGCACTGCAATCAAGACAAGGGAAAATTAGAAATAATTCCATTACTAAAAAAAGAAAGACATCAGTTGGAAACTATACTCACCAGCGCCACTGGAGGAAGAAGCAAGTTCAGATGGGAAGGAGAAGTGTGGGAGCAACACTTGATAAAGATGATCAAAAAGCACTCCTGAAAATACACAACAGTACGACTTTAGTACATAAATTATGCGGCTGAAAGACGAAACTAATAGGTTGCAAATCCATACTTTCCAACATCTTCGATGGTACAAGAGAGGGCTGAGAGGTGACCACCGTCAAGGCAGTAGTTGACGGCGCTCCCTCGAGCAATGGGGCATCGGCACTGGCCGCACCTGAGTTAAAAACAAGGATAAACTTGTCAGAAGCGGTTGAAAGATAAAAAAAGGGGAACTGTAACTCGAGATTTACCTGATGAGCCGCCGGCCGAAGCAGAGGCGTCTCCCTCCTCCATCGACATGAGGCCACCGCCCGTGGCCTCATCACCCGACTCAATGGGGGCTGTCGTCGTGCTTGCGCGGCCTGGAGACGGCGGAAGACTGTAGACGGGGAGGGCAATAATCGGAACATTGCCGGACTCTTGAGAAAGAGCGGCTGGCTCTTCCCCAAGGGTCGTGCCCATCTCACTGTTAGTTATATGTATGCCCTAGAGGCCATTACTGTACATAGGATGTATATTGTAGTGGATGCTGGGACATATATAGGTATGACTTTCTTGATCGACATGATAGTATGCTATCTGGTTGCTCTTTATCTTAACATGTATACTTTCAGTCTCTCTGTTACATGTTGATAAAGCCCTTAAGATGAGTACTCGACTTCTAGGACTATGATGTAGATCATACTAGTGGGGCCTGGGTAGTCCATGAGTACATCCTTCAAGGTCCCTAGTCGTG
The DNA here is from genome assembly GCA_030015575.1 of Agapanthus africanus. Taxonomy (NCBI): domain Eukaryota; kingdom Viridiplantae; phylum Streptophyta; class Magnoliopsida; order Asparagales; family Amaryllidaceae; genus Agapanthus; species Agapanthus africanus. The sequence continues at coordinate 95,581,691 of JASDDO010000008.1, forward strand.
GGTATATCGAGACGGGGCATCGATATACCAGAGTAGACTAGAGTATACCTTCTCGACCCATACAGATGGGCGATGGATGATCCCATATCCATTGGTATTTGACATCAGAGATGATATACGAGTGCTCAGTGGAGACTGGGTGTTAGTGTTTATGCCCTAGAAGGCCATTACTGTATCATACTAGTTTGTATATTACTTAATGGAAGCTTGGGATATTCACATGTATATAACAGTCTTGCTAAACATGGTAGTATGCTACTTGGTTTTTCTATCTTAATATGTGAGTGTACGTATTGATAGAGCTCTTGGGATCTTGCTTGTCTACCAGCGTTGTGATGGCAGTCACACTAGTGGGGGCTGGGTAGTCTACAAGCACATCCTTATTCAGGTCCCTGGTCGTTGGATTATCGAGACAGAGCATCGATACTCCGGAGTAGACTGGTGTGTACGCTTCTCATCCCAGTTGGGGAGATGGTCTGTCCCACAGCCGTCAGTACGTCGTACTGGAGATAGTATACAGGTGCTCGTTAGGTTACGGGTACACCGGACAGGACTCACAGGGAACTGTTGGTTGGTTTGATACCAGTCGTCAGTGAACAGTTCCCAGGTGACATGAGTACAGCGTAGTCCGCAGACTTGACACTGCTACTTCGCCTCGAGTGTGTCCCACTGTTCTTAGATTGCTACCCTACCACGGCTCAAAGGAGTCGTGCAAACAGGTAGCAGTTGGGTGCAGTCCCGAGCACTTGGAGGCAGTGGCGGTTAGACAGGATTCGTCCCTCCCGGTATTGGGAGTAGATATCGTGCTGTGTCAGAGAGTCATTACGCAAAGTCCCTGGCCAGGGCAAGCGAGATTTGCTGGTAGGTTCCAGTAGTTTCTCAGGGTGTAATGGGCTTCCCTCCGACACGACTTATACCGCTATTAGGGGACTGACGCTTGCCGCCCCCCTAGGCCCGATATGCGATAGTCTTGGACGAACGGACCGGACTGTATGGAGATTGTCACATCAGACTCAGTAGGAGTTCGGATGGGTTTCCTCATCGGCCTTCTTATCGACAACTACCTGGGGACCGTTACGTACAGCTAGTGCCGCTTGCGGTCTGTGGTTAAACCCACTGCCAGCGTAGTAGTCGAGTCTCTAGAGTCCCACACAGAGAGTTTCCTACTCCAGGCGAAACGATATAGAGGTTGCATGGTTTTGCGACAAAGGGTTCGGACGCATACGTGCGTTTACGCGCGTACGACTTTCGGACAGTTTTTACCAGTCGGCTTTGGTTTAAGCCAGTTACTGGTATCCGGTTATTGGATTTTTTCAGTCTAAAGTTTTTCCGTATTTTTGCGGATTGGAGGGGCGTTCTCGTAATTGTACGAGAAGCTTCTAGAAGATGTGACTAAGGAGGTTGCTTTGGATAAGATTGTGAGTCATGAGAGTGATTCATCATTATCATTATTGCACCATAAATGATAATGACACATGCTTAATGAATCACCTCTTTTCATTTATGAAGCATGCTTATTCATTTCTATTATTGATTATTCTAAAATAAGAATGCTTCATAATATATTATGATACACTCACTTTCTCATCTCATTATCATTATCATATTCTCTCTCCTCAAGCTCTCATCTTCAAGAGACTAATCCTTAATCCTCATGTGTTCAGATCAAAGGATTAGTTAGACTTAAACATCCATTACCTTCACTCTATATCATCCTTTCTTCTTTGATTAGCAATCAAAGTAGATTAGTTACCTCAAGTTAGAGGTGTAGCTTGGTGTTTTGCTCTCGGGTGGATCGTCTACTACCTAGAGAAGGTCGAGGAGAACAAAGGAGGACACAAAGACGAAGGACCGGTTTCGATAGGTATAATCCCTAAGCATAGTAGTTAAGAACAACTATATGTTTGGTTAGTTATCGTTTAGCTTCGATTTAAGCGGTTAGTCGATGTTCGTTCCTTAAACATGATCGTTTTTGTAAATTCCGCCTCCCCACAAGTACTGGGGTGTACTACATCGACTTACAGTGGTATCAGAGCCTCGCTAAACAATAAATAACTTGATTGCAAATTTGTACGAATTTCGAACGGAAAAACGAAGCCGGAAAACCCTAAAATATTTCAGTTTCTGTCGAATTTAAAATGATGTCCTAAAATTGTTCAGGGTTGCTCAGAAAGCTAGAAAAGAGTCCAGGAGAACACCCATGAAATTCGAGCCCATGACTCGGCTAAAGAGCTGCGGAAGGGCGGCGGATCCCACCGATCCGCCGCGGTTCCGCGGCCGAGTTGCCGAGTCATGGACTCATCTTTCATATGTGGGTCCTCTCTGGTATTTGGGGTTTTCTGGAATTTTTTAATTTTGCTCAGGTTTCCAGTTAACAGAGCAGATTTTGGAGCAATATTAAAGATGTTTAATCGATCGAAATTGTACAGTATTGGCATATTGGATTATATCTGTGATTGTTTAATGTGTTCGTAAACCTCCCCTAACTGCTAGTATGTCAGTTGGCAGGGGGTTGCACATTTCTGAAATGGTTATATCTGTTTGTGCATATAAACTGTATTGTACTGTTGTGGTGTTTAGCTGGGGTTTAGCAATGGGTTATTGTTTAATTCATTTGTTGTAAATGTAATTTGTTGTAATATTATTTTGCGGGGCACATCCAGGTTGCGGTTGTAGCCACCGTTGTATTATTTCATTTTACTGTTTTTGCTCCTAGGACTGACCCAAGGTGGGGTACACAAACTGCCGGGCGGGTAGTTTGCCGTACCCGTAGGGGTCGAGGGTGGGGTAACGGCTATTCATCACAATTGTGTAATCTGTCTTTTCTTGCAGGCTCAAAAGAAATACAGATTGCTTGCAAATCCAATATTGTTTATCTGTGTTCTGGAATGAATATCATTGCGTCAGACGAATGTAAAATATCTATATATAATGTAGCTATTTAGACGTCACTTATGTTTTACACCCGCGCTAGCCCAGCCCCCGCTCTGTCGTTAGTTAAGTAACCTAACGGGTGATGACGGGACCCCGTGGCGAATGCGGATGGCATAAGAGGACGTTGTATTTTCGTTGCTTCTGCAATAATAGGTTAATGATGGGACGCATTATCTATAATGCAAAGAAAAATAAACCAAGTTTAAATCGTTGGAACAATTTAAAAGAAACCACTCGGTTATTTTTAAAACAGATATTTTTTTTAAATGCGGAGCTTTAACCACTCCTTTTAAAAGCTATCAGGTTCCTTCGGTTATATCAAGTTCACTACGTTCACGGTTTCGCCAAAACCAGTCGTAGCCCTCCGTCATTTCTTATGAATGGTCAGTAGTATTCAAGCTATGTTTGTTTGGCCCTTAGTCAAGACATAGTGATTGGTAGCTGCTGGGGTATTCATTTGTTGCATAGATAGATGAGTTGGTTTGGGACAGTCGTATTACTTTGTTTGGCCCTTAGTCAAGAGTATACGGATGGGTTCAAATCAACAGGATAATGATGGGCAGAACTTGACATGTGACTTATGATTTGTTGGCCCTTAGTCAAGATCATAAGAGCATGGGGCAAAAATCTATATCGGGAATTTCTAAAGAAACTGAAATTTGCAAAGAGATGCATACCATTTTGAGTTTGATAAATGTTGGTAGCATTCCTACAACATTATCAGACGATGATATTTGGATCCCGATCCTACTGTGAGTATATGCTACTTATCAGGATATTCGTCACTTAACGATCAATGCTATAAACCTAGTAGGTGTCCAGAAAAGTGTCAACGGGGTTACGCCCCCAGAGAAAAGAGGTTATTTAATTAAGGAACTTCGCGAAAGCGTTGGAAAACCTCCCTCGAAGTACCGACACCGGCCTGGCTGAACGGTTAAGCAAGTATTGTACGGTGAGAATAGTCCTGACTAATTCTTCTTTTATGGTTTGAGGAAGGATTCGAGAAACAGTGGGAGCCATCCAGTTTAGATAAACTAAAAACCACTCTAAACTTGCAAGAGCATCATGCTAAAGAGTTTTCTTCTCTCTCTCCTAATTGCAGCGACCCTGAAAATGACTGGACTTAAGTTACTTTTAGAGAAAAATATACTGACGGGGCCAAACTATAAAGATTGGCTGCGGAATGTCAAGATGGCTTTGACCTATGACAAACTGGGGTACATCCTCACCGCTACGGCACCTGCTGTCCCTGGTCCCAAATCCAGCAATGCGGATAAGGAAATCCGCAAAACCTGGGATTTAGATTGCGCGAGAGCCAAGTGCATCGTGCTTGCCTCGATGAACAATGAACATCAGAGGAGGCACGAGGATATGTCCCTAGATGGCATATTTCTCCATACAAAGGAACTTTATGGAGAGCAATCTCGTATAGCAAGATACAAGACCTCTAAGAACTTGTTTCGAGCGAGGTTGGCTGTCGGGTCATCGGTAGGTGAACATGTCCTACAGATGATCGGCTATATTGAAGAGCTCGCAGACCTTGGGACGACTTTGGATAATGAGCTCTATACAGACCTTATTCTCCAGTCCCTTCCTCACACCTACGCCCAGTTTATCCTGAACTTCAACCTTCAAAGAAAAGAAGTTGAACTTCCGGAACTCCTGAACATGTTAAGGAGTGCAGAGGGCACCTTGAAGACATCAAGGGAAACACCCGCTATGTTTGTTGGCGGTTCATCTTCTTCCGGGTCCAAGGCTAGGGCCAAAGGAAGGAAGAAGAAGGCCGCACCCAGACCTAGAGGAGGTGTTAGTAAGGTGGGAGGGAAGGGAAAGAAAAAGAAAGCAGTACCGATAGTTGGCCAGGATGAGTGCTTCCATTGTCACAGGAAAGGGCACTGGAAGAAGGATTGCAAGGCGTGGAACGCCAAGAACCAGGAACCGAAGTAAGCTGTGGCTTCGACTTCAGGTGTGTTTGTAATTGAGAATTGTCTGTCGATCAACTCTACTTCCTGGGTATTGGATACCGGATCAGGATCTCATATTTGCAATTCATTGCAGGCACTGAGAAACCGTAGAGTGCTGAAGGAAGGTGATATGATCCTCAGGGTTGCTAACGGAGCTAGCGTGGGAGCTGCATCCGTCGGGGATTATCACCTAGGATTGACGAGTGGACACATTTTGGTTTTACATAACTGTTATTTTGTACCAAGCTTAACGTGTAATATCATATCAGTTTCCTTGTTATCAAATAAAGGTTATGATTTCACGTTTGTAAGAGATGTTGTCAACATCCACCTTAATCATGGTTTGATTGGGTCCGGTACATTAAATAACGGAATATATGTTTTAAACCAACTCCAAATTTTCAATGTTCAGAACACACTAAAAAGAAAGTCTCCAGATTTAAATAAAGCTTTCTTATGGCATTGTAGACTGGGTCACATCAATGAGAGAAGGTTGACTAAGTTGCATAGAGAAGGATATTTGGACTCGTTCGAATATCAATCTTATGACACTTGTCAATCTTGTCTCAAAGGAAAGATGACAAAGACTCCATTCACTGGACAAGGAGTAAGAGCGAGCGAGCTCTTAGGACTCATACACAGCGATGTATGTGGTCCAATGTCTACACATGCGAGAGGTGGTTATTCCTACTTCATTACTTTTACAGATGATTTCTCTAGGTATGGATATGTTTTCTTAATGAAACATAAATCAGAGGCCTTTGAGAAATTCCTGGAATTCAAGAGTGAAGCGGAAAACCAAACAGGCAAAAGTATTAAGACACTAAGATCTGATCGAGGTGGAGAATACTTAAGTGCCGAGTTCCTAGGTTACCTAAAAGAGAAAGGAATTCTCTCTCAGCTTACTCCTCCATACACTCCACAGCACAACGGTGTATCGGAGAGACGGAATCGAACCCTATTGGATATGGTACGATCCATGATGAGTAATGCTGAGTTACCGCGATCTTTCTGGGGTTATGCGCTAGAATCAGCGGCATATCTTTTGAACCAGGTTCCAACCAAGACTGTGCCTACCACACCATATCAGATGTGGAGTGGGAAGAAACCCTGTCTAAAACATTTTAGGACATGGGGGTGTCCAGCTTTTGTAAAAAAGCAGCATGTGGACAAGCTCGAGGCACGTTCAGTACAGTGTAAGCTTGTGGGATATCCAAAGAACTCCAAGGGATATTATTTCTATTACGCAGAGGAACAAAAGGTTTTTGTTTCTCGTCATGCCCACTTCTTAGAAACTGAATTTTTAGAAAATCAGAAGAGTGGGAGCGAAATAGAACTGGAAGAAATTCCAGAACCACAAGCTGCTACTGAAAGTTTGGTAGAACCAGAGGTTCAAGAAGAACAGAACATTCCCGCACCCCTCCGCAGGAGTAGTAGGCCGTCTCATCCGCTTGAGAGATACTACGGTTTTCTCATAGACGGGGATAGAGAGGATTGCATCATAGATGATGATGAACCTATTGACTTCCAGCAGGCCATCCAGAGCGGCGACTCGGTACGATGGCTAGATGCAATGCGAACCGAAATGGAGTCCATGTACACCAACAAAGTATGGACTTTGGACTTTGCTCCAGATGGGGTAAAACCCATAGGATGCAAATGGATCTTCAAGAAAAAGATTGGTGTAGATGGACAGGTGGAAACCTATAAGGCTAGACTTGTTGCAAAGGGTTTCCGTCAAAGACCTGGTTTGGACTATGACGAAACTTTTTCTCAAGTGGCTATGCTCAAATCCATTCGGGTCCTTCTTGCTATTGCTGCCTTCCATGATTATGAAATCTGGCAGATGGACGTAAAGACGGCTTTTCTGAGTGGAAATTTAGAAGAGAGCGTCTATATGGATCAGCCAGAGGGTTTCAATCAGAGTGGGAGCAGCGGGAAAGTATGCAAGCTGCTTAAGTCCATTTATGGACTAAAGCAGGCATCGCGGAGTTGGAACATCTGTTTTGATGAGACAGTCAAAGAATATGACTTTATCAAAAATCCAGATGAACCGTGCATATATAGTAAAGTTGTGGCCAGAAGTGTCGTATTCCTCGTCTTGTACGTGGATGACATTCTATTGATAGGAAATGACATTCCTATGCTACAATCTGTCAAAGGATTCTTGTCACACAGGTTCTCTATGAAAGACCTGGGTGATGCCTCTTACATTCTGGGGATCCGGATCTATCGTGATAGATCCAAGAGGATGTTGGGACTTTCGCAGTCCAGGTATATCGACACTGTACTGAAAAGATTCAGTATGGAAGATTCTAAGCACGGTAATCTGCCGGCTTGTCACGGAATCACCATCTCCAAAGAGATGTCTCCCAAGACTGATTTGGAAAGGGAACGCATGTCTATTATACCCTACGCTTCTGTGGTAGGCTCTATAATGTATGCGATGTTGTGTACCAGACCAGATGTAGCTTACGCACTGAGCGTGGTAAGCCGGTATCAGTCAGACCCAGGGGAGAAACACTGGATAGCAGTAAAGAACATTCTCAAGTACCTGAGGAGGACTAAGGAGATGTTCTTGGTTTACGGCGGAAAAGACCTCAGGTTGGAGGCCTTTGCTGATTCCGGCTTCCAGAGTGATAAGGACGATTCCAAGTCCATGTCGGGTTATGTCTTTACCCTCAATGGAGGGGCGGTGTGCTGGAAGAGCTCCAAGCAGGACACCGTTGCCGACTCGACGATGGAAGCGGGGTATATAGATGCTTGCGATGCCGCAAAAGAAGCAGTCTGGATGAAGAAGTTCCTAACAGAACTTCAGGTTGTTCCTACCATAGTTGATCCAATACCTCTGTATTGCGACAACAACGGAGCTATAGCTTTAGCGAAGGAACCAAGGTCCCATCAGAAGTCCAGACACATCTTGAGGCGGTATCACCTGATCAGGGAGATCATTGATCGTCAGGAGATCGAGGTTCGGAGAGTTGCTTCAGAAGAGAACATTGCTGATCCATTCACAAAGGCCCTTCCTCAGATTCAGTTCGAGCGGCTACTCGAGATCATCGGTCTTCGATACGCCAGTACATGGCCCTAGTGCAAGTGGGAGATTGTTAGTGTTTATGCCCTAGAAGGCCATTACTGTATCATACTAGTTTGTATATTACTTAATGGAAGCTTGGGATATTCACATGTATATAACAGTCTTGCTAAACATGGTAGTATGCTACTTGGTTTTTCTATCTTAATATGTGAGTGTACGTATTGATAGAGCTCTTGGGATCTTGCTTGTCTACCAGCGTTGTGATGGCAGTCACACTAGTGGGGGCTGGGTAGTCTACAAGCACATCCTTATTCAGGTCCCTGGTCGTTGGATTATCGAGACAGAGCATCGATACTCCGGAGTAGACTGGTGTGTACGCTTCTCATCCCAGTTGGGGAGATGGTCTGTCCCACAGCCGTCAGTACGTCGTACTGGAGATAGTATACAGGTGCTCGTTAGGTTACGGGTACACCGGACAGGACTCACAGGGAACTGTTGGTTGGTTTGATACCAGTCGTCAGTGAACAATTCCCAGGTGACATGAGTACAGCGTAGTCCGCAGACTTGACACTGCTACTTCGCCTCGAGTGTGTCCCACTGTTCTTAGATTTCTACCCTACCACGGCTCAAAGGAGTCGTGCAAACAGGTAGCAGTTGGGTGCAGTCCCGAGCACTTGGAGGCAGTGGCGGTTAGACAGGATTCGTCCCTCCCGGTATTGGGAGTAGATATCGTGCTGTGTCAGAGAGCCATTACGCAAAGTCCCTGGCCAGGGCAAGCGAGATTTGCTGGTAGGTTCCAGTAGTTTCTCAGGGTGTAATGGGCTTCCCTCCGACACGACTTATACCGCTATTAGGGGACTGACGCTTGCCGCCCCCCTAGGCCCGATATGCGATAGTCTTGGACGAACGGACCGGACTGTATGGAGATTGTCACATCAGACTCAGTAGGAGTTCGGATGGGTTTCCTCATCGGCCTTCTTATCGACAACTACCTGGGGACCGTTACGTACAGCTAGTGCCGCTTGCGGTCTGTGGTTAAACCCACTGCCAGCGTAGTAGTCGAGTCTCTAGAGTCCCACACAGAGAGTTTCCTACTCCAGGCGAAACGATATAGAGGTTGCATGGTTTTGCGACAAAGGGTTCGGACGCATACGTGCGTTTACGCGCGTACGACTTTCGGACAGTTTTTACCAGTCGGCTTTGGTTTAAGCCAGTTACTGGTATCCGGTTATTGAATTTTTTCAGTCTAAAGTTTTTCCGTATTTTTGCGGATTGGAGGGGCGTTCTCGTAATTGTACGAGAAGCTTCTAGAAGATGTGACTAAGGAGGTTGCTTTGGATAAGATTGTGAGTCATGAGAGTGATTCATCATTATCATTATTGCACCATAAATGATAATGACACATGCTTAATGAATCACCTCTTTTCATTTATGAAGCATGCTTATTCATTTCTATTATTGATTATTCTAAAATAAGAATGCTTCATAATATATTATGATACACTCACTTTCTCATCTCATTATCATTATCATATTCTCTCTCCTCAAGCTCTCATCTTCAAGAGACTAATCCTTAATCCTCATGTGTTCAGATCAAAGGATTAGTTAGACTTAAACATCCATTACCTTCACTCTATATCATCCTTTCTTCTTTGATTAGCAATCAAAGTAGATTAGTTACCTCAAGTTAGAGGTGTAGCTTGGTGTTTTGCTCTCGGGTGGATCGTCTACTACCTAGAGAAGGTCGAGGAGAACAAAGGAGGACACAAAGACGAAGGACCGGTTTCGATAGGTATAATCCCTAAGCATAGTAGTTAAGAACAACTATATGTTTGGTTAGTTATCGTTTAGCTTCGATTTAAGCGGTTAGTCGATGTTCGTTCCTTAAACATTATCGTTTTTGTAAATTCCGCCTCCCCACAAGTACTGGGGTGTACTACATCGACTTACACTGGGTACACTGGACGGACTCGCCGAGAACTCCCAGATGGTATTATACCTCATGTCAGATGGCAGTTCTCTGGTGACACTGGTACAGCTTAGTCTGTTGACCCGAGATCGTCATAGAGTCTTGTGTGTCTCCCACTGTGCTTTGATTTCCACCCTACCACGGCTCTACTGAGTCGTGCAAACAGGTGGTTTTTGGGTACAGTCCCGATTCACATGGAGGCAATGAGCGATAGGTGGGGATTCGTCTCTCCCGGTATTGGGGGTTGATGTTGTGCTATGCTCGACTGGCCATAACTGGAAATCCCTGGCCAGGGTTGCACTAATTTACTGGTAAGTGTTATCAGTAGTTTCGTGCTTGTTATGGACCTTACATCGGCATAACTTATCGAGCTACTGGGGTCTGACGTTTACCACCCCTAGGCGAGATATGCGACATATCAGACGAACAGACCGGACTGTATGGTAAGTGTTACTGGTTGGATTCACAGGAGTGTAAGCGGGCTTGCTCGTTGATCTTCTGATCGCTCAATACCCGGGTGGCCGTTACGTTTAGCAGACCGCTTGCGGCTTGTGGGTGTTTGATATAATCATCACCTGCTGCCGGCGTATTGACGAGTCTTTAGAGTCCTACACAGAGGTTTCCTGGCTCAAGCGAAACGAGATAGGAGCGCATATGAGATATGTGCGGGACCGAGAATAATACCAGTATGTGATACTGGATTCTATTCTCGCGATTTGTATCATCGAACGGTTATATAAGATATAGCCGGGTTACCGAATCAAGTGTTGATTCGATACATTGATACACTTGATATTAGTCGGTTATATGCAGTATGACCGGATCATTAAATCAAGTGTTGATTTAATGATTTAATGTATAATTATATATATTTGATATATTACTTTACATTAACTAGTATTTGTTCACTTAAGATGGATTTTCTCACTTGATGTGCACAAGTAGTATATGTGATATATTTTTGTGCACTGGATTGTATCATATTTGATGATACATGCAAACTTGGGTGTGTGTATGCTTTAAACCTTGTTTAGGTTAATGGTTAGGGTTTTGTTATCTTTTCTTAATTACTTATTCATTTTATTTATTTTTGGGCAAGAAATAAAATGGTGGCTTCTTTTGGTTTTTAGTTGAAGCTTTGAAAAGCTTTGACCATTTTGTTTCTTTCCTTAACCTAACCATTCACCTAAACCCTAGTTTAGTCTCTACACTAGTTACACTAACCCATGGTTGCATTATGATAAGATCACTTGATTTATTATTATTTATCAATTGATTTTATTATTATCATCATATTCTTTTCTTCTTCTTCTTCTTCTTCTTCAAGAAGAAACCTTGCTACCTCCAATGGTGCCATGAGAAAAAGAGTGAGAAATCCAAATCCAAAGTGAACCCACTTTCTATTTCTTCATCCTCTACCACTTGCCATGTAGTAGAGTGTGTTATCTTCATAAATTCTATGACCAAGTGAAGATGGAGCTTGATCTTGAGTTGCCTCGACGTAGATCATCTTCGGCATCGAAGTCGACGACCTAGCCCGCCCATTTCTCCGATGAAGCCGACGCTAGAGTCCGGGATCCGATGATCGCAGCGAAGGGACATCGTCACGGAGCTAAGGAGGTGGAGGACCGGATCTACAAAGGTTGTAGTCCCTTTCACTTTTTAATTAAGTTGTTAACTTGCTTGTAGTTTCGCCTATACCTCTAGTAACGATTTAGTTTAGGGTTCTTTGGCACATGAAATTTTTGAATTGGACATGATTGATCAGTTGTAGAACCGCATGGGAGTGCATAGGAACCCTACAGTGGTATCAGAGCCTAGCTAGAGCCTTAGGCGATGAGTAGACGAAGTTAGAAACCCGATCGAACCCGAAACCCTAATCCATAACCACTCTCTGTACATTTTTGAAAACTGTGGATTTTTGTGAATTAAAAATATGCAAAAAAATCAGCAGGGTTTTCAAGGAGTTACTGTGCAAAACGAGAGCCCAAGTCAATCAAACCGCCGCGGAACCGCGGCACGAGCATGGCTCGTGCGGCGGTTCCGCGGCCGTACGGAAGCATCCTTTATCGAATTTTACACAGTAATGTCCTTTTGAGTTTCCTCTGTTTTCTGGGCATTTTTTAATTTGCACTCAAGAGTTGAGTTTTCTGGGTTCTATTGGGAGTTCGTAGATTCGATCGGATTGTCAAACTTTGTCTATGTGTTTTTCCGGGTAATTTTAGAATATGTTAAAAAGTTCGACCGGATATAAATACCCACTTTTTCCCCCTGCCGGGAAATTTTCAATTGTTGGATTTTTCCATAGTTTAATGACGTTCTAAGTAGTGCAAGTAACGCGATGGTCCCTTTAGAAGACAACAAACCTTAACTCGATTATATAACCGTCTTGAACTACCCTTTGAACCTTAGGGTTTGGGGCAGTACGGCGTGCCACATGTGAGGCGTTGGCTTGACCCTTCTACGGCTAGACCGTTGGTACTGAGGCATGAAGTGAATGTTTTTAAACTTATTTCATGTGTTGAGCTGTTTCGGGAAAACTTGGGTGTTTGATTGTTCGATCGGAAAGTTTAACATTTTCTATTTATCTGGAATGTGATACAATATTTCGAATCCACAAGGAGTTATGAGATAACTGAATTGAATGTTATAAACATAGCACTTTAGTCTCACTTGATAGGTTGCCACGGAATTTTGATGTGATCAAAAGTCCGTCGCAATCACGTAGTGTATACGGATACTCGCCGGTAAACTTAATATACAGCTACACCCCACAGCCCCGACCAAGTGACTGTAGGAGAACCCCGTCGCCAAAAAGCATCCGTTCGGGTGCTCGCGGCAGCGGTGTTCCGCCTTAGTGCACTTCGTCGACGGTATCGGGGGTGCAGCCGTCTACTGAAGTTTGCGATGAACATTCGTTCTGGATGCCGGGAATCCTGTTGAATTGCCCGACTTTATATTGAAAAGAGTTTTCGATAATGAGACTAAAATGTGGGGTTTATAATATGTTAGGCATGCGATGTCTAAGGAATTCATTTGGTTAGGCATGCGATGTCTAAAGAGTTTGCGGATTCCAACTGTTGTAGTTTTACACTTTCTTTTCTGCGACCGTAAGTGTAATATGTGATATCACCGGTTTCGTTGCTATATGTCAACGACAATTAGGATGGGCATATTTGTTTACGTTGATGACATGTGATGTTATGTGTTGCTAGATATATTATATTGGATCGTCGTGTTTGAATAGCCGGGGGGGTTTTATGTGAGATGAGTGTTTTTCATTTTCATTCATGTAAAAACTTGTATGTAATATTCTTTTATTGGGGCACTTCCAGGTTGCGGAAGATGTCACCGTTGATGTATATTATTTACTTTTCCGCATTAGGATAGACCCAAGGAGGGGAGCACAAGTAACCGGGTTCTAGGATCCAGTGGGAGACCATCTCGAGGAGTCGAGTCCGGGTCTCCTAACCCTAGAATTGGTAGGGTTGCTTGCCGCTCTCGTAGGGGTCTAGGGGTGTGGGTTTAGTTATTCATCGCGACCGTGGAATCCGTGTTTTATACTGGCTCGTATTAAAATCACGGACGTCCTAGTATATCCAATATTTCATATGATATTTTATGCTGCGTTATCTGTGATGTGATCATGTGATATGTTCAGATAGATATTGAATATAGTATATATGATATATTATATAGACGTTGCTTATGTTTTACACCCGCACTAGCCCTGCCCCGCTCTGCCGTTAGTTACCTAACCTAACGGTGCAGACGGGACATCGAGACGAATGCGGATGGCATAAGCGTACGCTGTATTTATCTGTGATGTTTAGGTGGACTTAATTGATGGGACATTCATTAATGAGATTAATGAAAGAAAATAAACCTAAAAGATGTTGTTGAATCGAATTTCAAAATAAAACAGGTAGCTACAGTTCTTGCTTTGCATCGTGGTGTTCCTTATAGAACATCCTACACCTTATTCGATAAGGAAAGGGCCGAGATCTCTTCACCGGGAGTGACCCCTTTAGCAATAACTGGCAGATGCTACAACCATCGGTTTGTCTTTTAATTGCTTCTATAGTTTTTGCTTTGCACAGCGGTATATGTGATATATCCTGCACCTTATTCGATGAGGAAAGGGCCGACGATCCCTTCACCGGGAGTGACCCCTTTAGCAAAACTAGAAAAGCCTCAAAAACGCTCCATTTAAAAACCATTTGATTCCCCAACGAGATCAAGTTCAAAGCGTTAAAGGTTTTATTAAAAACCATCCGCAACCCTCCGTCATTTTAGGAAGTAGAGTACTTAGTATTCGTGCTGTGTTTGTTGACCATAGTCAAGGCACAGTGTACGGTAACTAAGTGATGTCTTCCTATACCGCATATGATGCGATTAGTTAGGACAGTCGCGTGACTTTGTTGACCTTAGTTAAGGGTCATGTGGGTGGGTCTAATTAATCACCAAATGACGGGTAGAACTTGACTAGTGCTTATGATTTGTTGACCATAGTTAAGGTCATAAGTGCTAGGGGTAAAAACCATTATCGGGAGTTTCAAGTGTTGAAATATGCAATGAGATTGCATACCTTCTATATGATAGTTGGATCCTGATACCCACTGCGAGTAATTGTTACTCCTGGGAGAGTTTTGCACTTTACAATTAGCCGATCAAGTACATGTCTAGAAAGGTGTCAACGGGGTTACGCCCCTGGGAAAATGAGGTTTATTGTAATTAGGTCCGTGCGAAAGCACGGGGAACCTCCCTCAAAGTACCGACACTGGCTTGGCTGAAAGATTGGCGAACTTATAGAATGTAATTAATCCCGGCTAGTCTTTCCTTTTAGGGTTTGAAGGAAGATTTGATAAAAACAGTGGGAGCCATCCTGATTAGATAAAATAAATAACCAATCTAATCTTGCAAGAGCGCACGCAGAGTGTTTTCTTCTCTCTCTCTCCAGGTAGCGGCCATATCACGCCTTAATCAAGATAATAATATGGATGTATTGACCAAACCCGCTTGTTATACTGAGCTGGAGAACATTGGTCCCGCTCCAACTTATAATTGTTATAAGACAGAGCAGGAAATAGGGGAATACCAAAATTCCTATGTCGCCCAAACGAAGAAAGTGCATATGATGCATCTCCTTCGGGTGTGTTCATTATAAAGAACTGTTTCTCAGTGTCCTCTACGTCCTAGATATTAGATACCGGATCAGGATCCCGCAAATGTAATCCGTTACATAGGGCTACAGAAAAGTAGAGAACTGAGTACGGGTGATAAGTTTCATGAGACAGAAAACGGGGCAAGTGTTGCAGCCAAGTCTGTTGGTCACTGTCACCCTGTATTACCAATACATTGATTCTGAACAAATGCTATTAGATACCGAACCTGATATAAAAAATCATATCAGTCTCTTTATTAGTAAAGAAAGGATATAATTTTGTATTGTTGGATAATGTTTTGAACATCTCCTATTTCAAAAGTTGATCGGTTCAGGCACGTTATCTAAAAGCATTGACGTTCTAAATCAAACTACAGTTCCTAATATACAGAACACACACAAGAGGAAGAGTTCAGAAATGAACGAATCCTTCTTGAGACATTGTAGACTAGGTCATATCAATGCGACCCGACTGGCTGAAGTTACATTTAAGATGCATATTTAAATCAGTTTGAATTTACATCTTGTGAAACTTGCTAGTCATGTCACAAAGATAAGATGACCATAGCTCTGTTTATTGGAAACAGAGAAAGAGTTAGTAAACTCTTGGGACTGATACATGATGATATATGTAAGGTCCCCTGTCTACACATGCCAGGATCGGTTCTTTGTACTTCATTACATTCTCTGATGATCTCTCAAGATTCTGACATATGTTTCTGTTGAAACATAAGTCCGAAACTTTTGAGATATTCACAGAATATAAGTTAGAAGTAGAGAACCAAAAACCGGGTATAAGTATTATGTCCTATGATGAGATCAGGGAGGAGAATACTTATGCATGGAATTCTTGGACTATTCTAAAGGAGAATGAGATTCTCTCTCGGTGTTACTCCTCTGAATACACCACAGCACAACGGTGTATCGGGGTGGAGCAATCACACCATATTAGATATGGTGTGCTCTATGATGAGTACTACTGAGTTACCTATTTCCTTTTGGGGTTGTGCACTTAAGAAGTTGCATACCTATTGAACTGGGTTCGAATCAAATCAGTGCCTGCCACTCCATATAAGATATGGTATGGGAAGAACCTATCTCTTAAGTAAGTTAAGATTTGGGATTGTTCGGCCTATGTCAAAAGCAAAATCCGGATAAAATCGAGGCAAGGTCGGTTCTGTAGAACTAGAAAGGTTCCAGCTATACAAATTACAGCTGATGATTTGACAGGACCAAAGGATTCTATAGTCCCCGACGAACCTCAGCCTCTCCGCCGATCTGGTAGGGTTCCTCACCTGCCTGAGAGATACTTTAGTTTCTCGATGATAGTGGGAGTGAGGAATGCATCATGAGATGATGACCTAACTAGTTTCGAGCAGGCCATCGAGAGTAGGGACTCTGTAAGAATGGCTGGATGCTTAGCGATCTAAGATGGAATCCATATACACCAACAAAGTATGGACTTTGGTTGCTATATCTGAAGGGTTAAATCCCCATCAGGAGCAAGTATATCTTGAGAAGATTACTTGGTGTAGATGGAAAGGTTGAGACTTTCAAAGCTAGACTTGTTAAAGGTTTTCGTCATCGACCAGGCGTGGATAATGATGAAACCTTTTCCAGTGGCTATGCTTAAGTCCATCCGGATCCTACTTGCCACGGCTACATACCATGACTACGATATCTGGCGGTTGGGTCCCATGACTACTTTTCTAAATAATAATGATTTAGAAGAGAACGTCTATAAGAACACAGCCAGAGGGCTTCGTAAACAATGGGAGCAGCGGAAACGTGTGCAAGCTGCTTTACAGAATAAAGCAGGTATCGTGGAGTTGGAACGTCTGTTTTGATGCGATAGTTAAAGAGTTTGACTTCATCAAAATGGTAGATGAACCTTGTATATACAAAAAAGTAGTAGAGAGTAAGGTAATCATCCTCGTATTGTATGTGGACAACATACTCTTGATAGGAAAAGAGATTCATGTGCTACGCACGATCAATCTCCTCTTATCACAAGGATTCTCCATATAGGATCAAAGTGATACCTCCTAAATCCTAGGTTTTGGATCTATGAGATAGATCTAAATGGATGTTAGGGTTCTCACTAGGTGTAGTGAGATGGTATCAATTGATCCTGGGGAGAATCACTGGAAAGGTTCCAGGGTGATAAAGACGACTGAATGTCAGTCGCAGGCAATGTCTTTACCCTCAGTGGAGGGACGGTATGTTGGAAGAGTTCCAAGCTAGATACCGTGGCAAACTACACGATAAAGGCTGGTAACATCGCTATAAAAGATACTACCAAAGATGAAGTTTGGGTGTATATTGGTTCATGAGATGAACTAGGTTCCTACCATTGTGTGACAATGGAAGTGTGGCTTTGGCCCAGGAACCCCGGTCCCATCAGTGACCCAGACATATTCTGAGGCAGCATCACCTGATCATGGAGATAGTTGATCTCCAGGGTGATCGAGGTTAGGAGAGTAGACTCAGAGGACAACACGGCGGATCCACTCACAAAGGCCTTTTCCCAAAGAGAGACTTTTATGGGATGGTTGAGTATGTGATACTGCAACCACTGCTACAGATGGCCCTAGTGCAAGTGGGAGATTGTTAGTTATATGTATGCCCTAGAGGCCATTACTGTACATAGGATGTATATTGTAGTGGATGCTGGGACATATATAGGTATGACTTTCTTGCTCGACATGATAGTATGCTATCTGGTTGCTCTTTATCTTAACATGTATACTTTCAGTCTCTCTGTTACATGTTGATAAAGCCCTTAGGATGTGTACTCGACTTCCAAGACTATGATGTAGATCATACTAGTAGGGCGTGGGTAGTCCATGAGTACATCCTTCAAGGTCCCTAGTCGTGGGTGTATCGAGACGGGGCATCGATATACCATAGTAGACTAGCGTATACCTTCTCGACCCATACAGATGGGCGATGGATGATCCTATATCCATTGGTATTTGACATCAGAGATGATATACGAGTGCTCAGTGGAGACTGGGTACACTGGACGGACTCGCCGAGAACTCCCAGATGGTATTATACCTCACGTCAGATGGCAGTTCTCTGGTGACACTGGTACAGCTTAGTCTGTTGACCCGAGATCGTCATAGAGTCTTGTGTGTCTCCCACTGTGCTTTGATTTCTACCCTACCACGGCTCAACTGAGTCATGCAAACAGGTGGTTTTTGGGTACAGTCCCGATTCACATGGAGGCAATGAGCGATAGGAGGGGATTCGTCTCTCCTGGTATTGGGGGTTGATGTTGTGCTATGCTCGACTGGCCATAACTGGAAATCCCTGGCCAGGGTTGCACTGATTTACTGGTAAGTGTTATCAGTAGTTTCGTGCTTGTTATGGACCTTACATCGGCATGACTTATCGAGCTACTAGGGTCTGACGTTTACCACCCCTAGACGAGATATGCGACATATCAGACGAACAGACCGGACTGTACGGTAAGTGTTACTGGTTGGATTCACAGGAGTGTGAGCGGGCTTGCTCGTTGATCTTCTGATCGCTCAATACCCGGGTGGCCGTTACGTTTAGCAGACCGCTTGCGGCTTGTGGGTGTTTGATATGATCATCACCTGCTGTCGGCGTATTGACGAGTCTTTAGAGTCCTACACAGAGGTTTCCTGGCTCAAGCGAAACGAGATAGGAGCGCATATGAGATATGTGTGGGACCGAGAATAATACCAGTATGTGATACTGGATTCTATTCTCGCGATTTATATCATCGGACGGTTATATAAGATATAGCCGGGTTACCGAATCAAGTGTTGATTCGATACATTGATACACTTGATATTAGTCGGTTATATGCAGTATGACCGGATTATTAAATCAAGTGTTGATTTAATGATTTAATGTATAATTATATATATTTGATATATTACTTTATATTAACTAGTATTTGATCACTTAAGATGGATTTTCTCACTTGATGTGCACAAGTAGTATATGTGATATATTTTTGTGCACTGGATTGTATCATGTTTGATGATACATGCAAACTTGGGTGTGTGTATGCTTTAAACCTTGTTTAGGTTAATGGTTAGGGTTTTGTTATCTTTTCTTAATTACTTATTCATTTTATTTATTTTTGGGCAAGAAATAAAATGGTGGCTTCTTTTGGTTTTTAGTTGAAGCTTTGAAAAGCTTTGACCATTTTGTTTCTTTCCTTAACCTAACCATTCACCTAAACCCTAGTTTAGTCTCTACACTAGTTACACCAACCCATGGTTGCATTATGATAAGATCACTTGATTTATTATTATTTATCAATTGATTTTATTATTATCATCATATTCTTTTCTTCTTCTTCTTCTTCTTCAAGAAGAAACCTTGCTACCTCCAATGGTGCCATGAGAAAAAGAGTGAGAAATCCAAATCCAAAGTGAACCCACTTTCTATTTCTTCATCCTCTAACACTTGCCATGTAGTAGAGTGTGTTATCTTCACAAATTCTATGACCAAGTGAAGATGGAGCTTGATCTTGAGTTGCCTCGACGTAGATCATCTTCGGCATCGAAGTCGACGACCTAGCCCGCCCATTTCTCCGATGAAGCCGACGCTAGAGTCTGGGATCCGATGATCGCAGCGAAGGTACATCATCACGGAGCTAAGGAGGTGGAGGACCGGATCTACAAAGGTTGTAGTCCCTTTCACTTTTTAGTTAAGTTGTTAACTTGCTTGTAGTTTCGCCTATACCTCTAGTAACGATCTAGTTTAGGGTTCTTTGGCCCATGAAATTTTTGAATTGGACATGATTGATCAGTTGTAGAACCTCATGGGTATGCATAGGAACCCTACACTCACCCGCTACTTCTTCGGGCTCAGCGGTCTCCATTGTCTCATCCGCCATCACCAGGGGGTCACTGGCCTCAAGCGCCTTGTCCACCTCTACCTCTGGCTCAGTTGTAGCGGTCGTCTTATTTTCCGCCATCCCAGGCTCGGCATCAACGACCTTCTCAGGTGCGGCTCCCTCAGCCCCCAACTCAGGCTCAGCAACCCCGGCGACGTTGCCCACCGTTGGCTCCGGTTCGGCCGGTGCCTCTTCCTCTGTCTCCTTAGGTTCGATGGTCTCCGCCTCCCCCTCGGTTGGACTTGGCCCTGCAAGGCAAAATATATAAGAACCGACGAGTTTTACAATTTTTACAAACAAGTCTCAAAAGATTCATTAGCTGAAGTGGATTTAACGTTAGCACTCCGAACTGCACGCGCCACCTGTCTGCGAGAAGTGGATAGGGCGACGGGGGCATCTTCCGAGGGAGTATCAGCACAAGGGACGGTGCTTGGGCCCACTCCAACAGCCAAAGAAGCCCTGCGTGCCTTCTCCTCGCGCCTTAGCCGCTTTCTCTCTTCCCGTGCCGTCAAGACAGGGCTCTCCATGGCTTCCCACATTGAGATGTCCTCGTCCGTGAACAGGGATGCCTCCAAATCCTTCAAGGCATCCCTTGTCGATTTGTCAAGTTGAGGCTCTCGCGGCAACCCCGAAGAAGCTGGGACTTCAGTAGAGGATCCGGGGAGAGTCCCCGCATCAGCTGGCGCAGCCCCTGTAAAGAAACAAAGAAAAAAGGTTAGATTGGCCGTCAGAAAAGAGGATAAAAAAAACTCAATAAGCCGAGACGTACCAACGCCCATTAAGACGCGCTTCTTCTCCTCCTCCTGGAAGGTTTTTAAAGAGGCAGCAATGGCTTTTTCGGTAGTGACACCTGTTGAAAAATGGGGGAAAGTATTAGTCAAAAATAATGATAAAAAAAATGCGATAAAACGACGAAGAAAGCAACTAATGATTACCTGACTCAGCGAGTTTATTCAACATCGCTTCGAGCCTCGCTGGTCGCTCAGAAGCTGCAATAGCGGCCGACAAATGGGTGTCTGCGGGGTCTACCGAGAAGCCCTTATTGCTGCCATACTCGCTTATTCCTTCGGTAAGAGGGGCCTCAGGCTCTAAACCGAGGATCACGTCGAGGGAGAGGAGCGACTTCTTCTTCTTTTGCCCGCCAGCTCTGGATGCACCCAGAATTGATTTGCGCTTGGCAGGCACCTTGGGGCGGCGGGTCCCGATATCCGCGCCTGCTCCGGACTCCGGCGATGCCACATTTACCACCTCCACTGGAGCGCGGGGGGCTGGTGGCACATCTACAGTATCGCGAAGCGGAAATCCGCGCGGAGGGCTCAACACGCGCGGGGGTCCAACTCCAGCACCTTTCAATGGAGGAATGACCAGGGTCCTCGGCTTCAGGGGAGCCTTGCGATCGCCGTCGGGAGGCGCACCCTTGCGGTCAATCAGCATGCGCTTTTCCATTTAGATAACTGGACCCATTGCATGCGCGTACCAGGCCACGTACGCGTTGAGGACTTTGGGGGCGCAGCTCGACTCGCTGATAAAGAAATAGGAACCCGTGTTAAGCCGCATAAAATGGTGCATTGCATCCCTTATCCCCTCTCGGCTAACCACGGGCCTTTCCAAGAAAGCTTCCATCGGGATCCCCTGGTTATAGCTCGATTGCTGAGCAAACCGGTGAGGGTTATACCTCATGAGGAGCGTCGTCTCATTCTGCCTAAACTCCAAATATCCCGGCCGAATGGAGTAGAGATGGAGGATTTCCCGAGCCTTCAATATGGAAGCCCCATCTTTAAAATCATCGCGCAGCGGCACTACCGACTTGGTGGTCTTTGAGCCTATTGTTATGACCTTATCCAAAAAGGAAACCTTCGCTCCGACCAGGTGTGGATGAAGGAGTAGCCCCTAGCCTCCCGCGGAGGTGCAACTACGATCGAAGCACCGACTAACCGTATGACTCTTGGGAGTCTGCATTTCTCAAAAAAGGAAGGGATCTTATGGGCGCCGAACACCCCGTGCACGTGCATTTCCATCCGGGAGGTGAAGTAGTGCATCGGGAAGTTAGCGGGCTGCACCCCAGGCTCACTAGCATCCGCCGCTACGCTAAGTCCATTATAAAGATAAGCCAGCCCGGCAATTACTCCTGACAACTGCAAACCAGCCACCATCCGATGCGCTGGGTAGAAAACAGATGGCCGCATGTGGTGCGGGTGCATGGGAAGCGCAAAGCTGCACAGCCACAAGCCCAGGAACCCTACAAAAAAGGTTTCCTCATCCATGCCCAAGACGGCGATTTCTGAGAAAGGAACGACGGCGGCGCCGGGGAGATAAAAGTCCTTTTGATCATTCTCTGATATGGGTCGGCGGTCCAAGCCGAAGTCAAAAGGGTCGTCGAGCTGGGCGAACTTCTCGCTCCGCTCCGATAGGAACTCCGGTGGAATGAAGCGGGCAATAAAATCTGCGAAACTGACGCCCCGGACACCCGATTCCAGATATAGCCCTTCATAAATCTCCAGCACCTTCACCAAGCCTGGGAACTGGTGCTGAATAGCGTTCTCCGGTGTCAAATCAAACACCAGCAGCTTGGTGGCAAAGACGTATTCATCGGGAGGAAGCAGCTCCTCGTAATGCTCCTCCCTCATCGGCAGACCCGAGACTTCAGAAAACTCCTCCAAGGAGATAGAGACCTCCCTGTCCGTCATCAGGAAGGTGTGGGTGGGGATATTCCATTGTTCGATAAAGGCCTTGATCCACCACGTTGGAGGAGAGGGATACTCGAAGAGCGAGACGTAGATGGCCGAATACAAACCAATCTTCGTTAGATGGGTCCTTTTCTCCGATAAGATGTACCGGGCCTACTGCAAATATCCGGCGGGTGGTCGCGGGACCAATCCAATATTATAGGCCTGTCACCAAGGGCGTGGTTCACCCTGACAGATTCGCTTCCCCAGAATGTCTATTGCCAGCAGCGGCTGCACGGGAATGGCACCAATTGCAGGCTGGAGGAGGTCATCAGAATTCCAATTTTTGACCTCCACGGCATACTTCACCGGGGGTTCATCCGCATAGGGGATTGAAGTTATAGGCTCAGACGGCGTGGCGGAACTGAAACTTCGGCGACCCTGGATGATCTCATTGTACCACTGTTCCCCTCCGAATGGCGGCGCACAAGACCGCGAGATCCTGACGCTGAGATTCGGGGCAGATGCTATTTGGTTTTATCCATCTATCTCTCCGAAGATGCCAAGTTGATTTATGGAACCGTGTATCGGAGGTTTAGACGGATGCGGCCGATGTAGCAGACTTCGTCAGATTCCCCCTCACTTGAGGGGTTTTTGATTGTGGGGACGCTCTTCCCTACAGGCGCAAGCCCCTGCAGTTAATTATGCTACCGCATCGCGGTAACAACTTTCTCCTTCTCCAGAATTTCACTTCATGTCGTGTGTGTTTGTTTTGTTTGTGGTTGCCCGTGGATTGTATACGGAGACTGAGTAATACCGTCGCCCATGGGACGTGGATTAGTCCAAATCCGTATTTACTTAGATTTGGGTTTGGTGTTTTTAGTTTAAGGATACATTGGTCGTATTGAGGCTAAGATCAACTTAAACGTTCGTTAAGGATACGTTAGTCCTGTTTGAGACTAAGATCGACTTAACGTAATGATCCATTTAATATATGGCCGTCAGGACTCGTCGCCTCTCTGACGTCGTTGAAGGATTACAATGATAGGTGTCAGAGGAGCTCGGAGATATACCCTCGAACCAGAGTTGATTTGGAATTTTACGATTCATTTGAATGTTTAAGGATACGTTAGCCGTGTTTGGGGCTAAGATCGACTTAAACAGGATCGTTTAGATCCGGTAAAAGAGCATTTGGAGGCTCTATTGTTCCAGTTTGGGGACGTGGTGGTCTATGTTCCAGTTTAAGGACGTGGGGGTCCATATTCTAGTTTAAGGACGTGGTGGTCCACCATTAGTTTAAGGACGTCTCGGTCCATTTTCCAGTTTAAGGACGTGGTGGTCCACCATTAGTTTAAGGACGTCTCGGTCCAATATTAGTTTAAGGACGTCTCGGTCCATATTCCAGTTTAAGGACGTGGTGGTCCAATGTTAGTTTAAGGACGTTTCGGTCCATCCTTAGTTTAAGGACGTTTCGGTCCAATATTAGTTTAAGGACGTTTCGGTCTAATATTAGTTTAAGGACGTTTCGGTCCAATATTAGTTTATGGTTGTTTCGGTTCAATATTAGTTTAAGGACGTTTCGGTCCACGAGTTTAAGGACCCGGCAGTCCATTTTGATGGGTGTGGTCGTCGGGACCCGTCACCTCTCTGACGACGTTGAATGATTACAACGACATGTATCAGAGGAGTTCGGAGATGTACCCTCGAACCGAATATAAATTGATTTAGGAGAGCAATCTTGCTCAGTCAATTTAATTTGAGGACTTACGGCCAAAATTGGGCTAAGTCCAGTTGAAAATGTTCAACATTTTATTTGCTTTTGCATTGCATTTCTTTTTATTTTTATTTGGGCTCTGCCCATAAAGGATGCAGAGCATCAATTTATTCTGGGCTCTGCTCATTTATGAATGATACAAGGCATCTACTTTGTTTGGGCTCTGCCCCTTTTAAAATGCATAGCATTTTTATTATTTTGTTCGGGCTCTGCCCATTTATAAATGATGCAGAGCATCAATTTAATTAGGCATGCTTGGTCTTTTGACTTGGGCCTGGCCCTTTGGGAAATGCATTGCATTTATCAGGCGCTTTGCGCCAATCAGAGAGCGCAAGTGCTTATAGTGCTGACACGTGGCGCGCAAGCGCAGTGTGCTGCGCTAATGCGCTGCGCCTGCGCTGCTGACACGTGGCGCGCTCCGGTGGCTTGCGCCAATCCAAGAGCGCAACAGCACAGTTTGCAAGTGCAAGGCACTATGATTTAAGAATCTTTTAGATTCAAGAACCAATGGTTCATAAAGGAAGTGCAAAGCACTTATTTGTTTTTCTTTGATCTAATTGAATCAAAGAAAAACAAGTTTTTCTTTTATTTCAGGAACCAAAGGTTCATAAAAGTGCAAAGCACTACTCTTTATTTTGTTTTCCTTGTTTTAAAGAATCAGTGGTTCATAAGAAGTGCAAAGCACTGTTTATTATGTGAAGATCATTGATCTTGTTTTTAGATCAATGATCTATTAGAAGAAATTTCTTCTATCCTGTGAAGGTTTTTACCTTTTTCTTGAAAACTTTTTCAGAGTTCTCTCTATTTGAAGTTCTTGATTTTTTCAAGAATGTTGATGATCCCCCCTTGAATTGAGGTCTGGGGTCCTTTTTATAGTGCCCATAAATTGGTTAAATTTGTTAAAGAGATCTTTCTCTGAGTGATTTGGAGAATTTTCCCCACCGTTGGCTCTTTGATCCAAGGGCCTCTGTTTTACAGAAGAAAATCTTCTTGTTTTAACAAGAACAGAAAAGATTTCTATAAAATTTCAATTCCGTTTTGCACAAACTCCCCAGCGCATGACACGTGTCGCGCAGCGCAGCGCTTGCGCAGCTGTGCTTCCGCAACTGCGCAGACACGCGTCGTGCAGCGCAGCGCTTGCGCGGCTGTGCTTGCGCAACTGCGCAGACACGTGTCGCGCAGCGCAGCGGTTGCGCAGCTGAAACGTTGCTTCCTTTACTTTTGTTTTAAAGAGCTTTGCTCTGATTGGGCGCACTGTCTCGGGCGCTGTGTTGACGCATCAACTCCTGACAAGTGGCGCGTTGCGCGCAGCGCAGAGGATCTGAAGCGTTGCTTCAAAATTTGAATTTTTGAAATTCAAACAGAGCCTTGCTCTGATTGGGGGAAACAAATGCCCCCCCCACACCGTTGCGCTCACGTGGCGCACACGTGAGTGCAGCAGTGGCAAGATCCCACCCTTCAGATCAACTGAGGAGTTGAAGGGGCGCAAGCGCCTATAAATAGGATCCTCGGTCCTCGACAGATGATCACCATCTTCAAGATTTCTCATTTTCAGAGCCTTGCTCTTGCCTTCAAGAACTTCTGAGCCTTGCTCTTGCTTCCAAAGTTAGAACTTTTTAGAAAAGCTTTAGGTAAAAATTAATCTTAAATTAAATTAATTTTAATTAATAGAGCCTTTCTCTCATAGATCTGTTTCAGGGTTTCTTGACCCATGAATAGAACCTTACATCTTTGGCAAAACATAGATCCCTTTGATCTAAAAAAAAAAGATGAACTCTTAAGAGTTTGAGTATGGATAATGAAAATTAAAAATGGAATTTTGTGTTTTAATGGATTATATCATTTTTTAATAATAATGATCTCAGAGTCTTGGGGGACTTCTTTAAATCTCCCTTATTAGGATTTTGATAGTCACTCTTGTTCGTAGAGCATTGCTCTCGAGGAGTTTAACTCTCTGTGCTCATTTTTTAAATCAGTCGGTCTGCTAATTCTGTTGATCTTCTTTCACAGGAACAATGGATGCCCATATGTATGCTCTTAATGAGATCATCTCTTATGGGGACATCCGCCGACTTGGCCGCTCCCAAAATCGAGAGTTCACAAACGCGGAGTGCGCTGAAATAATGAGTCGCTTCGACGCATACAATGGTCCACTGCTTCCCCGACGTTCCTCCCTCCTTAAGCTTATCGTGGGAGCCATCTGGGAAGCGCTCCCCTCTTCTGTTCCGGCGTGCCACTTAGGGCGTTGGATGCTGCTGAGGACAAGGTGCACTCGGTGTACCTGTTGAACTTTATCTCGAAAAGACGGCGAGACAGTCTTATCGATCTCTTGCACGAGGTCTTTCAACAGTCCGCCATACTCGCTGCTTATCGGAGGGTGGAAGACATCAGGGGGGACCCTGACACTTGTGCTCGCGAAAGAAAGCATACTAGGATGGTCCGCGAGGCCTGGAAAGTCATAGATAGAGTAGCTTTTGAATTCCTCAATCCATGCCCTGGGTTTGAGGTTATTCCCTTGTAATAATGTTTTTCGTTTATTGCTTTTATGATTGTAAGAACTTCTGGCGATATTAATGAAAATTTTCGTTTTTCCTAGCTTGTCTTATCTTTTGTTCTGAGTCTTTCACATGAATGAATGTGTCTCGAACGCTTGATCAAATGTAAATCAGATGCTCTTTCCGTCGCTTTCTTCTTTCTTTTATTCTCAGTATGCTGTGTTAATAAACAAGATCGATAGATAACAGAGTAAGCATCTAGATTTCTCCAAGGAATAGCGATGGCTTAGGCCGCAGGTTCAGATCTGTTGCCTAAGACTTTTCAACTCTATGAGCCGTGAGGGTCACGTAGAGAATTTTCTCCCTGAGGATCTCGTAGGTGGGTTTTTCTCCTTAGGAGTCGTGAGGATTCCTAAGTGTGTTTCCTCTTATAGGTCGTAAGGATCCTGTAAGAGAATTTTTCCCTCTCACGAGTCGAGAGGACTCATAAGCGGTTGTTTCCCTCCTTGTCGAAACTTGACTTCGGAGAGTGAGACTCATGGATAGTATGCAAGAGACCGTTCAGATCGACTTGCAGGGTCCCATTGTTCAGGAGGCAAGTTTTTTAGTCCCTGCTTCCTGAGGCTTCATCTTGTAAGTTGAGACGAATCGGGAATTTTCCCGTGGAGACGCTGGTTTCTCTACGAGCCAACACGAATCAGGAGGCTCTCGTCAAGGATTGTTTGTTTCCCTGAGTTGAGGTATTTTGCTAGGGATTATTTGTTTCCCTAGCGCCAAGGATTATTTGTTTCCTTGGTGTTGAAACGGATCGAGAATTTCCCACGGAGGCACTGGTTGCTCTGCGAGTCGACGCGAATCAGGAGGCTCTCGTCAAGGAGTGTTTGTTTTCTTGAGTCGAGGAGTTTGCTAGGGATTATTTGTTTCCCTAGCGCCAAGGATTATTTGTTTCCTTGGTGTTGAAACGGATCGAGAATTTCCCACGGAGGCACTGGTTGCTCTGCGAGTCGACGCGAATCAGGAGGCTCTCGTCAAGGAGTGTTTGTTTCCTTGAGTTGAGGAGTTTGCTAGGGATTATTTGTTTCCCTAGCGCTAAGGATTATTTGTTTCCTTGGTGTTGAAATGGATCGAGAATTTCCCACGGAGGCACTGGTTGCTCTGCGAGTCGACGCGAATCAGGAGGCTCTCGTCAAGGAGTGTTTGTTTCCTCGAGTTGAGGAGTTTGCTAGGGATTATTTGTTTCCCTAGCACCAAGGATTATTTGTTTCCTTGGTGTTGAAACGGATCGAGAATTTCCCACGGAGGCACTGGTTGCTCTGCGAGTCGACACGAATCAGGAGGCTCTCATCAAGGAGTGTTTGTTTCCTTGAGTTGAGGTGTTTGCTAGGGATTATTTGTTTCCCTAGCGCCAAGGATTATTTGTTTCCTTGGTGTTGAAACGGATCGAGAATTTCCCACGGAGGCACTGGTTGCTCTGCGAGTCGACGCGAATCAGGAGGCTTTCGTCAAGGAGTGTTTGTTTCCTTGAGTTAAGGAGTTTGCTAGGGATTATTTGTTTCCCTAGCGCCAAGGATTATCTGTTTCCTTGGTGTTGAAACGGATCGAGAATTTCCCACGGAGGCACTGGTTGCTCTGCGAGTCGACGCGAATCAGGAGGCTCTCGT
Source organism: Agapanthus africanus (assembly GCA_030015575.1). NCBI lineage: Eukaryota > Viridiplantae > Streptophyta > Magnoliopsida > Asparagales > Amaryllidaceae > Agapanthus > Agapanthus africanus. The sequence goes on from JASDDO010000008.1 coordinate 95,610,237, forward strand.
CAAGGAGTGTTTGTTTCTTTGAGTTGAGGAGTTTACTAGGGATTATTTGTTTCCCTAGCACCAAGGATTATTTGTTTCCTTGGTGTTGAAACGGATCGAGAATTTCCCACTGAGGCACTGGTTGCTCTGCGAGTCGACGCGAATTAGGAGGCTTTCGTCAAGGAGTGTTTGTTTCCTTGAGTTGAGGAGTTTGCTGAAGACACTGATTTCTTCGGCGCTGGAATGAACCGTCGAGATTTGGCTTCGTTTTCTGGCGAAGCCTGTTGGGAAAGTATGGTTCCCTCTTCGTTTATGCCCTTGGATTGTATACAGGGATCGATGTGATCTCAGCTATAAGGTCAAAGTTTTATCACCTTCTTTTTTTTGTTTTATTTCCGCGATGCTCTATCATTTCAGCTTTTATATCGCGAAGGTCGCGATTGCCCAATCATTTCGGCTATTTCTCGCGGTGCCCAATCATTTCGGCTGTTTATTTTGTTTTCACTCGCTGCTTTTTATTGCGAGTTGCCCAATCATTTCGGCTATTTTGCATACATACATTTTACTTGCTGCTTTTTATTGCAAGTTGCCCCATCATTTCGGCTATTTCGTATGCATGTGCGGCCTACTGGCTTTCCGCCGTAAACCTGAAATTAGACACCGATTTCGGCATCAGCACCGCTACAACTGGGATATTGCTAGGAGCGAATCATTATCTGCCTCTGTCGATATCAGACAAAGGTGGCTTAGCGATCAGGGTTAAGATCCTGTCGACTAAGGCTTTCGACTTCGTGAGCCGTAAGGGTTTCACAAAGGTGTTTCTCCCTACAAGTCGTGAGGATCTTGTAGGTGTATTTTCTCCTTAGGAATCATGAGGATTCCTAAGTGTTTGTTTCTCTGTAAGTCGTAAGGATCCTACAGGAGGGTTTTCTCCTCATAAATCGAGAGGATTTACAAGGGTTGTTTACCATGCGAACATATCCCCAGCCACGGATGAGACTTGGTTAGGGAAATGTTTATTCGCGCCCGTGGATTGTATACAAGGGTCAGTATTGACCCACTTGTAGAGCAATATCGGAAGTTGTGGGGGTTACTTAAGCACAGGTTTAGGTGTCTGTAACTTAAGACTTTCAACTCTTATGAGCCGTGAGGGTCCCATAAGAGATTTCTCCTTACGAATCGTGAGGATCTCGCAAGTGTATTTTCTCCTTAGGAATCGTGGGGATCCCTAAGTTTGTTGTTCCCTTGTGAGTCGTAAGGATCTCACGCGGGTGGTTTCTCCTTACAAGGTCGAGAGGACCCTATAAGTGTCTTTTAACGAGGTTGCGCCCTTTCGGGTTTTCACAAACACTCGCCGGTAGTCTTGCTGTTTTTACTCACAGAGCCCTTTCGGGTTTTCATCCGTGCCCATTTTGCTTATGGACATACCATTTTTTTTATTCTTTTTATTTTTATATATTTTTTTTTACGAGGTCGTGCCCTTTCGGGTTTTCACGAACACTCGCCGGTAGCCCTGCTGTTTTTACTCACGGAGCCCTTTCGAGTTTTCATCCGTGCCCTTTTTGCTTATGGACATACCTTTTTTTTATTCTTTTTATTTTCTTCTCTTTTTTTTACGAGGTCGCGCCCTTTCAGATTTTCACGAACACTCGCCGGTAGCCCTGCTGTTTTTACTCACGGAGCCCTTTCGGGTTTTCATCCGTGCCCTTTTTGCTTATGGACATACCGTTTTTATTTATGATATTTTTCTTCTTCTTTTTTATCTCGTCAGCCCACGGATGTTGCGATACTAGTTTAAGGACGTTTCGGTCCGTTGTTAGTTTAAGGACGTTTCGGTCCGCCATTAGTTTAACGACGTTTCGGTCCGCTATTAGTTTAAGGACGTTTCGGTCCGTCATGGAGAAGGCCAGCTACTGCCTATAAAGCTTGAGCTTAGGAAGATAGCGAGCGGACATAGTCGTCGTCATCTATCATTGACCTAAGTTGTGGCTCATTAAGCGTAGTATTTCTTTAGGAAGCGACCGTTTATTGGCCTGAAAGGCCTTTCACCGTGCATGTCTATGAGTAGATAGGCCCCACCCTGGTAAACTTTATCTATGATGTACGGGCCTTCATAGTTTGGCTCAAACTTTCCCCTCTTGGCGCGACTGGGAATCATAGGCCTTTTGACCACTAGGACAAGTTCGCCTTGGCGGAATGTCCTCGGTCGGGTCAATCTTTCATATGAGCGCGTCATCTTTACTTTGTAAGCTTCTAGATTTTGTTGCGCTATGAGCCGGGTTTCATCAAGTGCGTCAAGATCCTCAAGCCGAAGGTGAGCATTTTCTTCATCCGTCAGCTCGTAGTGGACTGCCACTCGTAGAGAGGGTAATTCTATCTCGAGGGGGAGTACTGCTTCTGTACCGAATACCAACGCATATGGCATTGCGTTCGTGGCCGTCTTAAACGTAGTTCGATACGCCCTGAGAGCTTCTTGCAGTCTTTCGTGCCAGTCTTTCTTATTTCGTGACACCGTTTTCTTCATAATCTTCGTCAAGGTCTTGTTGAAGGCCTCAGCTAGACCGTTAGCTCGCGGATTATAAACCGAGGAATATCTCCAGTCTATATTGTGTTGTTGCGCGAAGTGACTGATCTTGTGGCTTCTGTAAGCTGGCCCGTTATCAGAGATGATCCGTCGTGGAGTTCCAAACCGATATATGATATGCGTCTTGAAGAAATGGAGGATATTTTCCGTCTTCACTTCTCTCAGTGGTATTGCTTCTGCCCATTTGGAGAAATAGTCAGTCGTTGCCAGGATGAAACGATGTCCTCTGGACGATGCTGGTTCGATGGGGCCGACTATGTCAGTCCCCCACATTTCGAACGGCCAGCTAGCAACCGTTGGATATAGTGGATTTGGATGTTGGTGGATGAAGTCCCCATGAATTTGGCATGAGCGGCATTGCTTCGCATATTCGAGGCAGTCCTGGATCATCGTGGGCCAGTAGTAGCCCATCCGTTTGATCTTCAACTTCATCTTTGGGCCTGCTTGGTGAGAACCGCAGAGTCCATCATGAACTTCCTGGACGACCCTTTTCGTTTCGTCAGGTCCTAAGCATCTCAGCCACAGAGAATCAAATGACCTCTTGTACAAAGTATCATTGACGAAGGCGAAAGACAGACCTAGTTTCATGAGCTGATGTCTTGTGGACGCTTCTTCAGGCATTCGGTGGGACTTAAAGTAGTCTATAAAGACTTCTCTCCAATCCTCAGCCTTTTCCCGGTCTTCTATTTGCAAGGTCGTCTGTTCAGTCGCTCCCTTCTCTTCGGATGATTCCAGAGGTATTTCTGCTGGGGAAAGCACCCGACGGCTTTGTACCACGATTCTAACGTCATCGAGGTTTTCGTCAGCCAATTCTTTAGCAAGTTTGGCCAACGCGTCTGCTTTACTGTTTTCCGCGCGATGTATGCTTTCCAAAGTGTAGGAGGGAATTTGGGTCAACAGTTGTTGCACCTTTTCACCATACTTCACCAACTCCGGTTTGCACGTTTGATAATCGCCGTTTACTTAACTAACGGCTAGCTGGGAATCTCCATATATGAGGAGGTCTTCAATTCCCATGTCGATGGCGATCTCGAGGCCTGCTATCAAAGCTTCGTATTCGGCTTCATTGTTTGTCCTCGGCTCTGTTAGGGAGAAGGCAAAACGCATTATCCCTCCTTGTAGAGTTACAAAGATGAGTCCTACCCCCGATTTGATTATAGAGGTACTTTGTTTGCGCTTCTTCACGGAAGATGCTCCATCCAAATAAAGCTCCCATCGGGTATCACCACCGTCGATCGCATCAAACGCATGTTCGTCTGGAAGATCACAATTCAAAGGAGAATCGGCGGGTATCGGATGCTCAGCGAGGAAGTCGGCGATGGCCTGGCGTTTCACCGCCTTGAGAGGTTGATACGTTATCGAGAACTCCATCAAGAGCAGGGCCCATTTAGCGAGTCGTCCCGTCAATATGGCCTTCGACATCAAATATTTAAGGGGGTCCACTTTTGAAATGAGACGGACCTCATGCGCCAACGCATAGTGCCTGAGCTTTGTTATCGCAAAGATCAACGCCAGGCAGTGTTTTTCAATGGGGGAGTAGTTGCTTTCTGCCTCCAGTAGAACTTGACTTAAATAGTAGAGTGCTCTTTCTTTCCCTTGATCATTCTCTTGTGCCCATAATGCGCCTAAGGAACCTTCGAGGGCTGTGGTATAAAGAATGAGGGGCTTTCCCTTGACCGGAGCAGCCAACACCGGCGGGTTTTGCAGGTATTGTTTGATCTCGTCCAACGCGCTCTGGCATTTTTGGTCCCAGACAAACGGGGTTCCCTTCTTCATCAGGTGGCTGTAGGGACGGCACTTTCCTGAAAGATTGGCTATAAATCGCCGTATATACGCGAGCTTTCCTTGGAGAGACCGCAGCTGTTTGAGAGTCCTTGGCGGAGGCATTTCCATGATCGCCTTGATTTTTGACGGATCTATTTCAATACCTCGGTGTCGAACGATGAATCCCAGGAACTTACCCGAGGAAACCCCGAACGCACACTTAAGAGGGTTCATCTTCAGGTTGTATTGTCGAAGGCGTCGAAATACAGTCTTTAGATGCTCGAGATGTTCCTCGTATGATTTGCTCTTGACCACGAGGTCGTCGATATAACATTCGACGATTTCGTGTATAAGGTCATCGAAGATCTTCGTTATGGCCCTTTGGTAGGTGGCGCCGGCATTCTTTAAACTGAAGGGCATCACCCTGTAGCAGAATATACCCAAAGGAGTCCTGAAGGCGGTGTGCTTCTGGTCTTCGGGATGCATTTTTATTTCACCGGTGATGCTTCCTTCAGAGGATGGTAGCTTCATGTCCATTGATATGGCCTTAGCAAACCTTTTCCTCATCTTGAATTGGCTTTTGTCGACGGTGGAGGCATTTTGCTCTAGCGGGATCGTCTCAGCTCTTTCATCAAGTCGCTGGCGCTTGGCCCTTTCAAATATAGCCGTCTCGCATTCTCGATCAGCTTTACTTTTCAATCGAGCTTCGTTAAGGAACGCGTCAATCATTTCATCTGATAGCCCCAGAATTTTTGGTTCAGAATCTACCCCCAGCGCTTCAGTACAAGGGGTTTCCTCATCGTCCATGGACGAATGGGAAATCACATGACAGCTCGCCACGCATTCTTCAGATTCATCAGATGAACTTTCTCCCTCATATTCCTCTTGAAAGACGTGATTGAGGAACTCTTGGAATGTAATGGGAGTCCGTGCCTTCTGGTTGTATTCCTCCAGCGCGTCAATTTGTTTTTGCAAGTCCGTGCGCTTGTCGCCAGGCTTCACGGGCTTCTTAGATTTCTTCTTCTTCTTTTTCAAAGATTTTGACGGCTGGTTGCGATTGCTTGGGCCACCACTAGCGGTCTATGGAGTTGGACGTGGCCTCAACATTCCCTCAATGATCTGCGGTTCCAACGGGTTCTTCCACCTAATCGCTGGACATGTCTGAAGATCGTTTAGCATTCTCTTTATCTTGGCTGATAATACAACTTCCCAAGGAGCTTCTTCAACGACGGAGCATGTTGCTCCCGGTGTATTCGTCCCCTTAGAGGTGTGGGGCTGCGGGGGATTCACCTTCCATTTGTCAAATAACGCGAATTTGCCCTGTCGGTACTGGTTTTCAAGCCAATTTTTGAAAACGTAGCAATCTTCAATCGGATGGCCCAGTACTCGATGATAAGGACAGTAGTTGGGCTCGTTGACATCACTTGGTTGCAATGGACATTTCGGATCCGGCAGATTTATGAGTTGGTTGCGCAACGCCGGCTCAAATAACCTTCTCGTTTTATCGCGGGGAAACGAGTAAGGACGTCCTAGCCTCTCCTCAAGGTCTACGTACGGGCGCATATTATTTTGACGAACAACCGGCTTCGAGTCGCTCGGTTGTTGTTGAGCATTAGCGACAACAATCGCTTTTCCCTTCCCTTTGTCATGTCGGGAGTCCGGCTTTGGAAGAGGGGGTTTATGGCCCATCCGATCCATCTGCGCTAGCTTGTCAATCAAGGCCTGGAAGATAGTCGGCTTGAAAAACATCATAAATTGCGAGATGGTTGCTTGCGGATCAAGGGTTCCCACAAACATACCCACCGCGGGAGATTCTTCAATGCGCTGCTTGCACTTCGACCATAAGTTCCGCCATCGTATAGCATATTGGACCCATGTTTCGCCTGGTTTTACCCTGGCGTTAATCAGTGTCGTCATCGGGGTGCGTTCACTGGCGCTTGCAAAACGCTGAGTAAACAGCAGCTCCATCTCTGCGAAAGTTTTGATAGAGTCGTTCAGGAGCTCAGAGTACCACTCAAACGCTGTATCTGATAAGCTTCCAACAAACTGGTGAAGCAAAAGCTTGTCATCACCGCCGGTGTTGCCACAGAGTGCCCTGAACTAGGCAACATGCTGGTGAGGATTGCCCGTCCCCTTGTAGACATGGAACTTGGGAATTGTATAACCTGGCGGGTACTTGATCTGATCGTACCAACTTGGATATGGCCGCCCTGTTTTAACGACCTGGCCGGCTGCTTCGGTCGCATGATGAACCCGTATTTGTTGGGCTATGTACTCGTCCAAATCAGCTTTGGAGATTGTATCCTCTTTAGCCGTCGACAGAGATGGTGGAGGATTTGATGTCTCTCCCCTATCGTCTCCAAGGATGATCAGGGGTTCTTCGCCCGGAGGATCTTGTTGTATCATCATCCCTACCATGTCTTGGAAGAGGAGGCCCATACGCTGTATGTTGGCTGCTTGTTCAGCAGCCTCTTTGTCCTTCTTCTCCAATATTCGACGAAGGAATTCGGCGTCGGTTTCTTCCTCCTGGCGTTCATCTGAGGACGTTTCAGGATTTTCTTTTGGCCCTGTAAGTGCGGTCATAGCGTTCATCATCTCTTGGAGCTTTTGTTGTTGCTCCTGCGCCTTGGTCACTGATCGGGTAAGCGGTCGATGACCCGTAGATATGTGGCTGTCCTCTTTACCAGACGCCACATAGACGGTGTGAACTACAATGCCCCCTGACTTAGGGCGTTTGGGTTCACCACCACTGATATTTGTCGCCGGCGCGGGGTTTTTCTCCAGCCTTCTTCTTTTGTGGGCCGTTGAAGTTGAAGGGGTCGTTGCAGTGGGCACCCTAGCGATTGTTGTCCCCTGCTGCTCAATAGGACGAACTTTTTCTTTTTGCACCTTAGTTTTCTTTTGTTGACGAGAGTGATCTGGGTCGATCACGGAGTCTTGAACCTTTTGCCAAACCTTGTATATTTTTTAGGACAGCCGTTGAAGGGGCTGTTCTTGCTTTGTTTCCAGAACTCTCTTCACGGGCGGAGGAGATCTTTTCAATGTAACGGTTGGAGAATTCTTACACACTCTCCTCAGCAGTTCAAAGATGTTCCCAGTTGGAACAGCATCGTTGACTTCCACCACTAGAGCCGGTGGAGTTAACCCTGAGGGGGAGTTGCCCCTGCCTTCCTCACTCGTCGCCAATGGCGACGTCGAGCATGACGAGCCGTTGGGACTGGCTCGGAGATAGAGATAGCTTCTTTTTGCCCCCTGTCTGAATGAGGCACCGCCGGTGTTAACCTCTTAAAGACTGAGGCTGTCTTTTGAGGGGTGATATTCAACCTGTCGAAGACGGATCCTCGAGCAAGGGCAAGAGCAGGAATCGTCAATCTTGAAAAGACTGACCCTTTGACAGGGGACGCCGCCTTGACGACCTCTGGAGCAGCAGTTATTGCCTTCCTTGGGACAGCCAATTTAGAGTTTTGATCCAGCCTGGCGAAAACAGAGGCTGTTGGTTTGGCAGTGGGCGACCCGTTGATAGGGGCCGTCGTAGCGATGAGCCGGCCGAAGACCGACTTCTTGTTCACTTCTGGTGCAGGTATTGGCATAGAGAAGGTTGTAAGCGGGATCATGGTCCCGAAAAACAGGCCGGTGGTGGCCTGGGTCACCTGTTCTACCGGCAGAGCAAGGAAGAAGGCCGCTTAGGGCCCATATGCTACACCTCCAGGTGAGGTGGAGCGTCCGTTGCAGTGGCACTTCGAGCAGTTGGTGCAGTTAGAGGCCTTTGATGCTTGAGTTCTGGGCCAGGCAAAAGGCCAAATCTTAGTAACTTAAAATCCAAAGTCAACCATTTAACAAACCGCGATTGGTTCGCGAGGACGACACACGAAGTGTGGAGTCGAAAGAGGAAAAGGTCCCACCGGGCGTGCCAGAATCTGTTCCCCTCCGAATGGCGGCGCACAAGACCGCGAGGTCCTGACGCTGAGATTCAGGGCAGATGCTATTTGGTTTTATCCGTCTATCTCTCTGAAAATGCCAAGTTGATTTATGGCACCGTGTATCGGAGGTTTAGATGGATGCGACCGATGTAGCAGACTTCGTCAGATTCCCCCTCGCTTGAGGGGTTTTTTATTGTGGGGACGCTCTTCCCTGCAGGTGCAAGCCCATGCAGTTAATTACGCTACCGCATCGCGGTAACAACTTTCTCCTTCTCCAGAATTTCACTTCGTGTCGTGTGTGTTTGTTTTGTTTGTGGTTGCCCGTGGATTGTATACGGAGACTGAGTAATACCGTCGCCCGTAGGACGTGGATTAGTCCAAATCAGTATTTACTTAGATTTGGGTTTGGTGTTTTTATTTTAAGGATACATTAGCCGTATTGAGGCTAAGATCAACTTAAACGTTCGTTAAGGATACGTTAGTCCTGTTTGAGACGAATATCGACTTAACGTAATGATCCATTTAATATATGGCCGTCAGGACTCGTCGCCTCTCTGACGTCGTTGAAGGATTACAACGATAGGTGTCAGAGGAGCTCGGAGATGTACCCTCGAACCAGAGTTGATTTGGAATTTTACGATTCATTTGAATGTTTAAGGATACGTTAGCCGTGTTTGGGGCTAAGATCGACTTAAACGGGATCGTTTAGATCTGGTAAAAGAGCATTTGGAGGCTCTATTGTTCCAGTTTGGGGACGTGGTGGTCTATGTTCCAGTTTAAAGACGTGGTGGTCCACCATTAGTTTAAGGACGTCTCGGTCCATTTTCCAGTTTAAGGACGTGGTGGTCCACCATTAGTTTAAGGACGTCTCGGTCCAATATTAGTTTAAGGACGTCTCGGTCCAATATTAGTTTAAGGACGTCTCAGTCCATATTCCAGTTTAAGGACGTGGTGGTCCACCATTAGTTTAAGGACGTGGTGGTCCACCATTAGTTTAAGGACGTCTCGGTCCAATATTAGTTTAAGGACGTTTCGGTCCATCATTAGTTTAAGGACGTTTCGGTCTATTGTTAGTTTAAGGACGTTTCGGTCCAATGTTAGTTTAAGGACGTTTCGGTCCACGGGTTTAAGGACCCCGCAGTCCATTTTGATGGGTGTGGTCGTCGGGACCCATCACCTCTCTGACGACGTTGAATGATTACAACGACATGTGTCAGAGGAGTTCGAAGATGTACCCTCGAACCGGATATAAATTGATTTAGGAGAGCAATCTTGCTCGGTCAATTTAATTTGAGGACTTACGGCCAAAATTGGGCTAAGTCCAGTTGAAAATGTTCAACATTTTATTTGCTTTTGCATTGCATTTCTTTTTATTTTTATTTGGGCTCTGCCCATAAAGGATGCAGAGCATCAATTTATTCTGGGCTCTGCTCATTTATGAATGATGCAAGGCATCTACTTTGTTTGGGCTCTGCCCCTTTTAAAATGCATAGCATTTTTATTATTTTGTTTGGGCTCTGCCCATTTATAAATGATGCAGAGCATCAATTTAATTAGGCCTGCTTGGTCTTTTGACTTGGGCCTGGCCCTTTGGGAAATGCATTGCATTTATCAGGCGCTTTGCGCCAATCAGAGAGCGCAAGCGCTTATAGTGCTGACACGTGGCGCGCAAGCGTGGTACGCTGCGCTAATGCGCTACGCCTGCGTTGCTGACACGTGGCGCGCTCCAGTGGCTTGCGCCAATCCAAGAGCGCAACAGCGCAGTTTGCAAGTGCAAGGCACTATGATTTAAGAATGTTTTAGATTCAAGAACCAATGGTTCATAAAGGAAGTGCAAAGCACTTATTTGTTTTTCTTTGATCTAATTGAATAAAAGAAAAACAAGTTTTTCTTTTATTTCAGGAACCAAAGGTTCATAAAAGTGCAAAGCACTACTCTTTATTTTGTTTTCCTTGTTTTAAAGAACCAGTGGTTCATAAGAAGTGTAAAGCACTGTTTATTATGTAAAGATCATTGATCTTGTTTTTAGATCAATGATCTATTAGAAGAAATTTCTTCTATCCTGTAAAGGTTTTTACCTTTTTCTTGAAAACTTTTTCAGAGTTCTTTCTGTTTGAAGTTCTTGATTTTTTCAAGAATGTTGATGATCCCCTCTTGAATTTAGGTCTGGGGTCCTTTTTATAGTGCCCATAAATTGGTTAAATTTATTAAAGAGATCTTTCTCTAAGTGATTTGGGGAATTTTCCCCACCATTGGATCTTTGATCCAAGGGCCTCTGTTTTACAGAAGAAAATCTTCTTGTTTTAACAAGAACAGAAAAGATTTCTATAAAATTTCAATTCTGTTTTGTGCAAACGCCCCAGCGCATGACACATGTCGCGCAGTGCAGCGTTTGCGCAGTTGTGCTTGCGCAACTGCACAGACACGCGTCGTGCAGCGCTTGCGCAGCTGTGCTTGCGCAACTGCACAGACACGTGTCGCGCAGCGCAGCGCTTGCGCAGCTGAAACGTTACTTCCTTTACTTTTTGTTTTAAAGAGCTTTGCTCTGATTGGGCGTACTGCCTCGGGCGCTGTGTTGACACATCAACTTCTGACAAGTGGCGCGTTGCGCGCAGCGCAGAGGATCTGAAGCGTTGCTTTAAAATTTGAATTTTTGAAATTCAAACAAAGCCTTGCTCTGATTGGGGGAAACAACCACCTACCCCACAGGTGAAGGCTCTTGTGCTCGGGGTCATAATCCTTTATGAGAGTGAGCACCACTCGATCCACCGGTGCCTGGGGAAACCCTCCCTCCGAACGAATAAACGGGAAAGACAAATTAGCAGACATGTTTCCTGTGGAGGGACAAAAAAAATTATACGTCAGTGTTGTAATTCCAACGCTCGACATTTTAAAATTTTACACCACACTGCAATGCAGTAGGTTGGGGACCAAATGGGGACCCACAAAATCTGGATGACGGTGCATCATTTAGCAAGACAGACCCATCATTGGGTGAGACTGTCAATTAATGAAAAGATCCCCAAGAGAATATCCTCATTGATGGGAAATCCCTAGAGACAGGGAGAAAATCTTCTCTTTTAGAGCAAAGCTCTGTCACAGAGTGACATTTGTCATACTCTGGTCTCAAGGGAATAAAATTTCCTTAAAAAAAAGAGCCTAGCTCTATAATAATGATGAAAAAATCCATCAAAAAGAAAAAAGAAAACTTTAACTCCTAAAGATTAAAAATTTGGGATCTTAAAGATCCATGAAAACTTTTAGGAGTTCTCCATTTTCAGATCAAAAAAGATCTACATTTGATCCATGAGCAAAGCTCTGCTCATGGGTTAAAACCCATGAACAAGATCTCTTCAGACCTATGGATTCTTGAGAGCAAGGCTCTGTTGGTGAAACCCCAAAGGGGTTTTCTTTAGATCAAAGATCTATGAGAGCAAGGCTCTGTTGATTAAAATTAATTTAATTTATTTAAGTTAAATTTTACCTTAAAATGTTCTAGAGTTTGAACTCTGAAGTTCTTGAAAAACAAGAGCAAGGCTCTGAAGTTGTTAAAAACAATAGCAGGGCTCTGAAAGTAAAATCTTGAAGATGGTAATCATCTACTGAGGACCAAGGGTCCTATTTATAGGCGCATGCGCCCCTTCGACTCCTGAGTTGATCCAACCGTTGGGATCTTGCCACCGCTGCACTCACGTGTGCACCACGTGAGCGCAACGGTGGGGGGCATTTGTTTCCCCCAATCAGAGCAGGGCTCTGTTTGAATTTTAAAAATTCAAAAATTGAAGCAACGCTTCAAATCTCGTGCGCTGCGCGCAACGCGCCACGTGTCAGAAGTTGATACGTCAGCGCAGCGCCCAAGACAGCGCGCCCAATCAGAGCAAGGCTCTATTTAAAACAAAAATTAAAGGAAGCAACGCTTCAGTTGCGCAAGCGCTGCGCTGCGCGACACGTGTCAGCGCAGTTGCGCAAGCGCTGCGCTGCGCGACACGTGTCAGTGCAAACGCGGTTGCGCTGCGCTGTGCGCTGCGCGACACGTGTCGGCGCAGTTGCGCTGCGCGACACGTGTCACATGCTGGGGCGTTTGCGCCAAACAGAATTAAATTCTAGAAATATCCTTCTGTTCTTGTTAAAACAAGAAGATTGTCTTCTGTAAAACAGAAGCCCTTGGATCAAAGTTCCAACGGTGGGAAAATTCCCCAAATCACTCAGAGAATGATCTCTTTAACAAATTTAACAAATCTATGGGCACTATATAAAGACCCTTAGACCCCAATTCAAATCATCAACATCAAGAAACATCAAGAACTTCAACTCTGAAGAAACTTGAAGAGAAATTCAAGAAAAAGGTAAAAAAATCTTTAAAATAGAAGAATTTCTTCTAATAGATCATTGATCTAAGAACAAGATCAATGATCTTCAGTAAAATATAAATAACAGTGCCTTGCACTTTTTTATGAACCACTGGTTCTTTGAAAACAAGAAAAACTTGTTTTCTCTGATCTAAAATTGATCAAAATATAAAACAGTGCCCTGCACTTGCAAAATTGGCACGGTTGCGCTCATAGGTTGGCGCAAGCCACCAGAGAGCGCCACGTGTCAGCTCCAGAACAACTTGCGCTATGCGCTTTTAAAATAGAGCATTGCTCTCTGAAATTGGCGTAACTCGTCAGAGCGCGACACGTGTCAGCAGCGCAAGCGCAGCGCACTGCACTTGCTTGACACGTGTCATCACCACAAGCGCTTGCGCTCATTTATTGGCACAAAGCGCCTAACAGGCCACATGGCCACTGTTAGATAATTGATGCACTACATCATTAAAAAGAAGGGCTGAGCCCAATTAAAAAGGCCTGACAGGCCTAGTAGATGCTATGCATTATTTTCAAAAAAAGGGCAGAGCCCAAATAAAAACAGATGCAATGCATCATTCTTTTTTAAAGGAGCAGAGCCCAAACAAGGGTCTGTCAGACCAGAACAGATGTTGTGCATCATTTAAAAGGGGCAGAGCTCAAATAAAAGTCCAACAGAAACTAAGATTAATGCTATGCATTATTAAACATGGGCAAAGCCCTAGCACAGGTCTAATAGGCCAAAAATAAGAAATAACGTTGAATATTCTCAACTGGACTTAGCCCAATCATGGCCGTAAGTTCTCAAACTAAATTGACTGAGCAAGACTGCTCTCCTAAATCAATTTACATCCGGTTCGAGGGTACATCTCCGAACTCCTCTGACTCCTATCGTTGTAATCCTTCAACGACGTCAGAAAGGTGACGGGTCCCGACAACCACACATCAACACAGACTGTGGGGTCCTTAAACTCATGGACTTATGCGTCCTTAAACCAAAACACGGACTGCGGGGTCCTTAAACCCGTGGACTTATGCGTCCTTAAACTACCTATAGACCACCATGTCCCTAAACTGGAATATGGACCGCAATGTCCTTAAACTACCTATGGACCACTACGTCCCTAAACTGGAACAATAGAGCCTCCAAATGCTCTTTTGTCGGATCCAAACGATCCCGTTAAGTTGATCTTAGTCTCAAATCGGACTAACGTATCCTTAACAAACGTTTAAGTCGATCTTAGCCTAAATATGGCTAACGTATCCTTAAACTAAAACACCAAACCCAAATCTCAGTAAATACGGATTTGGACTAATCCACGTCCTACGGGCGACGGCATCACTTAGTCTCCGTATACAATCCACGGGCATCCACAAACAAAACAAACACATACGACACGAAGTGAAATTCTGGAGAAGGAGAAAGTGGCTACCGCGATGCGGTAGCGTAATTAACTACAGGGGCTTACGCCTGCAGGGAAGAGCGTCCCCACAATCAAAAAACCCTCAAACGAGGGGGAATCTGACGAAGTCTGCTACATCGGCCGCATCCGTCTAAACCTCCGATATACGGCGCTATAAATCAACTTGGCATCTTCGGAGAGGTAGTCGGATAAAACCAAATAGCATCTGCCCCGAATCTCAGACCAGGCGTCCTCACGTCGTCTTGGCCGCCATTCGGAGGGGAACACTCCCCAGCCTAACGAAACGCCCGGAGGCTTACAAAATTTCAGCGCAAAAAGAAAAGAGACGAGGAAGCTCAGGCCTCAGGGCCGGGGAGAACCTCGACGAGCCGCGTGTCCACTGCGACCACCGGTGCGGCATCTTCAGGGACGACACCCACCAAAGGAGCCTCAGCGCCGGTAGTCGGGGGAACCGACTTCTCCCCAACGCTCCTACCGGGGGCCTCTTCCCCCGCATCGTTTCCAGGGACGTTCCCATGCGCGTCCTCCTCACGAGGGTACTCCTCCCGGAGCTTGCCGTCAGGGAAATCCGGCATCTGGGCCTTGACAGCGTCGAGGGCGTCGTGCCAAATAACGCCGGAAGCTCCAGCAAGGTCGGCGTAGAACTGGTCCGACTTCTTGTAGCTCTCTACCGCCTTCGACGCCAGAAGCTCAGCCTTCGACGCCCGAAGCTCGGCACACCTCATCCCCTCCTTCGCCGCCTCATTCTCCCTTCGGAGGGTGCTCGCCTTCTTCTTCAAGGTGGCGACGAGCACCTGGGAGTCTTCTAACTGGGCCTAGGCGGCTCGGGCGGCCTCTCGGCACCTGGCGGCCTCCCTATTCCCGGTCGCTACCCAGTCTTCAAGGGCAGCGAACCTCTCCGTTGCCGCCTCCAGCTCCTGCCTTGAGCTTTCCTCCCGCGAGGAGAACCCGCCCGCAGCCCGCATCCTCGGAGCTATCTCCTCGTCCTCCATGTCGACGATGAGGGCGACGTGCTGGACGACCTGAAGAAAAGAAAGAGGGTTAAAAAGGAAAGGGAGGCACCCGATCACGCGAACAAAAATGCTGAATGAAGAACCAAGTGGGGTGCGAACACTAACCTGCACAGCCTCTTGAGCTATGGCCGCCATTTGGGCCCGGAGGGTCCCCCGTGGGATTCTGCCCCTGGCCGACCTCTCCATCTCCGAGAGCAGACTGTCGACGACGGAAAGCCCCGAGGGCACCTCGAAGCGAAGCTCCCCATCATCCACGAGGATCGGGAAAGCCGGGGAGCGGGGCGACGTCCTATGAAACCTCTTGAGGTGCGACGCGGGAGAACCAGTCTCGTCTCCCACCTCGGGAGCCCGGGGCTCTTGCTCCCGAGCATGCTTTCAGACCGGTGCATGACTGGACTCGGGGGCCCGGGGCGCGCTTGGGCGCCTGGGTGGAACGGCCGCCGGCGGAGCCGGGGCTGACGACGGGCGAGAAGGGCCGGCGCCTCCGGCCTTCTTCCCCCTCTTCACGTCAACCACTGCCGCCCGGAACTTTCTTAGGTCCATAGGTCCTGCATAAGACAAAAGTACGAGGAGTGAGCGACGCCAGGGAAAAATGAAAGAATGCACAAGTCTAAACAGGTCGCCTGAGAGCTCCCAACTTACCCGCGTAATAGGCGGGGCTGAGCCCGGTCCAACTGAGGGCCCGCTCAGACAGCAGCACATCATCCCGAGGGAGGGGTTCCCACTTCGACACCGCCACCGCATCGGGATCATTCGACCGACTCACCCGCGGACAGCTAGCCCTTTGCCACTGGGTGGGCACAGACCAATCCTCACCCTCGGGCGGGGCGATAAAGAAAAACTTCTTCTTCCATTCGTGAATGGAAGAAGGTACTACGACGATCCCCGACCCGGCAGCATCCCCCCGTTGTTTTCTAAAGGAGAGGTATGCCCATCTCGGCTCGCCCCTGCGAGCGCCATGGTGGTTTTTGTAGCAACAAGAAGAAACGAGAAGGCTCAGGCTGAAAGGGATCTGACTCAATCTCAACCGGACCAGGAACCCAAGGAGGATCCTCCAAGAGTCCGGCACTAGCTGGCCCGGGGCTAACCCAAAACAATTCAATGCCTCACTTACCTCGGGAGAGAAGGGCAAACGCACCCCGGCCTAAAAGGCTTCCAGGTACAAGGCAATCTCCTTGCCCCATACCTGGTTTGCCCTCTCCCCCTCCTCAGCCAGACGAAGCGAATAGCCGGGAGGAATGAGGAAACGGGTTTTGATGTTGGCGAGCTCCTCCGCACGCCTCAGCGAGGGTCGCACGCCAAGAACACCCACGACCTGTGCTCTGGGGACCGCCCCCATCGCACGACCCCAGGGGAACTCCAACTCAGAGGGGGAAGAGGAAGAAGTAGAAGAGGAAGCTTCAGAAGACTCTCTAGACTCTATCCGGACTACATCTACAGACTCCTCGTAAGAAGACATCTAACCTAATCGAAGGGAGGTTTCCTCGGGAGATCAAACGCTAGGAATCCGAACTGAGGAGAAGAGCGCCGAGCTAACACGACTAGGGACGAGGGAGTTTTGAGGAGGTATGAGCCCTGATGGGGATCCCACCTCTATTTATAGCTACCGGTGTACACATCCTACGGCTCCGATCGCCTCCCGCCAAAACAACGTTTCGCAACCAACGGCCGACAACATTCCACCTGTCACACCCACATTGGGCGCGTCCCTTCAAGAGCGGGAACGCCTGCGGCACGTCTCGCCAGCCAACCAGCGCCAGACACGTGGGCCGTCGCTTCGACGAACGTACACACGATCCGGCGCTTTCCCTTTAAATGCGAGATCTCTCCCCTGATCTGCTGGCGTCATCAAGAAAATACTACTCTCTGCCCGGGAATGCGCGCCGACGATATCTTCGAGTGATAGCTCATCCCGGGTGATCGGTCGGACCACTCTCGACCCGACCTAGGAACGGGTCGAGACGAGAGTGGGGGGCTAATGATGAGGCTCGATATCGGTGGCTCTCCAGATACTGACACGTTGCAGATGATGTGTCCCAGAACCTACAAGAAAGGATCAAGAACTTCGGTTTGGATCGCACCTCGGGACTCCGGCCCGAGGAGTCTCCCGACCTCCGGTGGCCTTCCAGACCACCCCGCGGCTCGTCTCCGAGTTATTACAGAACCAAGATGCCTCGGCCTCCCGCTCATGCCCGAGCCTCCCGCCGAGCTCATCTTCCTCGGTCTCACCCTAACCTACCCACAGCGCTGATCACAGGAGCCTACGCCACGGCTCCGCGACTCTCGCCATGCGCGAGATATCCGCCGCCCACGATCCCGCGTTCCACGCCATCACGATCCTCCATTAACGAGCTTGTCTCGTCATTAATGCGGGATCCCGCCTATCACGCGGGCGTGACGCCAAGGGCGTAACGGCCGGTATGATTCTCGTACCCGCCTGCCCATTGCTTCCTCTATATAAACCCCTCTCTCAGACGATCGAGGTAATCCATTTTTACTCCACTAGGTCGTTACTCTGCCAAAATATCCCGTCTAACTTGATCGTCGGAGGGTCCTCGGTGACACAACTCTAGGACTTCTTTGCAGGTAGCTCGGCCACAACCACTCAAAACCCATTGAGATCCACACGCTTCAGGACTCAACTCTCCAACTCAATCTCAGCCGTCCATCAGCGCTCGCAGCAGATCAACGGAAGATAACATCTAAAGGAGATCCAGATATCAGCGCTCGCAGCAGATCAACGGAAGATAACATCTAAAGGAAATCCAGATATCCATCAATATTTCTTTTATATATATATATATATATATATATATATATATATATATATATATCATGCCCTAAAATAATTGAAAGAAAAGTTCTGACAAAGTGCTTTCCTGTAAAGTTGCACTCAAGATTTAACAAAAGATCGACCAGTTCCTGCTTCCTCTATGCATGCAAACCCCAAAATGTCCTTGACCATGAAATCTATTGACATATATATCATGTTAGAACTTAGAGTGTTTTGGGCTTTTTCTATATATAATATATATATAGTTAATGTTCTATTCAAAAGACCAACACCCTCACCTCTCTCTGCATGCAATCATGATCTTTGTTTGTCTTTTCATTTTTTCTTTTTTTCATGTGGATCTAATTGTTTTTAAGTTATACCTCTACATGCAATCATGATCCTCTTGTTTTTTATCACTGTCGTGTCGATACACCAAATTTCATGGCGCTCTCTCAAAGTTGTATACACTCTTTTTTGTGTTATCTTGTAAATTGCTATGCCAAATGTACTATTAAATGTGGGTTGTGATATCATGTTAGAATTTTGAATACCTGAAGTGTTTGGTTTTTATGAGTACCTACAAGCTTTCAAAATAGTTAAAATGCGATTAAAAAGACTTAAGTATTTTGGTGTTAAAAAGACTTAAGTATTTTGGTGTGGACCTTATGGTGCTCATCTATATCTCATGTCGATATGTGTCTCTTGTTTTTCCTGGTATAAGAACACTCTAATTGTTTTCTATTGGGATTATTCCAACATATCACGACATCTTAATGAACCGCCAAAGGATCTACAGTTAGACTTCTATTTTCAAAAAGTGGGAGGTAACTGATTGGATCTTTGGTAAGGATCACGCATGATAATGAAATATCTTGGTGGACCCCTTATGCATTTTGACTGTCTCATACAAAACTTGCATATAATTACAGCATGGGAAAATGTTGCTAGGGTATCTTAGCAGAGTTACCTAAGGTATACGAGAGAAAGACAGAGAATGGACCTCATTATTTTTAAGTTATATATTTTTTTAGTCGGATGGGTCTCTCTTTACTTCTCGTATATAACTTAGATAACTTAGTTAAGACATATCTCGGCTCGGTTAACCTCTTACTGCATATATGATCACTCACCTGCCATACCATCACACACCACATGGTATTTTATTGAAAAAAATGTGAACGAAGATTGCAGCTAGAAATTAAGTATAAGCCAAATATAGTCTGGTTTCATTCTTTCCAATGACTCACTACGTCGGTTCAGCAATTATAATCCGAGTACCCCACGCTTACTTGATCACATTTTATCACAACATGCCTTTTGTTTTGGTGCATGGTGGGTCCTTTTGTTGCAACACTTGGTTTCAATATCATCACACAAATATTGTTACCTTTAACTAGGGTACAAAGAACCAATGAGCAATACTCAATTGGTATGGACACTTCCGACCCAGACAAAAATCTATAATTGTCAGCAAAATTGTTGTTATTTTGTTCTTTATATATATATATATATATATATATATATATATATATATAGACACACAGAAAGAGAGAGAGAATAATGGAGGAAAGAGGTCATAGGAGGGAATTTCCTACTATGGCGTCGAAAAAATACGCCCTCCATCGTGTTTTACGACGATCGAAATCCATCATCTTCATCGTTATCATCTAAGATGTGGATACGCTAAATTTCATGTGATTCTACAACTTTTTCACCGTTGATTTAGCAATGTAAAAAGTTCTATTGTCGGTAAACCGTTAATTTTGAACCCACTAATTCAATGGTGAAAAGGTTGTAAAATCACATGAAATTTGGTGTACACGCACCTTAGATGATAACGATGAAGATGATGGATTCCGATCGTCGGAAAACATGATAGATGGCGTATTTTTTCGACGCCATATGAGGAAATTCCCTCCCATGACATCTTTCCTCCATTATTCTCGTGTATATATACATGAGAATAATGGAGGAAAGATGTCATGGGAGGGAATTTCCTCCTATGGCGTCGAAAAAATACCCCCTACCTCATTTTTCTCGACGATCGGCACCCACCATCTTCATCGTTGTCATCTAAGATGTGGATACAACTTTTTCACCGTTGATTTAGCAATGTAAAAAGTTCTATTGTCGGTAAACCATTAATTTTGCACCAACTAAATCAACGGTGAAAAGGTTGTAGAATCAAATGAAATTTGGTGTACCCACATCTTAGATGATAACGATGAAGATGGCGCGTGACGATCGGCGGGAAAAAATGAGGGAGGGTGTATTTTTTCGACGCCATAGAAGGAAATTCCTCCTATGGTATCTTTCCTCCATTATTCTCTCTCTATATATATAGGAATCTCAGTAATGCTTTCGGGGAAAACCCCTCGATTCGTGTCGGTGTGCGCGTGTGCGCGTTGTTCTTGTATGTGATATGTAGGCGGTGATATGTAGGCGGGTGTTTTTGTGTGTCCTATGTGCATAGGGTAGCGCATAGGAGCCAATGACCCAAAAAAAGAAGGAAAAAAAAAAGGAATCTGGGTACATAGAATGAGGCAATGGCACATCATGTAATAATTAACAATAAGGCCAAAGGAGAATGAGTGGCTGTCAACGCCACCTCATCAGCCTCTAGACTCTCCTATATATAAAGAGCCTGTCATCTTAAGGACATGCAAAGAATTAAGAGGGTAGCAAAGAGAAAGAAGAACTCTTGAAGCTTTCGCTGCTTCTTCTTCTTCTTCTTCATTAAGCTTAGAAGCATTTCTTCTCTTAATTGGTCTCTCTTCTTATTTCTTCATTTTCTATTTATTTCATTCTTCTAGTTTTTTTAGAGAGTAGAAATGACAGGACTATCCTTGGATCACCCTTGGGCTTTTGCCTTTGGAGTTCTAGGTAACACCATGCATGAAATTTTACATCTTCCTTTTATTTCAACTTTTTTCTTTTTACTTCCATGTTTTTAGAAAGGTGGTGAAATTCTAAGCTTGTAAATGCAACATATATATGATAGCTGCCTCATTCTATATTGCTCTAAGTTTCGCCATCTTGTATAAATTTACATTATTTTAATGAGAAAGGCTTACACCTACATAACTTTTTCAATTATAATATTATGAATAAGCTAAATATATAAAACAAAGACACCTTACCTAGTTCACATAAAGCTTTTGGTCTCCTCATTTAGTAAACTTTATAAACCAATGGTACGTAGTTACAAAATCTCACTAGCTCTGACATAAATAGTTTAGCATAGCACAAAGACAAAAATGATTCCTTATTTTTTTTCATTGCTACTACTATAACTTTAGTACCTTACAAGTTTTTAAATAAATTTGAGAAAGACATGCAGTCTTAATTAATTTATATATATAAATTACTGGTTAATACCATATATTTTGTCTTTATTATTTTGTAGGCAACTTGGTCTCATTGATGGTGTACCTGGCCCCAATGTAAGAAACTATATCCCTGTTTTTAACATCACTTCGCTCAAGTATCATCTAATTAAATAATGAAGGATTTTCTTACATAATTTGATATTTTATTGGTTTTTATATTTATTTAAAGACCAACATTTTGTCGAGTCTACCGAAAGAAATCGACCCAAGGATTCCAATCAGAACCCTATGTCGTCGCATTGTTCAGCGCGATGCTATGGATCTACTATGCAATCATCAAGACCGATGAGCCCCTTCTCATCACCATCAACTCGTTTGGATGTGTCATTGAGACCATTTACATTGTCATATTTCTTGTCTATGCCCCGAGAAAAATTAAGGTACGTGTATGTTTTCTTCCTTATATAATTCGAATTATTTGTATTTTTCTAATTATATGTTTATTAATTAGCTTCATATACTGATCATTAATGTAGATCTACACTTCGAAAATGATCTTGCTTTTGGCCGTGGTGATATTTTCATTGATCGTTTTCTCCACTCTTCTGCTCGCTACGGGCCCCAACCGTGTCAAACTTCTCGGATGGATATGTGTTGCATTTGCTGTTAGCGTTTTCGCCGCCCCTTTGAGCATAATGGTAAGAAAATACACATATAAACATAAAATTAGTTTTTCATGCTTGATAGCAAAATGTTGATTAGGATATAAAAAAAAGGGTTGCAAAATTCAATAAAACCGCAACAAATATTGCAAGCATCAAAATAGTTTGATTTCGCAAATATCTTACGTATATAACAAATAATATATTTTCTATTTTAGCAAATCAAACACGCAATAAATAGCAAACGAAGGCACATCAAACACACAATAATTAATAAACAAAGCTTAGACACCCTAATTAATACATATGTGACCAGTCTTTTTCTTATAGTTATACATACTCAATCATATTAATAAATCTACTGCTTCGACCTACTACAGAGGCAAGTGATCAGAACCAAGAGCGTCGAGTTCATGCCATTCTCTCTATCCCTTTCCCTCACGTTGAGTGCCGTCGTGTGGTTCTCTTACGGTCTATTCACAAAGGACATATACGTGGCGGTAAATTTACTATCTCTAATAAATACACAAAAATTCAAGTCGTGTATCGTTTAATTCCAACTAACTTATATTGTACCCTTCTTGCCCTAAATAGATACCAAACATTTTGGGATTCACGTTTGGGGTGCTTCAAATGATCCTCTACATAATTTATAAAGATGCACAAGAACTGGTCGTGAAAGACGACAAGTTGCCCGAGCACGTAGCCTCGAAAACGGAAACGGGGCTTAACGAAACCGTCGCGAGCAAAGAAGAAGAGCTCGAGGCGAAGGCAGAAGAGAAAGAGGAGAGCCCTGTGTAAATATGAGGATGAGGAATCAATAATGATGCAAAATGTTGTGGTGGAGTACATGTTAATATGCAAACACTTTGCATGAGAGAAGCGAAACTGGCCCTTTTTATATCTGCATGCTGAGTGGGTATACTGATGTATTAGTAATTGTTTTAGGGTTTGATTATCATTAATAAATTTTTATTTTTCATGTATATGGATGTCATTTGGATTCAAGGCCATGGTATGTTTGCTATAGTCGCCAATTTGGATGAAAAAAAAGAATATATGTTTAGATATAATCAGTGTAAACTGATGGGAAAGGCATGAAGCAGAGCAGAGCTGCACTGCTTTTTGTAATAAAATATAGAGTAAATTGTCAAAACCCTCGTAAACAAGTTTTTCTGCTGTACAAAAACCCCTGGAATTTTTTTCTCAGAAGGGAAATTTTTTATGTGATTTCTGTATAGTTGTCAGTTGTATTCAACTAGGTCATACATATCGCAGGCAACTGCAAAGATACTCCATAATAAGTAAATATAGCATGCAACAATATATACCGCAGACAAGAGGTTTTTTAATAGCTGAAAAAATTCCAGGAGGATTTTTCTCAAAAGGAAAACCTGCTTGGAGGGTTTTGATAATTTACCCTGAAACATAACTGCTCCATTAGGTTTCTAGAGTATTTGACTGCAGAATAAATTCATTTATTAACTATCTCAAGAGCATCAAAAGTTTAGGCTTACAAAAGTTGTTCTCAACATGGTACTCAAGGGTTAGAGCATATCAGATGTCGAAAAGCTCCACGTTTGAAACTTACCGATATCTATTTCAAAATATAATCATTTGCCACATTCATTCAGGCTTTGCAAACACGTGTTTCTACCTGAGATATTTTCACACGACCGGGTAATGGCCTAACTAATAAACATATAAAGAGTGTTAAGATCATATTATTTTGATGCGCATTTTTAAGTTTTATGCTTTGAAATGGTACAAAAACACCAGTCTTAAAGACCTTAATCTAATATGAAATCTCCAAAAAGGAAAAATCTATTATCTCAAAACATTTATATTAGATTTGTTTTTCATAGGGAGAAGAATACGAAATTGAAATAGATAAACAGATCGATATTGCAGAACGGTTTAATGTAAGCAAAACGGAACAGTTTGTTATAAAAGGGCAAGTATCTATCTCGTGCGGTCAGCCAAGACAAGATTGTCTTCTGATAATAATAACGCATACTCCTGTATGCATTTCACTTGGCATACAAGGACCACCGAACTGATGATGGGCTATAAGATTACATCAAGGCTGCAATAAATTCATTCCATTATTTCCATAGCGCACAAGTGAATAGGGTGATTTAATAGCCAACACCTATGAAATTGAGTCATCAGGATGAGATGATAGCCATATAAATGAGAATGAAAGATTCGGTTTGGTTTATGATTTGGTTTGGATTTATATGAAGATTTCATTCATGTTTTGGATAGCTCACTATTTTTATCTCTATGGATATATTCAATGTCATCACTACTGGTAATTGTATTATGATTCATACTCCTAGCTTGTATCTCAAAGCTTGTATCACAATTGAGCTCTGATACCACTTTTTTTTGGATTGAATAAAATAAAAAAAAACAATGGCTATAAACGTTGTATAAATTTTGAAGAAAACAATTTCAGAACTGCAATAACCGAGAAAAAAGGATGAGAAAATGTACAATAATTACCAGTGGTAATAAACATTGGTGCCATAATTAGTTGCATTCTTCTGCTGCTGCCCTTTTCAAAATTACAAGTTCACTCAATCCCTCTACAATCATCAAACAACAACTAAAGGTTAAAACTAGTGTAACATTCTTCACCAAAACACGTAATCCTCAAACTCTATCCCAGAATCTCCTTCGGCATCTCCCAATCCCCGCTCCTTCGGCCCCAACTCCCCCTTCTCGGGTGAGAATCGGGTTGCAACACCCGATTCAAATCTGGAGAAGACCCGGGAAATCCAACACCGACTTTATCTTCAATCAACTCGTTGCCCACGCCGGCCTCTAAATCTAAATCATTTACTAATCCCTCCACCTCACCATCCCATGCCATTGCTTTTTTTCCCATTTTCATATCTCTGCCCCCTTTCCCCATGTTTGGGCTCATGAAACCTATATTGCCCGTCGTTTGTGCATTTGAAGCTTCTTCTTTTTGAACACGTGCACGGAATTTGTTCTTAGAAGGTGGGATGCTTGTGAAGAAGACTTCTATGAAGTTGTTGAATAGTCCTTTATTATATGGATTAGGGCGGTGCTCATATCTGTATCGGAAGTTCTCATATGTTGTCTTTGATAAGAGAAGAAAAGATGGTGCACACCAAATCAGAAGATTAATGTAAAGAAAATGATATCACAGATCATAAAGAATGTTATTTTGGCCATGCTTGGCTTTGGAGTTAGGACAACAAGATTTATTTATCAAGTGAATGTAAAGATTATACAAACTCTAGTTTACAGGGCTGCGTCTCTACTTAATGTTGTTTGGATTTAGAATTATCATATTTCTATTTCTTCTCTTTGTTTGGTTTTAACATAAACTACAATTCTGAAGGTGTGTTGCACGTGTATACATATTAGAAGAAGTGCATAAAAATGAATGCAGAAGGCAAAATGCACGTGTATTATTGATTTTGCTCTCTCTCTCTCTCTCTCTCACTCAGTGAATAATGAAGAAAAGATGCCATAGGAGGGGATTTCCTCCCATGGCGTCGAAAAATACAACCTCCACCATTTTTTCCGACGATCAGCACCCATCATCTCCATCTTTATCATCTAAAATGTGGATACACCAAATTTCATGTGATTCTATTACCTTTTCACCGTTGAATTACCAATGTAAGAAGTTCTGTTGTCGGTAAACCATTAATTTTGCATGCATTAAATCAACGGTGAAAAAGTTGTGGAATCACATTAAATTTGGTGTATCCACGTCTTAGATGATAAAGATAGAGGTGATGGGTGCCGATCGTCGAAAAAATGTATTTTTTCGACGCCATAGGAGGAAATTCCCTCCTATGGCACCTTTCCGCGCGCGCGCGAGAGAGAGAGAGAGAGAGAGAGAGAAGGACAAGTTTCCCTCTTGGGCTTGAGTTATAATAGTATAGAGTGGAGTTTGGATAACTTCAGACATCAACTCTGAAATCAGCGCCAAACAGAATGAAGTTACGAATCTGAAAATTAAGTATAGATGCATTTAGTAAAGCCGAAATTGTCCTAATATAACTCCAAGGCGATACAGGGACTTAAATTCTTGGAGATGAGAAAGAGCTTTTACCTGGTTAGTGCTCATGAGATATAAATGAAAGACGGAGAGGCCTCCAACAAACCAAACCAATATGAAAGTGTAGATTATGAGAACAATTGAAGCTGGAGATTTGGTCATCGCTCTCCATATGGTAATTTGCTCAGCATCCATAATTTTCTTGATGAAGACCCAGCAAAAAGAGAATACGTAGATGCAAAGCAGAGTCGTGGAGAAAACAAACATGTAGAAGAATCTATAGTTCCGCTGCATTAAAAACAGTAGTATATCAGTAGGAGGCATTGTACGCTACAGTTGTTGGTATTGCACATTAAACTAAAACAATATAGATTGCTACATTTGTTTTAGTAAATCAACTGGACAATATATTAGTCTACAAAAGTTGTTCGCTAGTTTACCAATTATTTGAGAGTTGTGCAACTCGCCAATTTGCAAATGCTTGTAAAATTCCGAATTATGCTAGTTTGAAACAAATGAACATACAGAAAAAATGAATAATACAGTTGACTGGTAAACATCTGAATATAAGGGATAAGCAATCCATAGTTGTCACTGAGAGAATGCGAGCGTGGGATCCATGCCTCCCACATTTGAATGGGTATGGTTGATTCAGCTTTCAAGTAGATAATAGTTTCGAAAGGTATATCACATAACTAATAACATCAAAACTAGAAACAAAAGAAATTAATAGTGTTTCCTTATGAAGATTATAGTAATTCTCAAAGAGATCGGCCCACTGCCTTCCCCTTTCAGTTTCTCGAATTAATTACCAAACAGCAAGTAACAATTGCTTTTAATACTTGATTCCAAAACCTACAGAGTCTATTCTTTCAAGTTTTTGGGTCATTGCTTTCATACCAAGCTTTCACGTTTTACTTTCATATCCATTTTCTCACAAGCTAGGCTAAATTAACTCTCAAACAGGTATTTTTAATAGCAAATATTTAATTGACTAAAACATAAATACAGGCATAATATAAAACAATAAATAGCAGTAGCATAAACTGCCTACACTAGAAAGACAGGAAACAGGGACTCACACTAGATGTCAGCCAGTCTGTAATCTACAGCAATGAAAAGCCAAATAAATAAAATGCCCGCATTGATTTCCATTTATAGCCAGTAGACGAGCCAGAAAGTTTCTTTTGGCGGGGACCAGTACAACTTACTCTAATATGAAAATATACACATATACTTAAAATACTGGTAATATTTTTCTAAGTTGTGATACTATTATGAATGAACTTAACTTTTTTCATTTTTACAATATAAATGCCATTATAAAGATTTACATTGAAAGAAGCTAATTATATTTCAAATTACATTTTTATAAATAAATGATGTTTTTATTAATAAGTAAGTTAGTTGGATCCAAATTATATGCCAACTTGAATTGATATATTGCTAAATAGTACCTAACATGTCAAAAATAAAAAATAAAAAATAAAAAAACAAAAATAAGTGGAAGCTATTCAGGCTTGAACCCAAGACCTTTAGTACCAAAGTAATATGCCTCTACCACTAGACTAATTCTAAATCTCTAGAAGGGGTGTGTGTGTGTAGAAACTCAGAAAGCAAATATAGTATTCTAGGGTGTCTTGCCAGGGCCGGGGCCGGGGCCGGGGTCCTGCCCAGCCCCTCTTGACTCCGCGTATCCTTTCCATATCCAATCTTTGTATCATAAAAATAGCAATCATTTTATATAATGGGAAAATCAGCTTCCAAGATACTGTACTTACAAGTCCAATGCATTGCCCAACCCAAGGGCAGTGATGATCGAAACGTTGCACGCAATTGTTGCAGATTGAACAGTGAGAACACCGAGGAGGCCGATAAAGCATGCAAGTATCACAATACTTAATTTTTACTGACATTCCATTGACAATGACATCCTTTGTTCGAGGTAAACGTAACTGTGGAGTTTGAACTCCCCCAACTTCGACGTTACCATCATAACCTTCGGGCTCTGTAGGGTGTGTGTTACGAGGAATAATACCTGGATCTCTTCCAGAGGTTAGTAGTAGGAGAGCAAGATCCTGGATTAAAAATTAATAAATAAATCTATGAGAGACTTGCATTGACAAGGAAAGGATAGGATACAAGGTAAACAAAAGGGTTTAACTTTTGAGAAAAGCTAAAGTACACTAAATTACATATGACTATCGTTTTTTCACTAAACTACATTAAAGTTTCTTTGTTAAGGTAAAACTCCCTTTAAATGTAGGTTTTAATTGTTTTTTTTCACAAAAATACCATTAATGTAGCAATTTAAGGGTAGTTTAGCAAGTAGAAGGATAGTTGAAAGGAGCTTAGCACAATTTAGCCTATAAATAAAAGCACGTACACAAATCCTCAAACAGTTGATATTAGATAAAAGGATATGGGCTTTTACTGTGACATATCGCTGTAGGAAGCTAACCATGTTGATGTACGTTGACGCTTATTTCATTAGGTGCTGCATATAATTTGGCATGGACCTCTTATTAAATAATCATTCACTTTATGGCATCTTACTTGCAACACCTAATGAGGTCTTGCCATGTAAAAATTAGATAATTTTGTACTGTGATACTATAGATCCGGATTCTGCAAAATAGGTGAAACCTTGAAATATGCTTCATGGACAGTTTTTACCTCTAAATATCACTCAGATTTGATACCAAACGCACTTTTTGTGCTCCATACTAATCCAGATGAACACACACCTCATCACCTTGAACTCATCCATATTTCAAATTAGCCCTACCAAATCTATATCAAGAATCTAAACCATTTAGCCATGTTCCAAAATAAATAAAGAAAATAGCAATCTATACATTATTAAGCTATGGAGCATGTTGTGTTAAGCAAAGCATCTTTCCAAACTTAATAGCTAATGATAAATAGTTGGCAACTATAGTGACTAGATTATTATTATAAATGCCAAGGTAGTTGGTGTTGGAAAAATTACAATAGGATGCTGCTATAATACTCCAGTTAAACGCAAATCAGAATTGCAAGAACGAGGTTTCAGAAAATGAAAAGGAAATAGGAATTTCGAAGATTGGAAGAAGACCAAGGCAGGCTTCTAGAAATCTGCCATTAAGAAAAGAAGGTGCTCGGACGCACTACTTCCCAAGATTCAACGGTCGGCCACGAGTAATCTTGCACTTCGAATGCTTCGGCCTATGAATAGCTCTGAATGGAAACTGAAACTCGGGTATTTTCGCAATGCAGACGAGAAGATGAGAAAATATACTGAAATTAATGACAGTGAGAGAAGATTAGGGGTAATGTAATGGATGGATTGGCCTAAGCCTAATCCTCCTTATATGGGCAAACGTTATTTCGCTATTACACCCATATTAAGTATCTAATTACATATAATAAATCCGTGTACACTACATGTATTCTAACACTCCCCCTCAAGCTAGAGCATACATATCAAATATGCCCAGCTTGTTACAAATAAACTACACTCTATTCCTTCCTAAAGGCTTTGTGAATAAATCTGCTAACTGATAAGCAGATTGGACATAATAAGTATCAATGATCCTATCTTCAACTTTTTCCCTCACGAAGCGGCAATCCACCTCAATATGCTTCGTTCGCTCATGGAACACAGGATTAAAGGCAATATAGACTGCAGCATTATTATCACAATATAGCTGCATTGAGAGTGGGCTCAAAACCAAGCTCTCCCAGTAGGAAGCGAATCCATACAGGCTCACAAATGGTATTCGCCATGGCACAGTACTCAGACTCGGCGCTGGAGCGGGACACTACACTCTGCTTCTTACTCTTCCAAGAGACCAAATTACCTCCTACAAACACGCAATATCCTGTAGTAGATCTATGATCGGATGGAGACCCGGTTCAATCTACATCAATGAAGCCCGCTACTCGAGAATGTCCATGATCCGAGTACAGTTGACCCTTCCCTGGAGCATTCTTCAAATACCAAAGTATTCGAATCACCGCATCCTAATGAGCCACTCGAGAATCAATCATGAATTGGCTCACAACACTAACTAGGTATGAGATATCAGGTCGAATGACGGTGGGGTAATTCAGCTTACCGACCAACCGTTGATATCTTCCGGGATCTTCAACTGAGTCACCTTGTCTCGAAAACAGCTTAGTATTAGGATCCATTGGAGGCTCTATAGGTTTGCACCCTAACATCCCCGCTTCAGTCAGCATATCAAGCACATATTTCCGTTGTGAGATGTAAATGTCATCCTTCGATTGAGCAATTTCGATACCCAAAAGGTATTTAAGGCTCCCGAAGTCTTTAGTCTGAAACTTCGTTTGAAGATGGTGCTGAAACTGTGCAATACCAGCTGTGCAATACCAGCCGCATCATTGTCATTGACATATACTACCAAGAGAATGCGAAATTCATTGGTGTTATTACGGTAGAACACCAAATGGTCATGTGCACACCGTCTAAGGCCAAATGAAATAACCAACTTAGTAAATTTCCCAAATCACGCTCGAGAAGACTGTTTCAAGCCATACAATAACTTCTTCAATCGACAAACTAGACCAAACTCCCCCTGAGCAACAAACCCAGGTGGTTGCTTCATATAGACCTCAACCAAAGAACCATGAAGAAACGCATTTTTCACATCAAGCTGAACCAGTGACCAATGATGGATAGCCGCAAGAGACATAAGCAGATGAACAAAAGTCATCTTGGCCACAAGAAAGGTCTCCGCATAATCAATGTCGTAAGTGTGCGAATACCCTTTACGAACCAAATGTGCTTTAAAGCAGGAAAGGATCCCATCAGGATGAAACTTCACAGTGTATACACAGCGTCGCCCTACTACCTTCTTCCCAGTCAGAAGAGAAACCAAATCCCAAGTCTGATTCTGTTCAAGGACGAGCATCTCATAAATCATCGCATCGGTCCACCCTTCGTGAGAAAGCATCGGAGAGGGACTTGGGTAAATCATGTGAGTCGAGAGATGAGAGAAACACCCGATATGCCGGAGATAAATGAGAAGTCGCCACATGACGAGCTATAGGATGAGAAGTGCAGCTGCGGATGCCTTTCCGTAAAGTAATGGGAAGATCAATGTCAGCCTCCGGCGGAACTTGAGACTCTAGGAGAGCAACAGGAGGAAGCTGAGGTTCAGGAGCCATACTGGCCCGACGAGCATACACCCTTGTAACCGGTGGTGTGTGGTCCAACAGTAAAGAATTAGGGGTGGGAGGTGGATCAATAGAAACAGTACTGGTGACCTCCAACACTGGAGGTGGAGATCAACTTACTCAGAAAGAGTGTCGTCTTGGGACAAAAGATATGAGATATCTAAAGGAAAGTCATTGTCCATGTCTACAGGTGTATGAGATGTAGAAAAGTATGGTATAGACTTATGAAAAGTCACATCGGCCGATATAAATCGACGACGCAACTCAGAACTATAGCATCGATATCCTTTTTGAGTATGAGATTACCTAAGAAAAACACTTAATAGCTTTGGGGTCCAATTTAGAACCCCCATGTTGTAGATCATGGGCGAAGCAAACAAACCCAAAGACCCGCGGCGGAACAAGAAAAGTAACCGCGAAAGGGAATAATGAAGAATGAGGAAGCTATCCATCTAGGACAGATGAGGATATACGATTGATCAAGTAATTGGCCCTAAAAGGATTTAGGCACCCGCATATGAAACAAAAGGATGCGAGTAACCTCAAGAAAATGCCAATCCTTCTTTTCTGCCACCCCATTTTTTTAGGGATATAAGGACAAGAAGAATCATGAACATTACTAAGTTCTTCCATATACTCCCTAAAGGGCGTACTAAAATACTCCTTGGCAATATCACTCCTCAAGGTACCAACAGTGACTCCAAACTGAGTCTGAAAATAAGAAAACGCTTCATTTCTAGATTTCATCAAATATAACCATGAGAATCGAGAAAAATCATCGATAAAGGTCACAAATAGCAAAAGTCTCCTTGAGCAACAACAGGGCACGCCCCCCAAACATCAGAATGTACTAAAGCAACAGGTTTATTAGCTCTCTTATTGGCACGAGATGGGTAGCTAGAGCAACTATGCTTACCCAACTCACAAGACTCACACTCTAAGCTAGATAAAGTGCCAAGAGGGAACAATCCTCTTCAAGGTCCGTAGGAAAGGATGGCCAAACGACAATGGGCATCAAAGGCAAATGTGGATGTTGTTGGGCAGGCTATAGGGTGTGGATGCTCATCAAGGTAGTATGACCCGTCAATCTCAATCCATGTGCTAATCGCCCGCCTCGTCTCAAGCTCCTGAAAAACACATCCACCAGCAAAGAAAGTTGCGTCACGGTTCAAATCTCGAGTCGGCTGACTAATGGAAAGTAAGTTGAAAGGAAACCCAGACAAGTATAAAACAGTAGAGAGAGACAACTGTGATAAGGCATGAACAGACCCGCTCGCTTTATAGCAGAAGTGGCGTTCGCTATGGTCATTGGGTTACACCCAGACCTTAGCCTATTAAGGACAATATGTATCTCTCCTGTCATATGTTCCGTCGCACCTGTGTCAATCATCCATGGACGATGTTCAGAAGTTGAAGTAATAAAGACGGTATGAGTACCTCTCGTAATATCCAATGTGGTCACAGCTGAGGCCCGAGGTGCAGCCGATCCAATATGGCTACTAGAAGCAGATGAGGTCACTAGAAGCCTCAACCGAGCATTCTCCTACTCCATAGACTTGACGGAACTTTCGGATGCTGAATCCGTCGAAGTGGTGCAAGATAATGAAGTGGTCCCAACATGTACACGGGCAACAGGATGATACTACGAATAGGTCCCTCCTGATGGCAGTAATCACCAAAACAAGGCTCTCCACGGCCTCTACCTCCCCTTCGGCATGCTCCACCTCGGCATGCTCTATCTCCCTCGTAGAGAGTAAGACGTGTGAGAACTCTCTGGCCTAATGAAAGCACTGTGCTCACCAAGTGCAGGCTGCTCATCGGTGATTTCCGACTGAAATATATGGTGAAGTGTATGATAGGTGGCTGCAAAAGTAATGTCCACCTTCCCAAATAAAGCCGGACATGCTGACTAATATTCGGGTCGTAGCCCACCAAGAAAGATGATAACTAGAAGGGCCTCATGTCGCTTCCTCATCTCCATGACATCACTAGCAATCGGAAACAACTCCGAGACAAGTAGTGCAAAGCGCCGGAACTATGAATAATAGTGATGAAGTGGGCGAGTTTCCTGCTGAATATTGTACAGCCAATGTGCCAAATCATAGGCCTTCAGGAGGCTCTGCTGTGAAGAATAGAGCTCATATACCTGATCCCAAATCGTCTTCACGGATCCCAGGTGAACAAGGCCATCCATGATACATCGCTCCATCGAACTGAGCATAAGATGACTGAGATGAGCGTCGTCCGCCTCCCAATCGACAGTTATCGGATCAGGAGAAGGTTTCGTCAAGTGATCGCCTTTCTTCCTCCCCTTGATATAACGCTCCACTATAAGTTTCCAACTATAGAACTTCTGATCATCAAGTTTGAAATCTACCATCTTGATGGCTAAAACATTCGTCGAAGAGATCGACTTCCCTTCTACTTTGGTATCCATCTCCAACACTCCTCAACTAAGAAACACCTCCAAGAAAGAAGGAAATCACAACAATCGATCTTCCATACTCCAAAACAACCAACCAACCTTCAAGAATCTACGAATCACTCTTCAAAAAAATGATTGATCTTTCAAGATCAGATCCACACCCAAACAAACACCAAACAAGCAAACAAACACCAATCAATCGGATTATAATCTTCGAGAGCGCAAACCCCTCAACAACACAATGATCATAACAATCCAAGGCAAAAACTCCAAATCAACCCTAAAGAAATCAAGAACTCCCTCAAATCAGTACAAAAAATCCCAATATCAGTGAATAACTCCAACAAAAGTGCCCAATATCAGATCTCCCGAGCTCAAATCCTAAGCACACCCAAAACAATCAAGAACAGACCAAGAATCACAAAAAACACGTGGATTCGAACTTCAAACGTTGAGATCCAAGGCCAAGTGATCAGATCTGAGGGGAAAATTCGAAGATTCGAGCTCAAATCAACCAAAATCAAAGGAAGAAAATCCAAATCGAAGCAAAACGAACCAAATCGAAGCCTTATCTCTCCATCTGTTTCAGATCTGGGTAGACAACGAAGGAAGAGCTTCGATCTGGATCAAAAGAGGTAGATCGACGTCGCTGAGACTCCAGTGAGGTCAGACGAGGTCGGTCGACGTCAGGTGAGGTCCGACGAGGCTCTGCTGAGGCTCAACAAAGGATGGCAGCTTCGATCTGGATCAACAAGGCTCGATCGACGTCGATCGTTGTCGCTGAGGCTCTGGCGAGGCTGGACAAGGATGGCAGCGGCGGTGGTTAGGGTTAGGGTTTGTGTTAGATTGATGATAATGGTGATGAGTGGGGTTAGGATTAGATCTCTGGGAATATGTGGTTCAGATTGGTTAGCTCTGATACCATGAAATTAATGAGAGAAGATTTGGGGAAATATAATGGAAAGATTGGCCTAAGCCTAATCCTCTTTATATAGCAACCGTCATTTTTCTATTACGCCCCTATTAAACATCTAATTACATATAATAAACCTGTGTACACTTCGGATATTCTAACATATACAATAAGAGAATTGGTTTTTCCTTGTGTATTCCTCTCTTGTATGGTCAAATTTTATATGGGTTTAAGGAAATAACCGCAGCAATTAATGGTAAGTGGGAGCAATTAGTGGGATTCCAAACAGATGCAAACGGTTATCGTAATTGATGGGCAAATCATTTCAAATGTGCAAAATAAAAAGGATCTTGGAACGAGGAGCACAACCTGATGAGCTGGGAGCAGACCAAAAGGAGTTGTGGGAAAGAACGGCTCAGATTTGGAAAGACTCGAAACAGAGGTGCTCGAGCTCAAAAAATTTTATAGGCTTGAAATCAGGGATTTGCACTCTTTGTGCACATATGATGCGCACGCATATGCACAGTTAACATGTTTTCCGGATTGAGCTGCTCAATTTCGGTTCAACTTGGGCAGCTCATGTGCTCGTGAGCACTCTCCCATGTCTAGCTCACACCCTGCCGTTCATATGAGAGGGTTCTAAGATATACACATGTATCTCTATTTATCATGTGAGACTTATTGTATAAAGAGTTTCACATGAGCTCTCAACAAAAGAATGGCCAGATGCAAGTAATGGAAGAGGTTTCCACAAACATTGGTTTGGGTTTTTGAAATACCCAAGAATCCCAATGGTTGGTAGCTTTAACTTGCATCAATTCAAAATATCCTGCTTTCACAAGTTTGAGAAAATACAAACAAATAATACATGATATTTCTTTTTGGAAAAGGAAATGTTTTAAAAGCAGCAACAAAAAGGAAAGCAGCTGGATGGTCTAGCCGCTTAAGCACTTATGCAGATGCTCAATGATCAGCCTTCAAATTTCACTTATCTATTAATTATGTCTAGCTGATTGTTTGATAATTCGTTAGGTGCCATTATTTTCTACCTCTTTTGCTATGTCTTTCATTTATTGGTTGCCAAGTGTATAACTGAAGGTGTAAAAAGCAGTAATGCTCAAACAAAATTTGTATAAATTACAGTTCGAATGTTCCTTTTGAAGATAAAAACACAGATATATATAAAAAGAAAATGAGAGAAAAGTTAAAAAGAAAAGACAGAACCAAAATTAACTAAATATATAATTAGTGTTCTATATATCTCACAAAGTTATTAAGTGTGAGTCGTCAAGAGTGTTGGTAGCAAGTAGGACATGAGATGCAAACCAAATGAGGAAGAAAGTAGATAAGCAATTAGCAATACAAGTTGCATTGTGAATAGCTAAAGAGTAGAGAGCTAAATCAATACATACATTAGGTCTAGCATTTGGTACGATAAATTTTACACCAACATTATTCCAAAGAAACCTAACTCGGTCATTATAGAATACAATGTCAAATAATAGATTGCAAAATACTATTGTATATATCCATTAAAGTGTACCCTGTGAAGTAAAAAAACGCATGGAGCTAAGCTAGTATAGAATGGTGTGCTTATAAAAAGGCATTTAAGCAGGCCTGGGTGAAGTGGTGAATGCCCTTAACGCACTTAGGCGGCCATTAAAGCGCTCAGGCCTGCTTGGCCGCCTAAGGGCTATGGCGACCGCTTTTTAAGACATTGGGTCAAGGAGATAGCATTATTAGGCCTATAAGGTAACCATTTCATCAACCATCAATTATAGTCACTATGTTACTTCAAACACTAATGCTCACAATGGGAAACAAGCCTCGCATACTAAAAATCTAACTTTATCCTAAATTGCACATAAATCACCATATTTCCCCGCTCTCGTGTACAAAGTTTCTCCATTTATTATAGTTATACTATCCTTCTATTGTGATGTAGAGCCTTCATGATTCTCAATATGTCTAATCAACTGTAGCAAGCTTATTTAAACACAGAAACTGATGGTGTATGGTAAGGACATAAATATGCCAAAAATAAAAAATGTGTTATTAAAAGTATCTTATGCAAGTACAAAAGATCAAACTCTGAGTTATGAATTTAAGATGGCAGGTATCTTTTTGTGTAAGTACATGAGGTCAAACTTCAAGTTAGTAAGGCGATTGCATGGATGGCTTGTCAACTAGAGCCAAAAATGTCTCACCAATAGGAGTAGTTAATGTTTCTTTCCACTCAAAAAATCGTGTCCATGGATCAACAGAGTTGAAGTAGTTTTTCACATTCCATCTCAATCCATCTACCAGGATCTGTCTGATATTTAATAGTATGGGTACCCAAAGTATATACAAGCTTTGGAACATGCTACAGTGTAACATGTGGCGAAAAATCCACATGTATCTTGTGATCAGTGCTTTGACAATGTGTGTTGTTCTCCCACAGTACTGGTATTGATCCCGCTTTTTAAATTTGTATTTGTGTTGGTGATTCCAAGAAACTGCAGTAAGAAATGGTTATAAATTCATTTTCTTCTATTTACCTATTCAGGGCAATTTATCATGAGATTACTAAAAATTCGTGCATATGATGGAAGATGATATCAGTCACCACTCCCAAGACAATTTTTAAAGAGGGCCTCAAGCACAACGGTTTTGTATCAGATTTTCTAAGTGACCGATAGTTAAAAGCAACCAGTATGAAAGTTGGTAGGGACTTATAATTATTTCCCATGCATTGAGTAAAACAGTGATTATAACACCAATGTTCTCAGATTCATTAACTCGAGTAGTAGATGAAAGGAAAGGGAACTGATTTTTCAAATTCCTTGTGGAAAAACTTTGTGCTGATAATAACATAAACAAACGGTTAACTTCAGTAGTTGTGAAAGATCCTTAACGAACTGGTAAAGTGGAGTTTCCAGGTGAAAAAAACACATATCACAACAGCAAGTAATACTCACATATACTGTGAATGCAATAGGCACAACCATTATAGAAATCCCCAGATGATGAGAAAATTGAACCATTAGCTTTCTGGCAACGAATACACAAAAGACAATGATGGGAGCAACAATAAGAAATATGGTAATAAATAACGATCTCACATCAGGTCCAAATATAAACCTCCCTTGAAGGAAAAATATCTGCAAAACAAATGATCAACCATATCAGCACATTCTTCATTCAAAAATCCTTTAGAAACAATGCATGGTGATGAAAGCAAGAAACCAAATAGTGCAACATCACAAAGTCAAAGTGATGCAGAGGTTACAAGATTTAACTTACGGAGTGAAAAATCAATAAAAATCATAGATTAATCAAGCTTTCAGTAGAATACCTTGAATTTTTTAACGTCAGTGAAACATTTCACAGGAGAACCAAAGAAAATTAATGAGTGGTACCTAAATAAGTAGGATAATTATATATAAAGATGTTATAAAGCAAACACAATGCTCAAACAATCAGTAAGGATTGAGAAAAAAATTAAGGTTTTTTTTATATACCCCTTTTAGAAATTTTATCTACAAATATCTCCCTTTTAAATTTGATATTCCAAATACCCCCCTAAAAAGTACGCCGTTACTCCATATATCCCCTCCGTTATACTTTACCACCCAAAAACTAACTAAGGTTAGATGGGGCTGATTAGAGTCTCGATTTAGGTAGAACAAGCGTTTTACCTCCATCACTCTGTACTCTTCTCTCTCTCTAAATAACAATTCTCTCCAAAAAAAAAAAACCTCTCTTCCTCATATTTTGATTTTCATAAAAAAAAACCTAAAAATTCATTGCAAATCGACATTGAAGATGAAGGAAGCTTTCGATCACTTGATTGAAATGTCTTCGGCGCGGAAAAGAGCATCAATTCTTCTTTATAAATATCTACTCTATAGTCTATAAGAAAAATTCCAATTTTGAATTAGAACCCAAACTTGAGCTCTCCATCGTGCTTGAAGTTGACGCAATCGCTGCTATATACTAACCTATCATTTATCAATGAATCAAGCTTTGGGTGAGAGGAATGGCCTTAATTTAATCTCTAAAGAAAAACCCTAAATGGAATCTATAACAAATCTCTAACCCTAGATAAATCCCATTCTAATGTTTGGGGGAAAGAGATGATTGCTTGAGGTCATTTTGGTCATTTACTACCCCCAAAACGGGCTATAATTGACGGTGAAAGAATATTTCCAGCAGATGCTGGGTTAAACCAAGTATTGGGGGTTATTTGGATAAGTTAAAATTATTTAGGGGGGTATTTGGAATATCGAATTTAGAAGGGAGATATTTGGAAATAAATTTTTTAAACGGGGTTATATAAAATTAAAAAAAAATTAAAGTGCCGGCATTTCGTGGATAGAGAGCACGATGGTAAGGGCATACTATGGTAATGATATGATAATGGCATAGAGATGTAGAAAATGTTCCAAACTAGAGCACTGAGAACACATCACTTAATGGTGAAACATACTGTTTATATACAGGATGTCCATGACTGCATCAACGTTTTCGACATGTATCATAAATTATCAGAAGTCCTCAAAGAGCTTAATTTTCCCCCGACTTCAAAACACATTTCAATTCTCATTTTCCTATCCACAGGAAATTCGCAATACCTACGTGTCATGAGAGTAGCAACTACAATAATTATGGGTCGAAAGAGCATCAAGAACCTTAGCGGGTTCATCTCCAAAGGTATTCCCCCATAATAACAGAGGACTGAAGAGAGGCAAGCGCCATAGAAGCTATAAGGAATACTAATAACAGGTGTAGGTCCTCGAATGAGGTTTCATGCAACTGAAGATAAAATATGTGGAGGAATGATAGGCGAACAAATTAGATTTTGCATGCTCTGACAAAACTATGACAAAAGCCAACTATAGATGCTTGGGTTCTGATACTGCACAATCCTCAAAAGATAAACCTAGCAGCAATGTTGTGAAGTAATTATTAGCAGGTTAAGATGGATAGATCTGATAGGCATGGACCTCCAATCATATTTTTCATTACCCTTACCGGATCAGATGTCGGGTAGTTAGATGCACGAATCGAGTTTTCACATCTTGGTGTTTTTCACATCTTAGTGAATGGCTTCCTGACTTTATGTTTATGGCCCTATTAACAACATCGGTAGCATCACTAAGATGCCTCGGTCTTGCATAAGCCCTGTCTATAGAGTAAGTTATGGGTGGACTTACGAAGTTGATGAAGAGAGCCAGTGGAAACATCCTCAAGAAAGCTCGGGCTTAGCGGTTGAATAATTGAGAACTTACCAGGCACATGACATCTCATGGAACAAGAGAGACAGGTGGTTGAAATTCAGACACAATGAAGAGGCTCACAAGCTTTCAATTTGTTTAACTCTTGCCTTGTGGTCCATTGCAAAGATAACAGATGCATTTTCATTGAATTAAGTTGGGACCATTGACCCATAAATGTATAAACCAATACCAAAGTTGCAAAAACGATAAGACAGCCGTAGTAATGATCAGGTCTAAATTGGCTCGATTGCTTGCCTTAGTAGCCATGTATCTTGATTAATCAGCATTACTTCCTAAAGAATTGATAACAGAGAAGAACACCCACTCTTTCATTCATTAAATGAACTAATGTCCCGAAAACATTTTCAGGACCAAGATTTAATCTGATAATTTAAAGAGATCACAAAGTTTGATATGGATACACCTTACAAATTACAAGAGGTTTGTATGGATAATAAGGTGCATAAACATAAGAAGATACCTTGTGGTGAAGGAACCGCCTCAAAATGCACTTGATGCCAATTTCCGCATTTGCATCTTTGTTCTCTTAAACTAAATGGGATCTATAGGTATCTATAATGACTTCCCAAGTATCTCACTGGCATTATCATTTATGATCAGTAAAATAATGACTTTCCCAGGTCTATCTCATTGGCATTATTATTTATGATCAGTAAAAGGCAGAAGAAGAAAATTGATAGCTAGAGAATAAGAGAAGGGATGACCCACCTAAGATATCAACCCAATCTTCATACTTAAAGTTGTAGCCCGTTTATAATTACTATTGACACTCATGATTCCTATCAAATTTATCAAGAATCCACCTAAGAGTGAATGATCGGTTTGATCTTCTAGGGTTCACAGCAGATCTGAGAATGCATGCATATTACATATGAAAATGAATCCTTCAAAATATAAACAAAAGCGGGGAAGACTAAATGACAAGCCAACTTATTAGAAGAAATTCTCTCAAAAGAGGTAGATTCGCTATCAAGGCTTACAATTTCAATTCTTTTCTTTCTTTTTGGACCAAGTTTTAGGATGTTGCATTTAATTAACAACGCGCCATAAAGAAGCCATAATCATCAAATTCGTCTTTATGTTCATGCATTTCTTAATACAGTTTCAACAAATTCTCTTTTAAAGCTAGAAAAAATAGGAATAGTCCGCTCAATGTCAAAATAAATTTCAATATACCCTATTCATCTTTTATGGCTGCCTAATAATTACACATATTTTCATCATAACTTTGGTGTTTACCCTATATCAGCAAAGGACCAAAAGGACACAAATTTCCCAATATTTTGCACCCCAGGATTTCTGTTACAGAACAAATAGCCAAGTCTTTCACACTCTGCATCAAAACTCTCTCAACTCATGGCTACTGAGAAAAAGGCAGTATCACGGAAGAACCCAATCATTATACAAAACCTAGTTGCCATTTCCCCAAATCAAAGAACAAGCAGTTAATAAAAATCACACCTTTTTCCAATGAAGAACTAAGCTAAAACTTTCTAAAAATCAGCAAATCAACAAGCACGACACCATTTCCCCCAAATGGGCAGCTATATATTACGCGAAAGCAGCAAACTTTATCATAATAGGAAACAAAATCCCCAATAACAAGAAGAAAAAACAGTAAAGACCAAACCCTAGCTCTTTAACTACCGCATCAATTTTCCAGAATAAGCAAGCTCTTATGAATAGATCGGAAAAAACGTACATTGCTTCCCTTCCAAGCTTGGTAAACCCTGGTCCCCACAGCCGACGCGTCGGCGGCCGCGGATCCGAGAGGTGGTGGGTTGTACATTGCTCGATCAGGATCCGGATCCGATAAGGACGACCCGTTAAGCAGGAACAAAGAGAGGCTCTGAAGTAGGTTTAGAGGCAACTATCGCCGCCCGAATCCAATGAAGTATAGCGTTATCGGAGCTCCGATAAGATGGTGAGCGACGGCTGTTTTCAACAATGAGGGAAAACAGAGAGAGAAGGAGAGAGGAGAGAAAGGAAAGGGCGTGCAAGCGCACGCAGACAGACTCGAAGTGGCTGGTATCAACTGAATAATAGCAGCCATGCAATTACATCAAAAGATCCGAATACAACGAACATAAAAATAAAATGTCCAAATTTATATGAAACATGAGCCCATTGATATTGATATTAACTACCTGCTGTGTGCCCAAGATCCATAAAGACATGGACATTATTATTTCCAATACAGCAGCCATTCTTTTTCCGCACATGAGCAGCACATGGAGCGTGGCTATAAAATGTTTTGTTGCTTGATAAAATAAAAAAAGATTGATTTAAATAAATAATTAAAGGTTAGCTTTTTTGACCACCTTTGACTTAAACTTGCCATGTCCTTTCATATGTGAAACACCTTCTTGTTATATTTATATATAGGATTATTTCATGGCAACCTTTGTCCGATTTATCCAAATCCATCCTCATATTTATCAAAGTTCTCAGTGCTCTCGTCGTAGCAATCACGGCCGATACGAAATCGAAAACAAAAATTTATAAAAGAGCACTAGAAGCTAGCAATCTTTCCGAACACCAAAATTAGCAACAAACTTGCAAGGTTATAGAAATTACAATCTTTGATGTGTGTCCATCCAATCGTGGAAGACCCCTCCAGACTCCTTATAGGCCGTCGTGAACAAACTTGAAAGGCGGCCGCTCTTACCGAAATTGATCCATCTGAAAGAACCGATCCAAACTCCAGCTTCACCTAGTGAAGCAACCAACGCTCCAAGCTCGCTTGGAATGGAGAATGGGGATGTAGGAATTTTCAACTATCATTTTCTCTCAATCACAAAGCTCAAGAAAGTATGAAGAAGGAGGAAGAGAATGAAGGCGAGCCATAACAAAATGAGCTAGTGTTTGCATGATGAGAATAAAATGGCTACCAATTTTTACAACCATGTAAAAACCATAACAACATTTTTCAAAAGACAAATGAAGCTCATTCCTTTCTACATACCTCCAACCATAACTAAAGCCACCTCACCCTCCATCTCATT
The DNA here is from genome assembly GCA_030015575.1 of Agapanthus africanus. Lineage (NCBI taxonomy): Eukaryota > Viridiplantae > Streptophyta > Magnoliopsida > Asparagales > Amaryllidaceae > Agapanthus > Agapanthus africanus. Next base: position 95,652,885 of record JASDDO010000008.1, read on the forward strand.
TCATGAATATCCATAAATAAATATTCACAAATGAGGTGTCCTCCTTCCATATGGTATTCCGTAGAAATATGAAATACAACCTGGTATATGTATCGAAGTATATATACGTGTATCTGTATAAAAATACGAATAACCAAGAGAGAGAAAATGAATAGTGAACAATAATACTAGAATACATATATTATATAAAAATTATTAAATCAAAACTTGATTTAATAATCCAACTTAATTCTAAACAGCCAGTCTTATCAACCGTCCGATTAAAATTTGTGTAGCATGTACACGTATTTAATCTGACCCCTATATGTACCAACATACGTCATCTACATTATATCGCCTGAACCAGGAAAACGATCTGTGTGGGGCTCTAAAGACTCGACAATATGCCGACAGTGATTACTGGATAAATCCATATGCAAATCCCCGTTTCCATCAATAAAATTTTCCTATATTTTTCCTAGTCCCCGTTTGCTTCCCGATTTTTCCCCGTGAAAATTGTAGGAAATTGGTTGCTTAAAAATAATATTTAAATTTTTCCAACCCAATTAATCAAAGCCCAAAACTATAATATATAAACAAATTAATCTCTGCCGGCCCATTCCTCAGCCCAAGGATTTTTTTTTTAAATAAATGAAAACATAATACTCGGCCCAAACTCCAAGCCCGCTCCCGCTCAAACCCGACCCGACCCGCTTCCATCATCTTCTCCCAACGTTAATTTTTTTTTCCCGCTCACTCCTTTCCAGATCCACTCCTCGCGCCTATCCTCGCGGCCACGACGCCGAGCTGTTGCCCCACGACCCGCGCGCCCCTCGCGATCTCCTCAACCTCAAACCCTCGCCTCCCTTTACTTCTCTTTCCCTCTCCAACTCTCAAACCTCTTCTCTCTCTCAAACACAGAAAACCCAATTCCCCACGAAACCCACGGCCAACTTCAGCACCTCGCCACTCCCTCCGACGACGACGACGAACCACCTCGTCCTCCTCTCTCGTTTCTCCCCTACCAACACCACTACCACTGCAGATTTCGCCTCCTTCAACCGAGCACCCTCTGCCAAGCCCCCTGCACCCATTCGACCACCACCTACCCTCGACGCCGGCGAGCCTGAACCGCCTCAGTCGACACCCCTTCATCCTCAACATCATCTTCACCATCACTACAACCCAAGCCCCACTACCTACCCCCTCTCTCTCTATCTTCAAAAAATCAAACCCCAACCACCAAGCCTGCGAGCCCACTGTGTACATCGCCGGTGCGCCGCCGCCGACCGTCGTCGACCCCAGCGCACTCGCAGAGAACCACTGAGCACCCCCCCTCCGCTTCCAGCGAGCACAAGCCATCTCCGGGAAACTCCAACGTCGATCCCGAATCGCGAGCCGAGACCGTGAAACCAAATCACGCCGTTCGTCGCACGTTCGTGACGTTGCCGCTGTCGGGCATCGCCCAAAGCGTTTCCAGGCAAGTACTTTACTTGCTACATGCTAATTTATTCATGTTACAAACTAAAATCGTATAAATTCCATATTTACAATACCCGATAAATTATACGACACAACTGTTCGATGTAAGATCCCAATGAAAATCTTCATCTAATTTGACGGAATTGGATTGTCTATACTGGCCCGTGTAATGATGAATACTTTGTATAAATTTCACTGGAAATTATGACTGTTAATGACTAAAACGAACACCCCCAAATACACCCGTAAAACTGGAAATTTCCCGCATCTGAAAATTGTTAAAATCACCATAAATTATGCACATATTGAAATGATGCGTTCGAGGGCTCAAATCGAAGCCGACTCGACGAACCGTAACCCTATGCAAGTTTCTAATGGTTTCTGTACTGAAATTGTGACGATAATTGGGTCGGAGTGCGACTCTGGACTGCAGTCCAGAGCGACTCTGGTTACTGTTTACTGTTCCGTAATGCGTACCACCTTGTTTCCTGAACTCGTTTGTTGCGGAACTCTGCAGTTTATTAAAGGTGAATCTGTTAGCTAAATAGCACAAGTGGTTTCATTCCGTTTTATCGTCGTTTGCCATTTAATCTGTGATTTAAAAGAACAGGACGTATAACAGTCCCAACAGAATCAGAATGGACATACTGGTATTGAACAGAGCATAACTTTTGACGTACAGACGCGATTGAGAATCCTTCTGTTGCGTTGAAAACCCTAGATTTTATTCAACTGTAGCATCGCTAAATTTTGAACCCGACTGGGTGAAATTCGTGTCGCGAAACGGACGTTCAGTTCAGAAACTGAATTTCCTGCAGCGAGCACTTAAAATGAAACGGCTGTAACTTGAACACAGGAAACCCGATTGAACTGAAACAAGCTTCGATGAACTGCTGACAGAGTGTACTTATTATCGTATTTGTATCATTTCGTTGAATTCTGAACATATGAATTACTGCAATTTTTGTTAGTTTATGATGTGCATATTGGTTCATAATATACATGACTTGTTAACGGCATAAATACACATATCTTACCCAATTGCCATGTACATAGTGGTAGTGCGTATTAGTGTTCAGTGGACATTACATTATCGTGCGTGAATGATATTGGTTTAGGAGTGTCAAGTACACCAATGGAAAGTGAATGATTCGTGACAGTGATTAATACAGTGAACAGTGATAAAACCGTGCCATTAGTATACTTGTACACGACTGAATCATAATCACAAATAGTGTAAACCTGGGGGGAAAGGGGAAATCGAAGTGGAAAGAGTATCGTATTTAGCGGGACCGTGTTTTAGAGGATGATCATTCGAGCAGTGATATATATATTAGGTAGGATCTAGCGATCCGGCTGACAGGGTTATGTCCCGGGCATGTGGGTCGTTGTCTCGGGTATATACGAGACTCCTGTTAAACATGATCCTCCTTTCCACTATACGATTTCAAACATGACTTAGAGACCGATAGGGACACAGATCATACTTTGCATCATTTAGGGACATAGTGATTACCCGCATTGTATTTTCACTGTTATTACCGTATTTACCTGTTTCTTATCATTATTATACAAATTGCTATTACGTCGCTCTGACGACCTGAGTGTGCATGCTCAGACCTCGAGGAAGGACCAGCGCAGGAGTCAGGTATACCTTTCGAGCTGACGGAGATCTAGTCTGGAGTACATTTTTCTTCCTTTCTGCTTTCCATAAAGAGATCTTGTACTTGAACTTGGTTAGTAGCTCTTCTTGTTTATTTGGAAATTGTGAATAATGGACTTTAATGTAATAATTTAGTGATGTATTTCCTTTACTGCTGTGCTTTTTTTATTGATTACCATGTAATGCTAGAAGCCGAAGTGTGACTACGGCGGGATTATTCCTTGACCGTAGGAGCATGGCTGGCCTAGTCATCCCTCGTTTTCCGTATTTTGGGAAGCGGGGCGTGACACCATAACCACAAACACATCAGCGGCACCAGCTGTACGTAACAGCTACCCAGATATATGTCGAAAGGGAGGTCCACGATCAAGTTCGTCTGTACCCTACTGAGTCTGAATGTGAAAATTTATGTACAACCCGGTCTCTTCATCTAAAAGCATCGCATACCGGGTCTAAAGAGTGGATAACATCAGACCCCTGATAACCCGATAAGTCGTGTCGGAGTCAAGCTCATCACCAATCAAGAAACTGTTGAACCCATATCTATAAATCTCATCCACCATGACCACGGATTTAGGATGATGGCCAACCGAACACAGCGCGGCATTAACTCCTAACACCAGGAAAGACGAATCCCTGATAATCGCTCACTGCCTCTATGTGGCTCGGGACTATACCCAACTAAAATATGTTTGCACGACTCCTCTTTAGCCACGGTAGGGTAGTAATCTAAGTACAGTGGGAACTCACACGAGACAAATGACGATCTCAGGTCAAAAGACTAACCCGTACTCATGTTACTAGAGAACTTCCATCTGACGATAAATATAATATCATTTAACGATAGATATAAGACCATCTAGAAGTTCTCAATAAGTCCGTCCGATGTACTCACCTCTAGTGAGCACATATATACTATCTTAGGTGACACAACACCAATGGCTTGTGAGACCGGCCACCGCCCCTCGTCGGGATCTAGAAACGTATACACTAGTTTATTCCGAAATATCGATGTCCAGTCTCGATACTCTCTCGACTAGAGACATTTAAGGATGCGCTTATGGGCTATCCAGCTCCCGCGTATATGATCGCCATAATAATGCTGGTAGTCAAGCAAGAATCCTACGGGCTTCATCAATGATAAAGACAAACCAGATAACATACTATCATCTCGAGCAAGACTGTTCTATCTTTATAGGTCATCCTTCAATTATCATAACCGCCTACCTTCAATTACAATAATTGCCTTGAGATCACTATATCCAACAATCGCCTACTTGCACTTAAGGCCAATTATTGTGGTATCACATACCCACAGCTCGTGTGCTACCGAATACCCAACTTCTCTATTAATCAGTTTCGTAAATCGTGTTTGTGAAACTTCTGTGTTCGAGAAATAGCCTCAGTGAGTGGATCCGCTACAATGTTCCAACTTCACATCTCTATATCTCAACTTCACGGAGATCAACAATTTTTCGAACTGAACGATACCCCGCCTCAAGAATTTGTCTGGATACTATAAGTCGATATCGAGCACCCCGCAGGTTCACGGGGAGGCGAAATTTTTAAAAAACGATTTTCATAAAGCTCGCAACACCGACTAAACTCCAGGATCTATTCGAAAACCTTAACTAACAATTAACTAAGAGGTTCTAACTACTCGATAGAAAGTTATACCTCCAAGAACCAGTCCTTCGGGTCTTCTTTGCCTCCTCTCCTTGAGCTTCTCGGGGAGCGGATGAAGGTTGCAACGTCGGCCTCCTCGCGTCAAAGATGATCACCCGAGAGTATGTGCTTCAAGCTTCAGCTTCAAAACCGAAGTAACTAGGATACTTAGTTTGCTAATCTAAGCAGCCTAGGTGATGTAGAGTAGCTAATACATTGTTTTATCTCATTAGATCTTTTGTTTCACAACACATGCGAGGATAAGGATTACTTGAGGAAGAAGGAGAGAAAATGAAAAGAGAGAATGAAAACCTGCAAATGAGCTATTGAAGTCTTGTGTGGAGAATGGTTCATTTTTTTCAATAATGAAGCATGCATTATTTTCACATAGAAAATAACTCACCATGCTTCAATAGTGTAGCCAAACAAATAAACAAATGAATGAACCATGCTTCACACCCATACCATAAATATCTCTCCAATTCCACCTCATTAATCCATTTACAAAAATAGATAAATCAATAATTAGGTGTTCCCTTCTAGAAGCATGCCTTGCCAAATTACAAGAATTCCCTCACCGTATATACATACCCCTATTCGTATTCCGAAAAATATAAATACAATAAGATGATAACAATCTAATAATACAATACTTGGATCCGGCTTAAACCAAAGCCCGCTAGTATTATCCGTCCGAACATCATCCGTGCATAAGTACATGTACGTGATCGAAACCCTGCCGTAAAACCATACGGCCTCTACATCGTTTCGCTCTGAAGCAGGGAAACCCTCTGTGTGGGACTCTAAAGACCCGACAGTACACCGACAGTGGGTTTAACCATAAGCACGTCAGCGGTATTAACTGCACGTAACGGCTACCCAGGTATCGGTCGATAAGAAGGCCGATGAGCAAACTCATCCGAACTCCTACTGAGCCTATCTGTGACAATCTCCGTACAGTCTGGTCTGTTCGTCTAAAATACTCGCATATGGTGCCCAGGGGAATGGTAAATGTCAGACCCCTAATAGCGCAATAAGTAGTGCCGGGACAGAGTCCAAAACACCCTGAGAAACTACTGGAGTACCTACCAGTAAATCTCGCTTGCCCTAGCCAAGAACTTTGTGTAATGGCTTTCCGAACACAGCGCGATATCAACCCCCAATATCGGGAGAGACGAATCCTATCTAACCGCTACTGCCTCCAAGTGCTTCAGGACTGCACCCAACTACTACCTGTTTGCACGACTCCTTTGAGCCGTGGTAGGGTAGTAATCAAAGAACAGTAGGAACACACTAGAGGCGAAGTGCGATGTCAAGTCAATGGACTAAGCTGTACTTATGTCACCTGAAAACTGCTACCTGACGATAAGTATAATACCAACTAGCAGGTCCTAAAGAGTCCTGTTCAGTGTAACTCATAACCTAATGAGCACCTGCATACTATCTCCAGTACGACGTACTAATGACTGTGGAACAGACCATCTTTCCCACTGGGATGAGAAGCGTATACACTAGTCTACTCTGGAGTATCGATGCCCCGTCTTGATAATCCTACAACTAGGGACCTGTATAAGGATGTGCTTATAGACTACTCAGCCCCCACTAGTGTGACTGCCATCACAACATTGGTAGTCAAGCAAAAATCCTAAAGGCTCTACCAAGCGATATGCTAAAAGAAACATATGCACATATGATTGAGAGTGATTTTGCATGCTTGCGCTTTTAAAAGATGAATCAAAGAATATTAACCGCAATCAAGAACGGCGTCGCTTGGTAGCTAGCCGGTTGAGTACGGGTCGGTCCATAGGGATTTTGTGTATTTTCTAATTGTTCTAACGAGTTAATTCCAATTGTGGTAGGATTGATTATCACTAAAAACTGAAATGGGTTTGATTAGAATTAAAAGCTTGCTAGGGTTAGGTTTAGGTTAAGTTTGGAAAGTCAATATTCCTCACCGCTTTCTATACCTTAATTAAGAACTGTTTAGGTGTTAAGGTAATAATTAACAAAGTGAATTAGTACCATCGGGAAGAAACTAGGTTTCTTCCTCTAGGTCCTTATCCGTCCTTTCTTAACTCTTACCCTAACCTCCATGGAAAACATACACAAACGGTCTTAAACTACGGTATCACCGCTACCTCGTGGGATAGGGTGCCGTAGTGAGCGGTGTGTATATGTATGCATAGAGTCCTATTAAAATGTATGCTGGGCAAGAAAGGGGTGAGAGATTTTCATCTCTTAAACCTTCCATATTCCTAACCCTAACAAGTGAGGATCTACTCACTCATTAGGGAATTGATAAAAAGAGACATTTTTTTGTTTGCTTTTAATTTAACAACTAATTATTTAAACTACGGCAAATAAATAAAGTTTATACTGGGGCAGATAAATAAAATCTATACTAGGGCAGAAAAGAAATTAAACTAAGTCATAGAAAAGAAAGACTTACTTTTTATTTGATGCACTCTTCAAACATTACAGGAATTGAAATTCTGAATTTTGATAAATAAAAAGTGGCATAGGAAGAGGCATGCTCCAAAAAGAGCTGTAGGGTTCCTATTTATAGTTTATAGAAACCCTATGGTTTACATCTGATCCCTATCTACATTTACAAAACTACCCTGAGAAGTCTGGTCAACGCACCGCTATCCACGGACTTTTTGCGCCGACACGTGTACTGTATGGCCGCGGGTCCGCCGCCAACTGCCTTGTTTGGCCGCGGATCCGCGGCCATCTTAGAGGCTCTTGGCTCTGTTTTCTCAGGTATATTTTATGTTGCTTTTTCCTTGACTTTTCTTTACTTGGTTCTTCAGAATGTCTTCTAGTTTCTTCCAGATTTCCACAGTGTAGAATGTGGTGGACTTTTACCATTTGCTTCGTGTTGAAGTCTTGAATCTTGCGCTGCCTTTGTACTTTGTGAATCTGTTCATTGATCTTCATTTGTCCCTCAAACTGTAGGCATGATCAAGATTCTTCTATTTGTTGGTCGTAGTCTCACTTTTGTATCGTCTTTTCATCATTTTTACTGTTTTGTCCCGAGAACCTGTAACCTGCAACTATATAGCAGATATGGATCAAAAGCTTCTATTTATTTGTAAAATGATTAAGAATAGGGGATGTAATAATGCAAAATTATGATATGAACAAATACCCCCAAACTTATCTTTTGCTCGTCCTCGAGCAAAACTAGTTTATTCTCGAAAAAGCCTAACCTTACTTTCGCAGGGAAACGCGATTGCACTGAGCTCGTGCAACAAGCCGTTAAAGCTCTAGGTGTCCCTAGTAGGAGGAGTGTTATCTCCTGAGGGTTTTCAGCGGATACTACCCACAAAATCCTATCAATTCGGCCTATTGACTTTCATTCTCCAATTCGGTCTTCTAGCAAGAAATTCTATTATCTTCAATTCAGAAATTATCAACCCGTATTTTTCATGCTTCCTTATCATTTAACTTAAGATTATATATGTTTTGTAAATTTATTTAGCTTTTAGCATCTTTTGAGTTTTCCTTCTAAGGTTCCATCTCAACTTAGGAATTTTTATTATCTCTACTAAAAATATAAGTCCTATTTTTCATTCCTATCTCTCATCTAAACCCGAATCATATACCCCTACGTGTGTGTATGTATCACCCCTACACTTGGAAATTCAATTCAAGCTCTTATACTCTTGTCCATCATCCAAAGTACTTTTAGTTGGTGAATTTTTAGATGAAATCGCTCACACATTCTTCATGCGACCGTTAATACTTCTTGAGGTACTAACGACTGATTATAAAACGTGTTTGCGTATTAAGGCGTAATTTCTCGTCTTGTAGTACCTAAGGCTTTTAACAGTGACTCCCAAACCAGTTGGTCTAAGGCACTAGGTGATAAAGCACCCTCACTATATATTTTTTATTTTACGCAGCCTTAAGTAATTACAAAACCAGTGTTCATTTTTTTTCCTTTATTCACACTTATATTTTTATTTTATTTTCCTTCATACTAAGGACTTTAGACAAGAGCATTTCAAGGTATCCTCTACTATTCCAAGTTTCAAGGTTCGTGTTTATGCAAGTTGTAGGGTATATATTTTCAGAATTTAGACTTAAGGTTAGGAATTATTTTTCAGACTTACACTTTAATAAAAATATCAATACTCTTCCTTTATTTTGACTTAACCCAAGAAGTGAACTCAAAATTTGCTTATTTCTAAGTAAATTACAAAGACATATATTTTCTACCGTTAAATTTTAAGAAAAGTTATTTTTAGGGTTTTTAATTTACTAAGTTTTGGATCTAGTTTTTCCTATCTGGTTAACCGTCATGTTGAACTTAAGTCAAATATGGCCAAAATTGAACTTTTCAATTTTTATAATTTTTGAAAATTTTCAATTTTTATGGGTTTTAAAATAAGTATACATATGCAAAAATATACATATGAATGCGAAGGAAGAAAGCTTACCGAGCACACCCCCAAACTTAAACTTGACAGTGTCCTCACTGTCATGCCACACCAAGTAGGTCAAAAATTTTCGGCACTCCCCTGTTTATTTATTTATTTTTATTTTTTTTTAATTAATTTTTTTTTTCGAAAGCCAAATTATACCCCCCCAAACTTGAGTTAAACAATGTTAAGCTTTTTAAAGAGGGGGTTCAAAGTTATTGGTCAATACCACGCTTTGCAAAGACCAAAAGTCAATACCAACCATTTGAAGAATTTATCAATGTAAAGTATAGGTCGGTGGAAGAACATGTTATATAGAGCCAAGAAGAAGTGGGGAAGAGATAAGTGGTGCGGACAGGGTTTGCGTGAACGTGAATGTGAGGAGATAAGAGGTGATGATAAATAAAGACGAGAATGGGAATGATCAGAAATGAGCGGAATATTGGCATTCTCGTATTTTATGAGAAGAAAAGGCGGTGGTTCAACTTCTATAGGTGGATGTTGATTAACCACAAAATCCTCGAAGTGTCTCTGTGGATCCTTTGCTGGCTTGGCATAATCCATCTTATGTATATGATGTTCAACTATGAGGGAACTAATCCCCTTGATGTCCGCCATAGTCCAGCCAAAAGCTTGCCGATTGTTTTGTAAGACCATTAAAAGGGTTTTCTCTTGCTCGAGGGCAAGAGAGGCCGAGATGATGACAGGAAGGGTCTCATTCTCACCTAAGGAAGCGTATTTAAGGTGAGACGGCAATAACTTGAGTTCGAGTTTTGGAGGCGAAACAATTGAAGGTAAAATTGGTGAAACTGTCTCGAACTCGAAGGATTCCATCAATGGTTCGAAATGACTGTAAGCAACCGAGTCGGATGGTTCAACTAACTCATCTGAAAATTCAAAGGACTCAAGCTCGGGTAGTGAGTCTTCAAAATCGTCCGAAAAAGTGAAACATTCATAATCGTTATCGGTTGTGCAAACTGTGTCAGATTCAAGGAGGAACGCACTAGTGGCGTCAAAACTGCTGTGATCGAACAGAAATTTTTCAAGCTCACAGTCCTCCTACGTGATTTCGTGGATCGAGCAAACATCAAGTATACTAGCTTTAGGCTCGGAGGGCAGACTTTCTATCTTATAAATGTTGAACTCACTTGACATCTTCCCGAAGGATATAGTCATAGAGCCGTTGCGACAATTGATTACAGCATTAGAAGTGGCCAAAAATGGTCGACCGAGGATCACCGGAATTTGGTTCCATGGGTTAGCCACAAGCTGTGTGTCCATAACAATGAAATCAACGGGGAATATGAAGTCCCCTACTTTGATCAACACATCTTCTAACTCACCCCTAAGATGGGTGATGGATCGATCAGCCATTTGGAGAGTACAATGAGTGGGTTTCAACTCTCCAACACCTAATTGCTCATAAACGGAATAGGGAAGCAGGTTAACACTGGAACCAAGATCTAAAAGTGCTCGATTTATGTTCTTATCCCCAATTGTTATTGAAATTGTAGGACAGCCAGGGTCCTTTCGTTTTTGGGGCAAAGGTTGAGGTTGGGTAATAGTATTGCTCACGGCACTAGCTACGAGCACTTTCTTGGATACCTGAGACTTTCTCTTCGTGGTGCATAAGCCCTTCAAGATTTTAGCGTAAGAAGGGACTTGTTGGATTGCATCCAAGAGAGGTATGTTAATGCTAACCTGCTTGAATAACTCCACAATCTTCTCCATTTGGGGAGTTGATTTATTGGATCTCAACCTGTTTGGAAATGGAATATTTTGAAAATTTGTTGAGTTCAATGTTTGTGGAGTAAATTGCGGAGTTGGAACGGATCCCAGTGTTGGTGTTATCGTGAAGTGAGATGTGGGTCCGTTTGAATTAGAAGAAGTAGAGCCTTGTGAAGAATGAAGAATAGACTCTGAAGAAGATGAAGAAGAAGCAGATGAAGAAGAAGCACCAGCAAGGGTGTCATCACTAATACCCACGTTATTGTGCAACACTTTTCCAGATCTCAACGTGGTCACAGCATTTACATTATGATTTTGTTGTTCATAAGCAACATGTGCGTTGTGTGTGTGACCGGGATTTGGCAATGGTTGAGATGGAAGCTTTCCCTTTTCTCGTTCGCTCAACGCAGCATTTAGTTGTGCAATTTGGGCCTCAATTGATTTGATGCTTTGATCATGTGAAGCACTGTTTTGCACCAAAGACCGAATGGAAGTCTCTAACCTTATTGCGGATTGTGTAGATTGTTTTAAAAACGCATCCAAACTTCGTTCTAGCGAGAAAACCTTATCGTTATTTGGCTGAACAAAATTGTTTTGAGGATAAGAGTTGTTGGGTACAAAATTGTTCATTTGGTTTGGATAAGGTTGGGGTTGGAAAGGTTGCTGGTATTGAGTTTGTTGAGGTGCTTGCTGTTGTGGAGGATGAGGCCTTTGAAAGTTGTTGTTGCCTTGGAATTGTTGATTTTGATTCCAAGCAAAATTTGGGTGGCTCCTCCAACCAGGATTATAAGTCGAAGAGTATGGATCATTTCTCTGTCTTTGCTGAAAGGCAGCATTGACTTGATCTTGTCCTTGAATAGGTGGATTGTAAGGACACTCTTCAGTAAGATGGGACAGATCCGAACAACAAGCGCAAACAGTGCGTGGGGGTAAAGCAGGGGCAGGAGAAGGCGATGAGAATTTGCTCTCAATTGCTTCTAGCTTTTTCGTAAGTGCGGCCATTTCGGCCTTCATTGCAATCGACATATCTAGTTGATGTATGCCTGCCTTAGACTGACCTGATGAAGAAGATGAGGTGGTCTTAGTGCTTTCTCACTGAAGTGTTTGTTCAGCAAGATCGTCGAGAAACTGCCAAGCTTCCTCGCTTGATTTTGTAAGAAAGCGACCTTGACAAATGGTTTCCAACAACTGCTTAGTTGCTGGGTTCAATCCTTCGTATAAAGTTTGGCAAAGTTGCCAATTCTCGATACCATGGTGAGGGCATTGAACAAGTAGGTCTTTAAATCTTTCAAAACACTTTCAAAAAGGTTCGGAAGGAAGCTGGGAAAATTGAATAATTTCGTTGCGAATTCTCGCGGTCTTGTGATGTGGGTAAAATTTTTTAGAAAAGCCTTAACAAACTCTTCCCAATTTTTTATCGAGTGTGATGATGTGCTATATAACCATTTCTTGGCTAGGTCACATAAAGTGAATGGAATGACACGTAGCCTTATAGCATCATCAGAAAGTTGTGTTGTCTTCATCATTGCGCAAACATTCTGGAATTTGTTTATGAAGATATAGGCATCTTCGGATTCCAGCCCGTGAAATTTGGGCAACATGTTGATGAAGTGGGGTTTAATCTCAAAGTTATCCCCATTAGCCGGTGGAAGTGAAAGACAAGTAGGTAAAGCGGTGCGGATAGGGTAGAAAAGATCCTAGAGCGCGATTCGTTGGGGCGCTTCAACAGGTGGGTGTGGTGGGTTATTCGCACCTAGTGGAGGTGGAATCAGTCCCGCGGGTAAAGGATTGTTAGGATTAAATCCCGACATCTCCTTAGAAGACGAAGAATATGAAGGCAAAGGTAAAGAAGTGTAAGGAATTTCGACTTCGGAGTCGAAAGCGTCGTCAGTCGGCACTAACGAGGCACAGACTAAACGGGCGCTAGTGTCCCTAGTCCAACCGGACATACACTAAAGAGGCAGTGTAGTCAAAAGGTGAAAACAGAAGGTGGGGATAAGAAAACGTCAATAAGAAGAAGTGGGTGTAAGTGGGGTGCAATGGATTTCTTAGCGACAAGTGGAAAGTTTTTGTAAAAAATTTCTGTTTTGTGTTTTTTTTATAAGGAGCTTTTTGCAAAAAGATTTTTATAGTAAGCTTAGACACACGTTCAATCAATCACAATATGCACAATCAAGCCTAGATCTAGGGTCACCTAGGTCAACTAGACTACTCCTAACTGTTCCAAAGGGTAAGTTGTGAGGACCTCAAATCGCCTCTTCACCGCCAATTGTGGCCAGGTAAGCACAAGTAAAGAAAGGAGGGATCCGCTCACGAATCACCGTGAGACGGGCCTTTTAAAATTACCTTTCCCTACTTGTCTAGCCTAGGCACCACAAAGTCTGGTTTAGATAAACGATCGATGCCTACAACTATTCCTTTGTCCTATCGAGCGCGACAGTCCTTATAGGCCGAGTCTAATCTTTTTTAATTAACTCGATGGTTAATGCAAAATGCTTTTTGTGATTTTTGGGGTCCTAGGAAGGGTAATGAAATTCCCACCCAATCTGGATTGGTGTTAAAGCCCTTTAAAGTCGGTTTTAAAGATGCAAAGCAGTAAAACACAAACACTTGCCAAATTTTTTTATATTGCGGCACAAAGAATCCTGCACAAGATCAAGCTATTGGAGAAGGGAGAGAAGTTTTTGCGTAAAGAACACTGCAGGAAAATTTTTCAGAGGAGATAAGGGATTTACAGAGAAGAAAAGAAAGCTTACAGAGATTTTTCCACGTGCTGACGTCACCAATGCGCCGCGTTTCCGCCGCCAAATGTTGCCTTTGACCGCGGTTCCGCGGTTGACTCGTTGACTCGAGCCTCCAAACTTCTTTTGTTTTCTGTTGCGGTCCTCCTCTGTTTGTTCAGATCTGTTGTTTGCTGTTTCACTCTCTGGATTTTTCCAGATCTGAATCTGTTCGTCTCTTCGATCCTGCACAATTCAAACAAAAACCCTTCAAAAAATAATAAGATAATTTTTTTTATAGTTTTTATGATTTTTCAATTTTATATTAACCCGAAATTACAAAAAGAAAATAACTACGCCATCCCCGGCAACGACGCCATTTGATTGAGAGTGATTTTGCATGCTTGCGCTTTTAAAAGATGAATCAAAGAATATTAACTGCAATCAAGAACGGCGTCGCTAGGTAGCTAGCCGGTTGAGTACGGGTCGGTCCACAGGGATTTTGTGTATTTTCTAATTGTTCTAACGAGTTAATTCCAATTGTGGTAGGATTGATTATCACTAAAAACTGAAATGAGTTTGATTAGGATTAAAAGCTTGCTAGGGTTAGGTTTAGGTTAAGTTTGGAAAGTCAATATTCCTCACCGCTTTCTATGCCCTAATTAAGAACTGTTTAGGTGTTAAGGTAATAATTAACAAAGTGGATCGGGAAGAAACTAGGTTTCTTCCTCTAGGTCATTGTGCGTCCTTTCTTAACTCTTACCCTAACCTCCATGGAAAACATACACAACCGGTCTTAAACTACGGTATCACCGCTACCTCGTGGGATAGGGTGCCGTAGTGAGCGGTGTGTGTATGCATAGAGTCTTATTAAAATGTATGATGGGAAAGAAAGGGGTGAGAGATTTTCATCTCTCAAACCTTCCCTATTCCTAACCCTAATAAGTGAGGATCTACTCACTCATTAGGAAATTGATAAAAAAAAGGCATTTTTTTGTTTGCTTTTAATTTAACAACTAATTATCTAAACTAGGGCAGATAAATAAAGTTTATACTAGGGCAGATAAATAAAATCTATACTAGGGCAGAAAAGAAATTAAACTAAGTCATAGAAAAGAAAGACTTGCTTTTTATTTGATGCACTCTTCAAACATTACAGGAATTGAAATTCTGAATTTTGATAAATAAAAAGAGGCATAGGAAGAGGCATGCTCCAAAAAGAGTTGTAGGGTTCCTATTTATAGTTTATAAAAACCCTATGGTTTACATCTGATCCCTATCTACATTTACAAAACTACCCTGAGAAGTCTGGTCAACGCACCGCCATCCACCGACTTTTTGCGCCGACACGTGTACTGTATGGCCGCGGATCCGCCACCAACTGTCTTGTTTGGCCACGGATCCGCGGCCATCTTGGAGGCTCTTGGCTCTGTTTTCTCAGGTATATTTTATGTTGCTTTTTTCCTTGACTTTTCTTTACTTGGTTCTTCAGAATGTCTTCTAGTTTCTTCCAGATTTCCACAGTGTAGAATGTGGTGGACTTTTACCATTTGCTTCGTGTTGAAGTCTTGAATCTTGCGCTGCCTTTGTACTTTATGAGTTTGTTCATTGATCTTCATTTGTCCCTCAAACTGTAGGCATGATCAAGATTCTTCTATTTGTTGGTCGTAGTCTCACTTTTGTATCGTCTTTTCATCATTTTCACTGTTTTGTTCCGAGAACCTGTAACCTGCAATTATGTAGCAGACATGGATCAAAAGCATCTATTTATTTGTAAAATGATTAAGAATGGGGGATGTAATAATGCAAAATTATGATATGAACAACATATTGAGGTAGAATCAAACCAAGTAGCATACTACTATTTCGAGCAAGACTGCTATTATAACTGTGAATATCCCAAGCTTCCAATATGTAATATACAATCCAGTATGATACAATTATGGCCTCCAGGGCATATCTCACTAACAATCTCCCACTTGCACTAAGGCCATATATTGGCATATCGCAGACCTATCATCTCGATCAGCCTCTCGAACTGTGTTTGAGAGATGGCCTTTATGAGTGGATCTGCAGTGTTGTTCTCCATGTCAACTCTCCGCACCTCGATCTCCCGGCGAATAACGATCTCCCTGATCAGGTGGTACCGCCTCAAGATGTGTCTGGACTTCTGATAGGACCTTGGTTCCTTCGCTAAAGCTATAGCGTCGTTGTTGTCACAATACAGCTGTATTGGATCAACAATGGACGGAACCACCTGAAGTTCTGTCATGAACTTCCTGATCCAGACTGCTTATTTCGCGGCGTCACATGCAGCGATATACTCTGCTTCCATAGTCGAGTCAGCAATGGTGTCCTGCTTGGAGCTCTTCTAACAGACCGTCCCTCCATTGAAGGTAAAGACATAACCCGACATGGACTTGGAGTCATCCTTGTCACTCTGGAAGCTGAAGCCGGCGAAGGCCTCGACCTGGAGATCTTCTCTACCATACACCAAGAACATCTCCTTAGTCCTTCTCAGATACTTGAGAATGTTCTTTACTGATGTCCAGTGCTTCTCTCCTGGGTTTGACTGATACCTACTTACAACGCTCAGTGCATAAGCTACATCTGGTATGGTATACAGCATCACATACATTATAGAGCCTACCGTTGAAGCATAGAGTATAGTAGACATGCGACCCCTTTCCAAATCAGTCTTGGGAGACATCTCTTTGGAGAGGGTGATTCCGTAACAAGCCGGTAGATTACCGCACTTTGAATCTTCCATACAGAATCTTTTCAATATGGTGTCGATGTACCTTGACTGTGAAAGTCCCAACATCCTCTTAGATCTATCATGATAGATCTGAATCCCCGGAATGTAGGAAGAAGCACCCAGATCCTTCATGGAGAACCTTTATGACAAGAATCCCTTAACTGATTGTAACATAGGAATGCCATTTCCTATCAAGAGAATGTCATTCACGTACAAGACGAGGAATACCACACTTCTCACTACAATCTTACTATAGATGCATGGTTCATCTGGATTTTTGATAAAGTCAAATTCCTTGACCGTCTCATCAAAACAGATGTTTCAACTCTGCGATGCCTGATTTAATCCATAAATGAATTTAAGCAACTTGCACACTCTTCCGCTGTTCCCACTCTCTATAAAACCCTCCGGCTGATCCATATAGACACACTCTTCCAAATTTCCATTCAGAAAAGCGGTCTTTACGCCCATCTGCCAAATTTCATAATCATGGAAGGAAGCAATGGCAAGAAGGATCCGAATGGATTTGAGCATAACCACTGGAGAAAATGTTTCATCATAGTCCAAATCCGGTCTTTGATGAAAACCTTTTGCAACAAGTCTAACCTTATAGGTTTCAACCTGTCCATCTATACTAATCTTTTTTCTGAAGATCCATTTGCAGCCTACGGGTTTTACCCCTTCTGGTGCAATGTCCAAAGTTCATACTTTGTTAGTGTACATGGACTCCATTTCGGTCCGCATTGCATCCAGCCATTTTACCGAGCCACTGCTCTGAATGGCTTGCTGGAAGCTAGTTGGCTCATCATCGTCGATGATGCAATCCTCTCTATCCCCATCTATGAGAAAACCATAGTATCTCTCGAGTGGATGAGACTCCCTACTAGTCCTGTGGAGTGGTGCAGGGATGTTCGGTTCTTTTGAAACTTCTGGTTCCACCATACTTTCAGTAATAGCTTGTGATTCTGGAATTTCTTCCAGTTCTATTGTGCTCCCACTTATCTCGTTTTCTAAAAATTGAGTTTCCAAAAGGTGGACATGACGAGAAACAAAAACCTTTTGTTCCTCTGCGTAATAGAAAAGATACCCCATGGAGTTTTTGTTCCTTTGCGTAATAGAAAAGATACCTCCTGGAGTTCTTTGGATATCCCACAAACTTACACGGTACTGAGCGTGCCTCGAGCTTGTCTGCATGCTGCTTTTTACAAAAGCTGGACATCCCCATATCTTAAGGTACTTAAGATTGGGTTCTTTCCTACTCCACATCTGATATGATGTGGTAGGCACAGTCTTGGTAGGAAGTTCAAAACATATGCAGCTGATTCTAGTGCATATTCCCAGAAGGATCACGGTAACTCAGCGTTACACATCATGGAACGTAACATATCCAATAGTTTTCTGTTCCGCCTTTCCGATACACCGTTGTGTTGAGGTGTGTATGGAGGAGTAAGCCGAGAGAGAATTTCATTCTCTTCTAAGTAATCCAGGAACTCGGCACTTAAGTATTCTCCACCTCGATCAAATCTAAGTGTCTTGATACTTTTGCCGGTTTGTTTTTCCACTTCATTCTTATATTTCAGGAAATTCTCAAAGGCCTCGGATTTATGTTTCATCAAGAATACATCTCCATACCTTGAGAAATCATCCGTAAAAGTAATGAAATAGGAATAACCATTTCTTGCATGTGTAGACATTGGACCACATACGTTGCTGTGTATGAGTCCCAAGAGCTTGCTCGCTCTTTCTCCGTGTCCAGTGAACGGAGTCTTTGTCATCTTTCCTTTAAGACATGATTGACAAGTTGCATATGATTGATATTCGAACGGATACAAATATCCCTCTTTATTTAACTTCATCAATCGTGTTTCATTGATGTGACCCAGTCTAAAATGCCATAAGAAAGCCTGATTTAATTCTAGAGACTTTCTTTTAAGTGTGTTCTGGACGTTGAAAACCTGAGCTTGATTTAATATGTATATACCGTTATCTAGTGTAGCTGACCTAATCAAACTTGATTTAGGTGGATGTTGACAACATCGCCTACAAATATAAAATCATAACCTTCTTTAGAAAGTAAAGATACAGAGATGATATTACATGTTAGACTAGGTACACACAAACAGTTATGCAAAATCAAAATCTGTCCACTTGTCAATCCTAGATGATATTTCCCTACGAATACAGCGTCCATGCTCATTCCGTTAGCAATCCTGAGAGTCAAATCACCTACCTTGATAACTCTATGGTTTCTCAAAACCTGTAATGAATTACAGATATGAGATCCTGATCCGGTATCTAGTACCAAAGAAGTAGAGTTAATTGACATGCGGTTTTCAATCATAAACACCAAAGTCGAAGCCACAACGTGCTTCAAATCCTGGTTTCTGGCTTTCCAAGCCCTGCAGCCCTTCTGCCAATGCCCTTTCTCATGACAATAGAAACGTTCCTCCTTCCCTAATGTTAGCCCTGAAACTTTTGCCGTGTCCTTTCCCTCTACCCTACTGACACCGCCTATCAGCTTGGTGGAGGCCTTCTTCTTCTCTCCCCTGGCTTTCGCCTTGGATGTAGAAAAGGAAGATTCTCTAATGAGCAGAGCGGGTGTCTCCCTGGATTCCTACAGGGTGCCCTCAGCACTCCTCAATATGTTAAGGAGTTCTGGAAGTGAAACTTCCTTCCCTTGAATGTTGAAATTCAAGATAAATTGGGCGTAGATGGAGGGTAGCGACTGTAGAATCAAGTTAGTAAATAAGTCGTTCTCCAACGTGGTCCCAAGGTCCGCGAGCTTTTTAATATAGCTAATCATCGTAAGGACGTGGTCCCCTACAGATGACCCGACAGCCAAGCTCGCTTGAAACAATATCTTCGAGGTCTCATATCTTGCGATACGAGATTGCTCTCCATATAAAACTTTGGTATGGAGGAAGATGGAAGCTTAGTCCATCTTCTCGTGCTGCTTCTGGTGTTTATAATCTATTGAGGCTAACCCGAGGCACTTGGCTCTCGCACAATCCTTTCCCATGTCTTACGGATATCAATATCTGCGATGGTGGAATCTGGACCTGGGACGGCGGGGGATTTAGTAGTAAGGAGGTAGCCCAGGTTGTCATAGGTAATGGCCATCTGGACATTACTTATCCAATCTTTATAGTTTGGCCCAGTCAATTTATTATTATCTAGAAGTAACCTAAGTCCAGTCATTGTGGTCGCTACAATTAGGAGAGAGAGAAGAAACACTCAGCATGATACTCTTGCAAGTTTAGATTGGTTATTAGTTTATCTAAACAGGATGGCTTCCATTGTTTCTCGAATCCTTCCTCAAACCATAAAAGAAGAATTAGTCAGGATTAATCTCACTCTTACAATTCTTGCTTAACCTTTCGGCCAAGCTAGTGTTGGTACTTCGAGAGAAGTTTTCCAACGCTTTCGCAAAGTTCCTTAATTACATAACCTCTTTTTCCTAGAAGCGTAACCCCGCTAACACCGTTCTAAACACCTACTTGGTTTATAGCATTGATTGTTTAGTGAAAAAATCTCCCGAAGAGTAGCGGATACTCACAGTAGGATCGGGATCCAAATATCATTGTGTGATAACCTGTAACAACCCTAAACTTTCTGGACAATTTTTTTCAAAAATACAGAAAGGGGTACTTGAGCCCGAGCACAAGTTATAAGTTTGATTTGCTTTTGAACTGCAAGAAGGAGCTTGTAGCTCATTGGTAATATCTTGCACTGCTGAACCATAGCACAAGTGTTCAAATCCCATCAGCCACACATTATTTTTATTTAAAATTCTTTTAATCTTTTAGAAGCCCAAGAGTCTATACGAGCACAACACGTAAACTGAAGAGTCACACATAAAACAAACAAGTGCACTGCAGTAGACCAACTGACCCCGACACGTGGCGAAGACACGAGCCCCCACCTCCTGACTCGGGACGGCGAGATGATGACTAGGGCCGGCGCCGCCGGTCTGACTCGGCCAAAACACAAATTTTCTTTATCTCTGGCGACTCTTGGATTCCCCCCATAACTCCTGTATTATTTGTTTTTCCTGCACATTTACAGAGCACATTAAAACACACATTTAATCCATTTTAATACAAATTTTTAATACACCCTTTCACTACCCTGAAACCCTAATTTTTCCTATAAATACCACCCTCAAATCACCCGTCCTCACTCCTAAATCCCTGCCCAAACTCTCAAGAAAATTCCCAAGTCTTTTGTGTGTAAGTGGAGTTAGCAAAAGGGCGAAGCTCCGACGAACTTCCGGCGACAACTCAAGGAGTTTCCGACGAAGAAACGACGCACCGACAACTCCCATCTCTTCCTCTTTCTCTACTCTAGCCAATCATCCAGTAAGTCCCTACTTCTTCTCCTTTTCTCTATTCTAAAAATATTCAAAACTAAAACCCGACGGAAGCGGAGTTAGTCCGACTTCCGATTCGGTTTTCTTGAAAAAACTATAATTTTTCTTAATCAAAATACCTTCATATCATCATATATTGTTCATTAAACATTAATAAATATCTTTAACAAGTTTCATCACAAAAGATTGCTATATGCACATTTTATCACAATTTTACATTAAAATACCACAAACTTTAGTTTTCGACATAAACTCTATAATACCTTTATACGTTTAGAAAACTCACGAGGTAATGACCTACCTTCTCACAACACACATATCTAATATAGCATGATGGAATTTGGGAACATAGATTCGGAAAATACGACTTTACATATAACCACCTTCAACTATTAAAACCTTTTTCTACAAGAAGTATATTTTAACAAATCTTTGCAATTGCGCCTCTACAACCCATCTTGGGGAACCCGTTCGGGATGGTGCGGATTATCGCACATCCTCGGGCTTAGTAGAGTGAGAAGCAGACATCCGCAAGGAGCATACGATCTCGAAAGATTTTAATACATTTTTTTTAGAAAATATGATTTCTATTATAAATAAAACTTATATTTTTTATAAATAAATATATATGTAATTAATATCAAAATATCTATTTTAAATATTTATAATATTCCACATTTTCAAAATTCAAGAAAAACATCTCATTTACAAGAAAATACCATACAATTCCAATATTTCAAATAAATACCTTATACTTTAGAAACTAGGTCATATTCACTAGAAATTTCACATTGAATAAAAGAAATATCTATGAAAACTCTAAAGACGATAATAAAATACTTGAGGTGTATTTTGAAAATATAACAAAACCATTTTACATAAAACCCCTCGAGTTATACTAAATTACAATAAGGACCCTAGTAAACATAGGTTTAAGCGGGACCAGTCTCTTGAGCCTTAGAAAGCCGGAGATATGGGTGCTTGACTACTTAAGGTAGACAACTTAACAAACGGTGTTATCAATACGGTAATTGTCTTTGAAAAAGACACAAATCCCGTTGTCCATGTGCAGCAGTTACCGATAGCACCAAAACATAATTCAGGATTCAATTTCTTTTCTAATTGTCTGACTCAGACTGAGTCTCAATATAATTAATTTGACTTGAATATGATTCAAGTATGAAATTACAAAACTACAATTCAATATGAATCCATATATTTAATCTATTCAATCTATATTGACCGAACCGAACCATGGATATATTCCATCTACATGTTCATCCATTATATCTGTTCTATTACTGATATCATGGTTTCGGTAAGTCATCCATCTATATACAATATACAATTCAAACAATACAAACAAGATATCGCGGGGTTTATAAGGGGTAGACTGGTACGGAAGGTGTTAGAAATGGCACAAGACTGTAACCATAATACACCTAACTTGAATATCCATTGTCGTTGTACCGTGGCTGAATGGTTCTTTATGCTCCGTATACCTTAGTCTCCGGAATAGTGGGACTCCTCTCGTATACACTGGCATTCTTCTGTATCAAGCTACAAACAACAACGTTAACACTAAATACAACATTATAATAATATACTCTCTATTCTGTCTAATCCATTCTTGTCTATTTACGGGACTTACCGAGCGATTTGTTCGCTAACGATATTCTCTTTCTTTTCTTTGGAATGTCGTCAGGTGATTCGGACCTTCAGGAGATCGAGCCCACCTTCGAGGACTTGGATCAGCTAGCCTTCAACCCAAAGCTCTAGTTACTTGTACACATTTACATTCTGTATTTTCCATTTCTATTATGCCACTGTTTAGGCATTGATTTCCATTTCATATATTTACTTTTCAGATGTATTGTAAAGAGAATGTTAATAAATAAATTTGTTGTTCAATTATACCTATTGTTACTATCTCTTGTACATTTTACTTATATTGCTTAGATACACTTAGCGTGTTTACTTCAGAGTAAATACGTAGTAGGCCTCGTCGCGTCCTCTGCCCGTATACTGGGAAGCGGGGCGTGACAGGTTTTGTTGGTGGCCCATGCAGGTCAGAGCTGTATGGAACCCTACTATGTAGTTCGGCACTGTATGGACAACCTAAGCAATATAAAACAAGAACCAGTAACTGAAAACATTCTTTATAATTCATATTCCTTGAATCTTATCATTTCATATTCTTTGAATCTATCCTAAACCAAATTTTTCTTTCAAGATTATGGATTCCCCAAACAACACCAGCACGAATGTGAACAACACTTCCCCACCACTACCATTCACACCTGCCATCGCTGCTCCGATCAATAAGCAGACGGTACTACTTGAGGCAATCCGAAGCCTCTTGGAAGGACTGCTGCAGCAGACTGCTATATTATTGAATCGACTAGAAACAGAAGCAACCGGTATAAAGCGCTCTGCCACCCAGATGGCAGGAGGAGCCTACCCTATACAACCTTTATAACCCAAGAGACAGAAAGAAACAATTAACCAGCCAAGTGTAACAACCCTAAACTTTCTGTACAAATTTCTGTACAAATTTTTCAAAAAAATACAGAAAGGGGTACTTTTGCCTAAGCACAAGTTATAAGTTTGTTCTGCTTTTTAATAGCAAGAATGAGCTTGTAGCTCATTGGTAAGACCTTGCACTGCTGAACCAAGCCACCAGAGTTCAAATCCCATCCCCCATATTATTTTTAATATTGTTTTCTTTTGAATTTTTAGAAGTCCAGGAGCCTACACGTGCATAACTCGTAAAACCCCCACTACACATATAAAACAAACTGTCCCAGGATCTACACCATACGATATAGGACACGTGGCAGCGAGCCCCGGCTCGACTCGGCCGACTCCGGCCGGCAACTCGGTTGACTCGGCCCGCCGCCGCCGGCCGAGTTGAGCAGGATCACCGAGTTGTCTTCTTAGGAGTTGTCACGCCTCGCTTCCCAGAGTGCGCTAAGATCGACACGTGACAGAGACAACCATGCTACCTGTGTCTAGGAAATATCCCTCCACAGTCACATTACGGTTGTCTAGAGATATCAAGAACGGTAGAAATAAAATAAACTATCTAGTACATGTCCATGAGCCAGAATAAACGAGTCAAGAAATAATATGCGGAAGCAATAAATCCAAATAACAATAATAATCTGGAAGGTACGGAAATAACTAAACTAACTGGATACTCACTGCTCATCCTGACGGCGGAAATACTCCTGATCAGCCTGCAACAAAGGTAGAGGATCTGGGCCATGCAAAACCCAGACGTCAGTGCGTCATGATATCAACAATAATATAATCAGGGAGTAGCAAGACATGCAGGCACGAGTATGAACAGTAATAAAAGTAGAACAGTAACACGAATAAGGAACAGTGAAGGGTAAAAGCATATGTGATGTGCAGTGAGTAATTTGAACTAAGCTACTGGGTTAATTACTCTCAAGTCTTTGAAATCAATTTAATGAATCGTCGATGTAACTCAATAGTATCTCGTGCATGCCCGGGACCACGGTCCATATTCTCGGGATGAAACCGAGACATGTCGCTAGGCACTAAACAGGAAACATGTACATATGAATGATGTCAGCAGCATCATCCCAGGGCTGGCCCAGCCCCTAAAACTGATCAGTATAAGTATCGAACTGTCGAGTTACAAGTCAGGTTTCATCATTGATTTTCCCATACCCCTAAGTTATGTGTTCAAGTCAGGTATTGATAAATCTGAGACTAATGCCAACACAGGATCAAGCAGGAACATGTTTGTCTATACAGACAACATGATATGTCCATCGGGATAACATGTCAGGATTATCGGCATTAGAAACAGGATCAGGTAACATGTCAAGTAATGATATATCAGGTCATGTCAGGTAGTGTATGTTCCCCCAATCTGAGCAAGGCTCATTTGAATTTTGAAAATTCAAATTTTCTGAAGCAACGCTTCAAATTCCGTGCGTTGCGCAATGCGCAAGCGGTCCACAGTGCGACACGTGTCTGCGCAGTTGCGCAAGTGCACCGCTGCGCGACACGTATCTGCGCAGTTGCGCAAACACTGTTGCGCAAGTGCACCGCTGCGCGACACGTATCTGCGCGCAAGTGCACAACTGCGCGACACGTGTCTGCGCAGTTGCGCAAGCACTGTTGCGCAAGCCTTCCACTGCGCGACACGTGTCATTCATTGGGGAGTTGCGCAGAAACAGAATGAAAATTTAATGAAATCTTTTCTGTTCTTTCCAAAACCAGAAGATTTTCTTCTGCCTTTGGATCAAAGATCCAGCGGTGGGAAAATTCCCAAAATCACTCAGAAAAGATCTTGTTAACAAATTCAACAAATTTGTGAGCACTATAAATAGGACCCCAGACCTCATTCGATTGGCATCAACTTCGATAATCGACATCTAGCAAAAAAAAAAGAAGAAAAGAGAACTCTTGGAGATTATTCAAGAACAAAAAGAAAAGAAAGAAGAAAGGTAAAAATCCTTTTTTAAGAGAAAAATCTCTGAAGAACAAAGGATTTAAAAAAAAAAGAAGGGGAAATAAATGAAAATAAATAAATAGTGCCTTGCACTTGTTGTGAACCCTTGGTTCTGTGAAATCAGGGAAAACAAGAAGAAAAACTTGTTTTCCTTTGATCCAAATTTAGATCAAAAGTGCTATGCACTTTTGTTCTTAAATCTGAAAAATTCTTGATGTTCTGCACAAATGCAACCCATTATTTAAAAGGGCTTGGCCCAAATCAAATTGCAAAATAATAAAGGGGCAGAGCCCTGTTTGGATTGATTTTCTAGTCGGGCAAAGCCCAAAATAAATTAAAAAAAATTGGACTTAACCCAATCCTGGCTGCAAGTCCTTAAATTAAATTGATTGAGCAAAATGGCTCTCCTAAACCAATTCACGACCGGTTCGAGGGTTCATCTCCGAACTCCTTTGACATCCCTCGTTGTAATTCCTCAACGACGTCAAAGAGGTGACGGGTCCCAACGACCACACATCCAAATGGACTGCGGGGTCCTTAAACTCGTGGACCGAAACGTCCCTGAACTAATATCGGACCGAAACGTCCCTAAACTAATATCGGACCGAGACGTCCCTAAACTAATGATGGACCACTACGTCCCTAAACTGGCGTTGGACCGAAACGTCCCTAAACTAATGACGGACCACTACGTCCTTAAACTGGCGACAGACCGAGATGTCCCTAAACTAATAATGGACCACTACGTCCCTAAACTAGAACAATAGAGCCAATCGCTCTTTCGCTGGATCTAAACGGTCCCGTTTAAGTTGATCTTAGCCCCAAACACGGCTAACGTATCCTTAAACATTCAAATGAACTATAAAACTCCAAATAAACTCTAGTCCTAGGGTACATCTCTGAACTCCTCTGACATTTATCGTTGTGATCCTTCAACGACGTCAGAGAGGTGACGGGTCCCGACGGCCATAAATTAAATAGATCACTACGTCAAGTTGATCTTAGTCCAAAACAGGACTAACGTATCCTTGATGAACGTTTAAGTTGATCTTAGCCGCAACGCGACTAACGTATCCTTAAACTAAAAACACCCAACCCAAATCTAAGTAAATACGGATTTGGATTAATCCACGCCCTACGGGCGACGGCATTACTCAGTCTCCGTATACAATCCACGGGCAACCACAAACAAAACAAACACACACGACACGAAGTGAAATTCTGGAGAAGGAGAAAGTGGCTGTCGCGATGCGGTAGCGTGATTAACTGCAGGGGCTTGCGCCTGCAGGGAAGAGCGTCCCCACAATCAAAAACCCCTCAAGCGAGGGGGAATCTGACAAAGTCTGCTACATCGGCCGCATCCGTCTAAACCTTCGATACACGGTGCCATAAATCAACTTGGCATCTTCGGAGAGGTGGACGGATAAAACCAAATAGCATCTGCCCCGAATCCCAGCGTCAGGCCAATGCGGTCCTGTGCGCCGCCTTTCGGAGGGGAACAGATTCTGGCACGCCCGGTGGGACCTTTTCCTCTTTCCACTCCACACTTCGTGTGTCGTCGTCGCGAACCAATCGCGGTTTGTTAAATGGTTGTCTTCGGATTTCAAGGTACTAAGATTTGGTCTTTTGCCTGGCGCAGAATTCAAGATCCAATGGCCACCAACTGCACCAAATGCGCGAAGCACCACTGCAACGGACGCTCCACCTCACCGACATGTGTAACATATGGGCCCCAAGCGGCCTCTTTCCTCGCTCTGCCGGTTGAACAGGTGACTCAGGCCACCACTGGCCTGTTTTTCGGGACCATGGTCCCACCTACAAGCTTCTCTATGCCGATATCCGCACCGGAAGCGAACAAGAAGTCGGTGTTCGACCGGCTCACTACTACCACGACCCATGTCAACGGGTCGCCCGCTACTAAGCCGACAGCCTTCGTTTTCACCAGGCTAGGTCAGAACTATAAAGTGGCCGTCCCAAAGAGGGCAACGGCCGCTGCTTCGGGAGTCGTTAAAGCGGCTTCTCCCATCAGAGAGTCGGTCTTCACAAGATTGACGGTTCCCACTCTTCCCCCAGCTGGTCAAAAGGCATCAGTCTTCGATAGGCTGACATCGGCAGTTACCCCACATTCCAACAAGGGGCAACAAGAAACCATCTCGATTTCCGAGCCAGTCCCAACAGCTCATCGTGCGCGACGTCGCCATTGGCAACGAGTAAGGAAAGCAGGGGGCAACTCCCCCTCAGGGCTAACCCCACCTGCTCCAGTGGTGGAGGTCAACGCTGCTGTTCCAACCGGGAACAGCTTTGAATTGCTGAGGAAGGTAAGAAAGAACTCTCCAATTGCTACATTGAAAAGATCTCCTCCGCCTATGGAAAAAACTCCGGAGACAAAGCAGGAACAGCCCCCTCAACGGCTGTCGTCAAAAATTTATAAAGTTTGGCGGAGGGTTCAAGACTCCGTGATTGACTCAGACCACTTTCGTCGCCAGAAAAAGGCAAAGGTGGAAAAGGACAAGAACCGCCCCATTAAACAACAGGGGGCAACAAATGCTAGGATGCCCGCTTCAACGGCTCCTTCAACCTCAATGGTCCACAAAAGAAAAAGGCCAGAGAAAGCTCCTGTGACACTGACAAAGTTTAAAATCGGTGAACCTAAACGCCCCAAGTCAGGGGGCATAACAGTTCATACGGTTTATATGGCTTCTGGAAAGGAAGAAAGTCGTACTTCTACGGGCCACCGACCGCTTACCCGATCAGTGACCAAGGCTCAGGAGCAGCAACAAAAGCTCCAGGAGATGATGACTACAATGGCTGCACTCACGGGGCCAAAAGAGAATCCTGAGACGTCCTTAGATGAACGTCAAGAGGAAGAGACCGACGCCGAGTTTCTCCGCCGAGTACTGGAAAAGAGAGACAAAGAGGCTGCTGAACAAGCAGCCAATATACAGCGTATGGGCCTCCTCTTCCAGGACATGATAGGGATGATGATACAACAAGATCTCCCGACTGAAGAACCCCCGATTGTCCTTGGGGATGATAGGGGAGAGACATCAAACCCTCAGCCCGTTCTATCAACGGCTAAAGAGGACACAATCTCTAAAACTGATCTGGACGAATATATAGCCCAGCAAATAAAGGTTCATCACGCAGCCGAAGCAGCCGGCCACGTCGTAAAAACGGGGCGACCGTATCCAGGCTGGTATGACCAAATCAAGTACCCGCCAGGTTATACAATTCCCAAGTTTCATGTCTACAAAGGGACCGGCAATCCCCATCAACATGTTGCCCAGTTCAGGACGCTTTGCGGTAACACCGGCGGCGACGACAAGCTTTTGCTTCGCCAGTTTGTTGGAAGCTTATCAGATACGGCCTTCGAATGGTATTCTGAGCTCCCCAATGACTCTATTAAAACCTTCGCGGAGATGGAGCTACTCTTCACCCAACGTTTTGCAAGTGCCAGCGAGCGTACCCCGATGACGGCACTGATTAATGCCAGGGTAAAACCCGGCGAGACATGGGTTCAGTACGCTATACGGTGGCGTAATCTATGGTCTAAGTGTGAACAGCGCATAGAAGAAGCCCATGCGGTGGGAATGTTTGTTGGAACCCTTGATCCACAAGTAACCATCTCACAGTTTATGATGTTCTTCAAGCCGACTTCCTTCCAGGCTTTGATCGACAAATTAGCGCAGATGGACCAGATGGGCCATAAACCACCTCTCCCGAAGCTGGACTCCCGAAACGATAAAGGGAAGGGAAAAGCGATCATTGTCGCTAATGCCCAACAACAACCGAGCGAATCGAAGCCGGTTGCTCGTCCAAACAATACACGCCCATACGTACCCCTTGAGGACAGGATGGGACGTCCTTACTCCTTCCCCCGCGATAAAACAAGGAGGCTATTCGAGCTGGCGTTGCGCAACAGACTCATAAATCTGCCAGATCCAAAACGCCCGTCGCAACCAAGCGACGTCAACGAGCCCAACTACTGCCCTTACCATCGAGTGCTAGGCCATCCCATCGAGGATTGCTACATTTTCAAGAATTAGCTTGAGAATCAGTACCGCCAGGGCAAATTTGCGCTATCTGACAAATGGAAGGTGAATCCCCCGCAGCCCCACACCTCTAAGGGGAAAAATATGCCGGGGGAAACATGCTCCGTCATTGAAGAAGCTCCCTGGGAAGTTGTATTATCAGCCAAAACGAGAAGAATGCTAAATGATCTTCAGACCTGTCCAGCGGTCAAGTGGAAGAACCCTTTGGAACCGCAGATTATTGAGGGGATGTTGAAGCCACGACCGACTTCGAAGACCGATGGTGGTAGTTCAAGCGTTCATAGCCGGCCGTCAAAATCTTCGAAAAAGAAGAAGAAATCTAAGAAGCTCGTGAAGCCTGGCGACAAGCGCACGGACTTACAGAAGCAAATCGACGCACTGGATGAGTACAACCAAAAGGCGCGGACTCCCATTACGCTCCAAGATTTCCTTGATCACGTCTTTCAAAAAGAAGATGAGGGGGAAAGTTCATCGGATGAATCCGAGGAATATGTGGCGAGCTGTCATATGATCTCCCATTCGACCACGAACGATGAAGGGACTTCTGGCACTAAAACGCCGGGGGCAAATACTGAGTCAAGGGTTCCGGAGTTATCAATCGAAATGATTGACGCGTTTCTTAGTGAAGCTCGATTGAAAAGTAAAGCTGATCGAGAACGCGAGACGGCTATATTCGAATGGGCCAAGCGTCAGCGACTTGAGGAAAGAGCTGAGATGATCCCGCTGGAACAAAATGCCTCCACCGCTGACAAAAGCCAACTCAAGATAAAAAAGAGGTTTGCTAAGGCTATATCAATGGGCATGAAGCTACCATCCTCTGAAGGAAAAATGACTGGTGTGGTAGAAATGCACCCCTCTTATTGCTTATATCATCAGAAGGTCTCGCATTCCACTCAAGAGTGCAAGGCTTTCGATAGATGGTGGCAAGGAGACGTCGCTAATCAACAACGCTTTAAACGGGAAAAGCGTAAAATTCGTCGGGAGCAAAGAAACACGGCCAAAGAGCTTGAAAGAACTGCCGGCAATTGTCACATGGTTAACACTACCAGGTCACAAGTGCCTACATTTGGGAGCGACTCTGATGAGGAGCTAGAGCTTGCCCCTCTCTTTAGAGAGTCAACTTCGGGAAAAGAAGAGGAGCCAGTGGTTTGCGAAAATATCCGGCTGCGGAATCGGACACTGCCTGAAAAGAACCTCGGACTATCGAATAGAAAAGATAAAGGGAAAGAAAAGGTCTCTGAAGACATCGTCTTAGATGACCAAGTTCTGGAAGAGCTAAACGCCGAGAACCCGCCAAAAAGGAATAAAGTGGATTACAATGTCTTGGCGCATCTGAGAAAGCTACCCTCACAACTCAGCATTCTCGATGCCCTATTACTATCAAAAGAGGCGAGGGATTCTTTGATTAAGGCCCTACAAGATCCGGACCAATTCCAAGCTTTCCTGGCCGAACAAAAGATGAAGGATGAATTGGAAGAGGTGCACACAGCCGACGTTGCTTTTGGTGATGAAGACCTTCTCCTCGGGACGTGTGAACACAATCGCCCCCTTTATGTCTCAGGATACTGCCATGACATAAAGATAGGCAAAATCCTGGTCGATAACGGATCATATGTCAATCTACTTAATGTGCGGGTGTTAAAAGAAATTTGCATGAGCGTCCAACACCTCGCCCGGGACAAGATCACTATCTCCGGTTTCGACTCTCAATCCTCAAAGACTCTTGGATCTGTGATATTGACGCTACGCTTCGGGTTGCTCGTCACAGACATCAAATTCCATGTTATAGACGCCAAGACATGCTACAATGCTCTGCTCGGCCGACCATGGCTACACGAGTACAATATCATCCCTTCTACACAGCATCAGTGCATGAAGTATTCTAGGGATGGCCTCGAGTACACAGTGGCGGGAGAGTTGAATCCGTTTTCCGTAAACGAAGTTCGCAAGTATGAAGATGCCAAATACTTCTTACCGAGTTTCGAAGACACGGAAAGATGTCACAAACCGGAGAACAAAACTAACGTCACCATTCCTGTCTTCGGCAGTGACACCGAGGAGGAGGAGGATATAATTTATTCAGGTCCATCCCAATCCACCAGGCTAGGACCATCCGTTCCTTCATTGATCTTCGGTAGTGATTCAGAGGATGAAGTTCATGCTGTATTCCCTGCTCGGCTTTCAATACGGGCTTCTGCCGATGAAGAGCGAAGTCTACAGATAACCATGGTGCCGCTTGAACATTACAAAGAACTGGATGACTCGACACCAACAGCGTAGAAGAATTGCAGACATTCTATATCCTTCCCGGACGAAAAGGCGAGGAGGCAATCCTATTCTACCGTTCTGAAGAAAACAAGGTGAAAAAAGAAATTTGGCATGGCGCGGATCCCACGCTCGACAGGCTTCAGCCTATCCGTCTTCCCAGATATTATACCGAAGGTTTGAAGAAACTGCTGAAACGCCAGGGGATATCCTTCACACAGACCGTTAGAAAAGCCAAATTCTATGATAAGGTTTGGAACGTTCCCGGGACTCAATGCAAACTGCCTAACGGGAGAATAGAAACAAAAGGGCTTGGGTACATCCGGTCAAAGAAACGGGAGCTAGTAAACAGCTGTTATGTTATGTATGACTTCGATGAAGAGACGGACGCTCAATGGGAGGACGCTAATCCTGAGCCAGCAAAAGTTCCTGATGCAAAACCGCCCAGTCCATCATTTGAAGACCAAATGGGCAAACTTATAAGGAATGCGGGTCAAAAAGCCCGAGATGATCACAATCGTGAAATGGCAATCTATGAGAAAGCCAAGACATAGCGCCTCCTTCAACAGGCGGTGAAGGATGAAAATGCCGCTCCTTGTCAACCTGCTACAAAAAAGGTTCGACGCGAAAGCAAAAACAAGTCGAAAGGCAAGAAAGGCGCTCGGCAACCACAAAGCAGAGTTAAGAAGCCACGCATCCGAGAGTCGAGCGTTATTGACCTAGCCCTCATGAAGAAAATGGGTCGAGCATACTCATTTCCTCGGAACAAGACAAGGAAAATACTTGATCTTGCTCTAAAACATCAAATGCTTACACTGCCAGAGTCTAAACACCCTGAGCAAGCAGGCAAAGTCTCCAACCCAAATTATTGCTCTTACCATCGAGTAGTAGGGCATCCGCTTGAAGATTGCTTCACCTTTAAGAATTGGGTTGAGGACCAATATCAGCTTGGCAAATTCGCGTTGTCTGACAACTGGAGGGTAGCGCCGCCGCAAAAGCACGAACCCGAAAACACAAGGATAGAACCAACTCCGCATTGGGATTGGCAGAAAATTCGCACTTGCCACGTGGTAACAATATTAAAAGAAGAGTCCGAGGACATGAACAGCTTTCCTTGGTGCTTTGAAAACGGCAGCGATGAGGTAATCTCAGAATTTCCCCCAGCTCCGAAAGAACTGGAGGATGGAATCCATACTACTGCAGATAACCTCAAGAAAATCGAGTTGGGGACAACAAATGATCCGCGACCGACGTTCGTCAGCGAGCTGCTGTCTGAAGAGAGGGTGGCTGCGTTAAAAGACGTCCTTGTGCAGCATAAAGATTGCTTCGCATGGAACTATTCCGAGATGCCGGGACTAGATCCAGAAGTTGCTGTACATAGACTAGCAATATCCCCGAACATCAAGCCAGTCAAACAGGCGCCGAGAAGAATGCGACTCGAGCTTGAGATGAGCATAAATACCGAAGTCAAAAAGTTAATTGACTCCGGCTTCATCCAAGAAGTTCAGTACCCTGAATGGATCGCGAACATCGTCCCAGTGATGAAGAAAAATGGGACAGTGCGCATATGCGTAGACTTCCGGGATCTTAATAAAGCTTGCCCGAAGGATGATTTCCCAGTGCCAGTCACTGAACTGATGATATATAATACATCCACTCATGAAGTCTTCTCCTTCATGGACGGCTCATCGGGATATAACCAGATAAAAATGCATCCAGAAGACCAGAAGCACACAGCCTTCAGGACTCCTCTTGGTATATTTTGTTATAAAGTGATGCCCTTCGGTTTGAAGAACGCCGGTGCTACTTATCAGAGGGCCATGACAAAGATCTTCGACGACCTTATACACGAAATCGTTGAATGCTATATCGACGACCTCGTGGTTAAAAGTAAATCATACGAGGAACATCTCGAGCATCTGAAGACCGTATTTCAATGCCTTCGGCAATACAACTTGAAGATGAATCCTCTTAAATGTGCGTTCGGGGTTTCCTCGGGCAAATTCCTGGGATTCGTTGTTCGACACCGAGGTATTGAAATAGATCCGTCAAAGATTAAAGCGATCATGGAAATGCCTCCGCCGAGGACTCTCAAACAGCTGCGGTCTCTCCAAGGAAAACTCGCATACATACGGCGATTTATAGCCAACCTTTCAGGAAAGTGCCGTCCTTATAGTCACCTGATGAAGAAGGGAACCCCATTCGTTTGGGATCAAAAATGCCAAGGCGCACTGGACGAGATCAAGCAATACCTGCAGAACCCGCCGGTGTTGGCTGCTCCGGTTAAGGGGAAGCCTCTCATTCTTTATACAACCGCCCTCGAAGGTTCCTTAGGCGCATTATGGGCACAAGAGAACGATCAAGGGAAAGGAAGAGCACTCTACTACTTAAGTCGAGTTCTGCTGGGGGCAGAAAGCAACTACTCTCCCATTGAAAAACACTGCCTGACGTTGATCTTCGCAATAACAAAGCTTAGGCACTATGCGTTGGCGCACGAGGTCCGTCTTATTTCAAAAGTGGACCCTCTCAAATATCTAATGTCAAAAGCCATATTGACAGGGCGACTCGCTAAATGGGCCCTGCTCTTGATGGAATTTTCGATAACATATCAACCTCTCAGGGCAGTAAAAGGCCAGGCCATCGCCGACTTCCTTGCTGAGCATCCCATACCTGCCGATTCTCCTTTAAATTGCGATTTGCCAGACAGACATGCGTTTGACGCAATCGACAGTGGTGATACCCGGTGGGAGCTTTATTTCGATGGAGCATCTTCCATGAAAAAGCACAAACAAAATACGCCAATGATCAAATCAGGGGTAGGACTCATCTTTGTGACTCCACAAGGAGGAATAATGCGCTTCGCCTTCTCCTTAACAGAGCCGAGGAAGAATAATGAAGCTGAATATGAAGCTTTGATAGCAGGCCTCGAGATCGCCATTGATATGGGAATTGAAAGCCTCCTCATATATGGGGACTCCCAGCTGGTCGTCAGTCAAGTGAACGGCGATTACCAAACATGCAAACCGGAATTGGTAAAATACGGTGAAAAAGTACAGCAACTGCTAACCCAAATTCCCTCCTACACTTTGGAAAGTATACCGCGCGCGGAAAACAGCAAAGCGGACGCACTGGCCAAACTTGCTAAAGAATTGGCTGACGAGAACCTCGATGACGTTAGAATCGTGATACAAAGCCGTCGAGTGCTCGCCCCAGCAGAAATACATCCAGAATCATATAAAGAAAAGGGAGCAACTGAGCAGGCGACCCTACAAATAAAAGACCATGAGAAGACCGAAGACTGGAGAGAAGTCTTCATAGATTACTTCAAGTTCCACCGAATGCCTGAAGAAGCGTCCATAAGACATCAGCTCGTGAAACGAGCTCTGTCTTTCGCCTTCGTTAACGATACTCTATACAAGAGGACATTCGATTCTCTGTGGCTGAGATGCTTAGGACCCGACGAAGCGAGAAGGGTCGTCCAAGAAGTTCACGACGGACTCTGCGGTTCCCACCAAGCAGGCCCTAAGATGAAGTTGAAGATAAAACGGATGGGCTACTACTGGCCCACGATGATGCAGGATTGCCTGGAATATGCGAGGCAATGTCATTCATGCCAAATTCATGGGGAATTCATCCATCAGCATCCCAATCCACTGCATCCAACAGTGGCTAGTTGGCCATTCGAAATGTGGGGAACTGACATAGTCGGCCCCATCGAACCAGCATCGTCAAAGGGACATCGTTTCATCTTGGCGACGACTGATTACTTCTCCAAATGGGCAGAGGCGGTACCGTTGAGGGAAGTAAAGACGGAGAACATCCTCCATTTCTTCAAAACGCATGTCATATACCGGTTTGGAACCCCAAGAAGGATCATCTCTGATAATGGGCCAGCCTACCGAAGTCATAAAATTAGCCGCTTCGCACAGCAGCACAATATAGACTGGAGATATTCCTCAGTTTATAATCCGCGAGCTAACGGTCTAGCTGAGGCCTTCAACAAGACCTTGACGAAGATCATGAAGAAAACAGTGTCACGAAATAAGAGAGATTGGCACGAAAGATTGCAAGAGGCTCTTTGGGCGTATCGAACTACATTTAAAACGGCCACAAACACAACGCCATACGCGTTGGTATTTGGGACGGAAGCAGTACTCCCTCTCGAGATAGAATTACCCTCTCTACGAGTGGCAGTCCACTACGAGCTGACAGACGAAGAAAATGCTCACCTTCGGTTTGAAGAGCTTGACGCCCTTGATGAAATCCGGCTTCTAGCACAGCAAAATCTGGAAGCTTATAAAGCAAAGATGACGCGCTCATACGAAAGATTGATCCGACCGAGGACATTTTGTCAAGGCGAACTTGTGCTAGTGGTCAAAAGGCCTATGATCCCCAATCGCGCCAAGCGGGGAAAATTCGAGCCAAACTATGAAGGCCCGTATATCATAGATAAAGTCTACCAGGGTGGGGCCTATCTCCTTATGGATATGCACGGTGAAAGGCCTTTCAGGCCAATAAACGGTCGCTTCCTAAAGAAATACTACGCTTAATGAGCCATAGTTTAGGTCAATGATAGATGACGACGACTATGTCCGCTCGCTATCTTCCTAAGCTCAAGCTTTATAAAAGTAGCCGGCCTTCTCCGTGACGGACCGAAACGTCCTTAAACTAGCGACGGACCGAAACGTCCTTAAACTAACGATGGACCGAAATGTCCTTAAACTAATATCAGACCGAAACGTCTTGAAACTAATACCGCAGCATCCTTGGGCTGACGAGATGAATAAAAATAAATAAATAAAAAATATAATAAATAAATAAAAAAGATATATAAAAAAAACGGTATGTCCATAAGCAAAGAGGGCACGGATGAAAACCCGAAAGGGCTCCGTGAGTAAAAACAGCAGGGCTGCCGGCGAGTATTCGTGAAAACCCGAAAGGGCGCGACCTCGTAAAAAAAAGAGAAAAAAGAAAAAAAAACGGTATGTTCATGAGCGAAATGGGCACGGATGAAAACCCGAAAGGGCTCCGTGAGTAAAAACAGCAGGACTACCGGCGAATGTTTGTGAAAACCCGAAAGGGCGCAACTTCGTTAAAAAACCCTTATGGAGTCCTCTCGACCTTGTAAGGAGAAACCACCTGCGTGAGATCCTTACGACTCACAAAGGAGCAACACACTTAGGAATCCCTACGATTCCTAAGGAGAAAATACACTTGCGAGATCCTCACGACTCGTAAGGAGAACTCTCTTATGGGACCCTCACGGCTCATAAGATTTGAAAGTCTTAAGTTACAGAGATCTAAACCTGTGCTTAAGCAAACCCCCACAAACTTCCAATATTGCCCTACAAGTGGTCCAATATTGACCCTTGTATACAATCCACGGGCGCGAATAAACATTTCCCTAGCCAAATTTCATCCGTAATTGGGAATACGTTCGCATGGTGAACAACCCTTATAAATCCCCTCGATTTATGAGGAGAAAACCCTCCTGTAGGATCCTTACGACTTACAGAGGAACAAAACACTTAGGAACCCTCACGATTCCTAAGGAGAAAATACACCTACAAGATCCTCACGACTTGTAGGGAGAAATACCTTTATGAGACCCTTACGGCTCATGAAATCGAAAGCCTTAGTCGACAGGTCCCTAACCCTGATCGCTAAGCCTCCTTTGTTCGACAATGACAGAGGCAAATGATGATTCGCTCCTGGCAATATCCCAGTTGCAGCGGTGCTGATGCCAAAATCGGTGTCCAATTTCAGGTTTACGGCGAAAGCCAGTAGGCCGCTCATGCATACGAAATAGCCGAAATGATAGGGCATCTTGCAATAAAAAGCAGCAAGTAAAATGTATGCATGCAAAATAGCCGAAATGATTGGGCAACTCGTAATAAAAAGCAACGAGTAAAGATAAAATAAATAGCCGAAATGATTGGGCACCGCGAAAAATAGCCGAAATGATTGGGCAATCGCGACCTTCGTGATATAAAAGCTGAAATGATAGAGCATCGCGGAAATAAAATAAAATAAAAAGAAGAAATGATAAAACTTCGGCCCTACAGTTAAGATCACATCGATCCCTGTATACAATCCAAGGGCGCAAACAAAGAAGGAACCATACTTCCCCAGGATTCCGTCAAACGACGAAGCCAAACCTCAATGGTTCATTTCAACCGAAGAAGCCAGTGACTTCAACAAAAAATTCCTCGACTCATGGATACAAACACTCCTTGACGAGAGCTTCCTGATCCGCGTCGACCCGCAGAGCCACCAGTGCCTCCGTAGGAACCCTCGACTCGTTTCAAACCCCAAGGAAACAAATAATCCTTGGCGCTTGGGAAACAAATAATCCCAGCAAATTCCTCGACTCATGGATACAAACACTCCTTGACGAGAGCTTCCTGATCCGCGTCGACCCGCAGAGCCACCAGTGCCTCCGTAGGAACCCTCGACTCGTTTCAAACCCCAAGGAAACAAATAATCCTTGGCGCTTGGGAAACAAATAATCCCAGCAAATTCCTAGACTCACGGATACAAACACTCCTTGACGAGAGCCTCCTGATCCGCGTCGACTCGCAGAGCCACCAGCGCCTCCGTGGGAACCCTCGACTCGTTTCAAACTCCAAGGA